>CM035166.1:56469645-56913520 GCA_020205615.1 Panax quinquefolius | reverse complement strand
AACTATTCAAATGGAAAGCGGCAAGTTATCAAAGAACATTCAAATCGGAAAAAAATTGTTTGAGAAATCTCAGAAGAAGTTCAGGGACATACTTGAACTCGTGAAGAAAGTTGGGTTTTCAGAATGCCTTGAGGCAAGTACTCGTGTGTATATTGACCTGGTTAAAGAGTTCTACTCAAACGTCTCCATTAACTCTAGAACTCTGTCTACCAAGGTTAAAGGTCAGACTCTTAAGCTGAAATTTTCTGACCTCAACTAATGCCTAGGTTTTTCCTAACCAAGGGTCAAGAACCTTGAAGATGTCTACTTTGAACAAGCAAAAGGAGTAGATGGGGTACCAAAGGAACCCTAGTTTCAAAGACATGAAGAAGGAGTTTTCAAGAATATAAGTTCCTATTTGAAATTGTTAGAAAGTGTATATTGTGCAAAAACACCGCATGATGATCGTTGATTGACCAACAATTGAAGATAATTTCAAAGAATAGTTCTAAAGAAACAAATTGACTTTGGAGCTATTTTGTTTGATCAAATCTCCAAGTGGGTAGAGAATTTGAAAAGAAGAAATCAACTGAAAAGCCTTTCACCAAGGTATTTCATGGTAGGCTTTTTGAGTATTATAATGAAGATGAAGCTAGGAGGAAAATCAAGGATGATGAAGGGAAGCCTTGAATGTGCACAAAGTGATGTCTCCACGAGTTATTTGAGAAGCTGGAAGAAGAACCCCAAGGAGAACAAAAGGTCGACAATTTGGGAGCAAAGAGTAGAACCTCTCGCAAAGAAGAGAAAGATAGTAGAGGCAGAGAGCTCTCGAGTCCGATGACTCAAGCGGTAAATCACACCACCGGGAAGAAATTAAAAGTGTGAAGAAAGTGGTGATGTGAAGAAAGCCTGTGCCACACCAAGGAGAGTCTCATCCTCGAACAAGGACAAAGAAGAAAAGTCCTAATCTTTGAAACAATAAAGAGAAGAAGCAAAGAAGTTGCTTCAAGGGCCTGTCAGCAAGAAAGCTAAGGTGGAAGACAAACCAACCTTAGCTTCCCAAATCAGTACATCTGCTGAAGAAAAAGACATAGAGTCAGCAAAAGAAAAGGAAACAGATGCCAAGGTCCAGTCCCCACAACAAGATCCAAAGAATGAAAATGAAGTCGATGGGATGGAAGAAAGTCAAGAAGAATCAACGACAAAGAAGAATGCTCAAGCCCCATGGCCAATTCTCAGAGCAGTCACTCTGATGATGAAAAAGAAATCCAAGATGACCAAATTGCATCCCCAAATGCAACTGCCCCAATGACCCAAGATGATAGGTCAAGTAATGCTGTGTCTGAAGAAGAAGAACTTTCCCCCACCAATCCAGATAGCCATCTTGCTGAACCAAGAGTTGATGAGATGACAGAAGAAGAGTCTGTTCATACCAGTGCTGAACCTCAAAGAAGTCTCGTCTCTCTGAATCGGAGAAGTCAGAGTCTCAAGAAGAAGAAGAATCTGACTCTCCCATACCTGAACCTCCAAGAAGAAGGAAAAGCTACAGACTGCAAGCCAAGTTTGCCTTCAAAAGAAGCGGTGATTAATCAAATGCCATCATTGAATTGAGTAATGATGAGTCGATCCCGTGGAGAAAATGTCAAGAAGAAACCAACAATGAAGAAGATGAATCAAGAAGATCTGGTCAAGAAGGTTCGAGAGAATGAAATGCAAAGAAGAGGAATTCCTGCTCAAATTAATCAAGAAAGTTTCAGCTCGAGAGAGAAGAGATTCAAGAAGATTCGGGTTCTATACCTCAAGAAGCGCATTTAACAAGAAGATTATCCGCCTTCTCCCGCAAGATTTAGTAGAAGGATCGTAGAGGAAGTGTCAAATGATCTAACTGATGCTTCACTAGAGAGATGGTTCTTCAAGTGGATGTCATGGCTAAAGGCCTTTACTGAGAAAGATGGAAGCTACTTCAGTTGGTGTTATAAGCAGTTTCCAAGCATGGAACTGGTGGCTCACAACTTTCCAAGAGTAAAGAAGTTTGCCACCAAACTGATCAAAGACCAGCACCACTTCAAGGTCTATCGACATGCTGGAAATATCTACATCCCTACGATCGTAGAGTGGACTCTGAAGGACAAAGAGCCATGACCAAGGAGCTGGTCGTAGAGTCTTTTCACTCTACTGCTGATGATGCTCAAGCTCAAAACAAGAAGCCTCCTTATGCTGAAGCATTGCTATCAGACATTCCCTCATCCTCAACCTCAACCAGTGATTGGAACTCAACGTTTATCCAGGTTATCCAGACCTTTAAAAATCTATCTAAGGATGAAAATGGTAGAGTCCAAACTGATACTCAACCAGCTGTTGCCCAACAAAAGGATCAAATTACTTTGGAGCAAGAACTACAAAAGAGCTCTGATGATCTAAACAGGAAGATATCTCTACTCACTACAGAATCACAGAAGCTAACAGCAAAAGGGGATGACTCCCTTCAAAATGCTATGGTTGAGATATCGCTCAAACTCCAAGAAAGAGATAGCATCTATCAGAAGGCCATACAAGATCAGAAGGCAGAAGCTCTACAAATTCAGAAGGCCAATGCAGAGCAGATCGAAGCCCTCTCTGACAAGATTGACGACCTGAAGTAGTCATTCCAAGTGCAACTTGAGCTAGGCCAGCAGGAACTCAAGTTTGAAGTTGCCAACACCTCCTACCTAATGGAGCAGCTTAATTCCAACATGGAGTAGCTCTCTCAAATGATTGATGACAAAAAGAGGGTGAAAAAGAGGCATAGAAAGAAGAGTAGCAAGAGGCACTCAAAGAAGAATAGAGGGACAAGAGAGAAGCAGTCAAAGAAGAAGACAGTAGCTACTGAAAGAGTATCATCATCTGAGGGGGAGCCGAAAGATGATGATCCCATGATCGCAGAGTCTGAGGGGGGGCGTGATCAGAAAGATGATGAAGGGGAACAAGAGTAAGAAGAAGAAACAGATGAGTAGCTGATCAACAAGCATCCTGGAAACATACATGGGCCAAGGAGGTACATCTCTAAACCGTTAGGTATGTTCGGATCCGGGATCTAGAATGTCGAATATATAAATTGCCATATCAATATAAATGACATTCATAATTATCTATTTAGAAATACAAATTTGCTCACCCAGATATAAGATTCATTCATAACATGCATATGCATTTTAGTGTTTTAGTCATAATCAAGTAGGGGAGATTGTCAAGAATAAACATGTGAATGATATTCTTATTTAATATATAATTTAATTATGATATATATATGAATGAATATGCAAGTATGCTTGCATTAAGAAAAGTCAGAAAGTCCTCCGATAGATAATAGAAATATATGTACAAGGACTTAGAATGAATTGATCAAATATGTTTAGTTGATCCTACATAAGCAAAACAAACTTTGTAAAGTCCTTAAAAAGAAATGATGTACAAGGACTATAAATATAGGAAGATCAAGCTTGTTAGGTTGATCTTATGATGTAATAGATAGGCTTGTCTCGATCTTGAACCTTCGCACTGTAAGTCGTAATCGCCAGTGAATCAAGGTTAACTCGAGAGCTATCGAGGAGAATAGGAGTATGCAAGATAGTAGATCTCGGAGTTCGTAGACTGCCAGGGGAAATGAAGAAGGATCGTAGTGTATTGAGTAGAGATTCCTCGGGATCGTAGTGTCTTTGAGAAAGTCATGTTCGTAATCGTGAGAGACTGACACCGCCACGAAGTTGATCGGTCATCGGCCAAAGCCAAGACAGAACGTAGACTACACACTCGAGTCGTAGAGTTCATCGATGCCAAAGCCAAGTCAAGGATCGTAGATCACACTCTCGAGTTCGTGAGAGCCTATTGATTACATGCGAGAGATCATAGTCAAGCAAGATCTCGATGAAGAGAACAAGCAAGGCGTAAAACGTAGAGTGCCAAGATCGATCTCGGGATCGAAGTGTTCACGCACCCGACCAAAGTCAATCGTAGAGTGTAGAACTACGACCTCAACAGAAGTGCTCACAATGCCAAAGATGAATCGTAGATCATATACGGTTCTCAACAAATGAGCACTCCCAGAATATCCAAAGGAACGAAGCCTCTTGTTCAAGCTGCAACCTACATCCAAGGAAACCAGAGAGCACTCAACAAATAGCATGTAGGCTAACAGAAGATCTCAGCACCAACCCAATCAGCATCAAGATTGAGGTGTAAGGCCAGTCGTGATGAAGTCTTCCATAAGGATATCCAAAGAAGACTTCAGAAGCTGACTAAGGAAAGTCAGCTTATGCAGTAGCTATCAAGTGAACAGAATACAACGATCTTGGAAGCAACCAAGATCGTAGTGTTTGCTAAACGAGAAGGAAGGCGATGGAAGGTGAACCGAGATCTTTGGTCACCAAGAGCAAGGCTAAAGTGATTAAGTACAGGGTCAGTTCATTGATGATAAATGAGCAGAAGATGACAAGGAGAAAGCAAGTTGGACGCGCCACAAATCTGAGGTGTCTTGATATTCAGAAGGGGACCAGAGCAAGGAATTAGGCCATCAGTCTCTGAGAATAGTCGAAGCAAACAGAAGTATTGAAGCACTTCATAATACAAGGAAAAGGTTTTCTACATTGAAGATCCAATCAACACTCTTCAAGATCCTAGGGTTAACTCTACCAGTCAATGAGAAACACTCAATAAGACACTACGATAAAGCCCTTGAAGACGTGCATCAGAATCGTAGAGTCCGAATAACTGAAGACTGAAGCATTGGCAAAGGTTCAATCTGAAGGGTAATATTTGGACAAGTGCTTATTGAGTGCATCGATGCAATAGGACAACCTCTGATCTAGAAATCAGAAAGAGGTAATAAAGTCTTCGACCGCCTTTGAACATTAAAATGTACATCTGACAAGGTAGGTGAAACAGTCGACTGCAGCATCAAAAAAAGTATAACAAGTCACATCAAGCAGTCTACATCAAGCAACTTGAGATCTGTGAAGATATTGTAATAGCCTTCAACGGTTACTTTCCAACGGAAGGATTGGGAAGGAATATAAATGAGGAAGAGCTTCGAAGATCAAAGGTCATTGGAGTTGTCAAGTTTGGAGAGAAGGTGGGTGATCTAAACCATGTGAAACAGTGAGTCTGAAGGCTCACTCTACGATCCACCAAGAATACTCAGAAGTCAGATAAAGAAAGAAGTAGAAGTGTGAGTTCTACTATGTAGAAGTGAGAGTTCTACTACATGAAGAGTGTTCAGAACTACCGAGAGAAAGAAGAGCGTCATGACATCTTGATGTCCATCATGGGAAGACTCTAAGTACAATAGAGAAGAGCCTACAGTCATCTTAGCAAGTCCATCATGAGAAGGCATCAAGTAGAAAAAGGGAGATCACAAAAGCCATCTTGGTGTCAAGCATGAGAAATCTTCTAAGTACCTAATAGAAGAGCCTACAGTCAGCTTGGAAGCTTCTCATGTGCAGTCATCAAGTACCAAGAAGAATGATCTTCAAGGCAGTTCAACAAGGGGTCATCCAAAGTGGTTGAGTAACCAAAGAAGTTGAGCATCATGCAACACTCAGCTGCACTTCAAGGATGATCAAGCCAAGCTGCTAAGTATAGAAGATGTTCAAAGCATGAAGACATCTTAAGCGGCTCAAAGACCGACTCCAACAACAACAAACAAACAACTCAACAAAGCCAGTGGGCTCGAGGGTCCTTGTCAGAGGGACTACATGAAGCGGGGGCGGAAGGGTCCTTGTCCGGAGGGACTAAATGAAGCAGGCTGGAAGGGTCCTTGTCCGGGAGGACTAAACAAAGGCCCAAGGTCATTGGCCTGAAGAGTTCTTAGTGAATCAAGTCCCAAGGCTCACGGCCTTGAAAGAATCTTAGTGATTGTGGTGTTGCCCTTCCTTAGTGGAAAATCTTGCTAGTTGAAAGCGGAAGAGTGGATTAGGAGCTTGAGTCTACGAACTACTTAAAACCCTCAGTGTCTTCTACATTATGTCATTTACATTACGTATTATTATTGTTATAATCGCTATGTATGTTTTAATCGCCTACAACTAAACTTACTCTCTATTTAACAATTATGTATGATTATGAATATATCAATGAAGGGATCTATTACTTATTTTGTTGTACTTGAAAATAGTCTCATGTTTGTCATATGTTGATTATGAACAATATAATATAAACCAGAAAAGTATTTGAAATAAAAAAGATCTATTCAACCCCCCCCTTACAGATCTATGTGCCCTCCGGGAACTAACATACTACATCGAGATCCAATCAACACTCTTCAAGATCGTAGTGTTAACTCTACTAGACAATAAGCAACACTCAACAAGACACTACGATCAACTCCTCGAAGACGTGCATCAGAATCGTAAAGTTCGTGTGACAACCCCAAATCCAGGTACTTTATTCCCACAGGATTCGGTGTTCACTTAATCAAAACATTCATTTCTAACTACCCAATTATAATAAAATTGAATAATCAAAACCTTCCCATACAGGATTAAACTTAAATAAAAATCTCCCAGGTTATCTAACCTTTAATCATCATTCAAATGCGGAAAATATTACATAACTTCTTTTAAATAAAGTCTAAGATCAACATAATAAAAGTCTAACATCTTAATCAAAGTAAAAATTACAAGTCTTCATCACTTGTACATTTTCCCTTTTCTTTGCTAGTCGAAGGTTCACCTACCTTCTTCTTCTTTAGCTGCAATGAGTTTATAAATATGCAAGAGTGAGCAAAACAATTGCTCACTGGATATAATATGGAATCAACAGGAGTATAACAATAATAACTGTCGAAATAGGCTCATCAAAGTGAATAGTACTCTATCAATAATAATCAGAAACTGAAATCCCAAAATATGGAAAATATACATCACTGAGGGTCGTAAGACCATGAACTACGTCCACAGAGTTGCAAGTAATCTTTCAACTCCAACTTTAACAAATGAAGACTATAAGGACCTCGTACTTGGGGATCACCCTTCGCATACAATGTATTGTGCACAAACATTTTAACGCTATGCGTAAGTTAACCCCTAATCATAACAATAGGGTTGTTCATCTCAGTATTTAGAGTACAAGTCCGCACCAAAGGAAGTTTGGTTTGGATAAGCTTTCAAGGTGATTTAGAATTCAACGAACATCAACTAAAGGGACTAGTTGAATAAAATTAATGACATTATACTATAGAATAATCATGATTGAATCAATCATAGTAACTAAAATCATGCTTTAGGAATAATCTAATAGCATACAATTTGAATAACTATAGCATAACTTGCTTGAACAATACTAAGCCAAGGTTAATTAGAATTGAATACTAAACATGCATAGGAATTTAGTTATGCATGCTAAACAACAAGTGAAATACAAGAATAACTTGGTCAACATCAAACCAAAGTTTAGACAACTTGCATCATTATAAGGTAATCGAATTAAAAACAATAATTAGTTCAATAAGATAAAGGGTTAGAAAACTTGCCTTGCTCGTAGGCTAAATCAAATCAATTTGAATCACAATACCTATATATATATATATATATATATATATATGTCATCATGACATAGTTAGTTACTACCACTTTACAAACTTAACTAACTACATTCATCATGTATGTTTGATTATTTAATCACATAATCAAGTTATAACACAAGTTAATCTTTAATAACATAATTATTCATAGTATAGAAATACTAAAATCAATATTTTACAGTCCTACTATCATCACATATGGTTTTTCTTAAAATTTCGTGTACAAAAAGTACACTGTCAGACCCTTCTACTAACTCAGGCCATGGCGCCTACGGTTTACACTATGAATCGCGTTGCTTGGCGGTGATCGATGACTTCGTGGCATGGTGATGGTCTCATGGTGGCGGTGAATACACTTCTGGCCCGTGACTGCCATGTGGTGATGATGAAATACTTATACCACTAACGTATTCTTGAAATTGCGCCATGCGATTGCAAAACTTCAAAGATGTTAATCGATGCCTTTGATAATAGTACAAGAAAAAGTTAATTTGGCCTATAAGCTCGTTTCTAATGAGACTAATTCAAATGCAATTCCTATAAAAACTTCATGTAGACATAATTCAAGAACTTTTAACATGTTTCTACCCATACAACAACATAATCAACGAATTTAAAACATCCAATTTCACTTTTTTTTGACAAAAACTCCATTTTTGATATTTCAATGAAAACCAACATTGTAAATTTTGTTTTTCAACCAAAACAATTAATTCCAAGCATCTTATCAATAATTATACATACTCTATCAAATTAGATGATCAATTTATCAACTAAACAACTAATTAACCCTCAATTTCTACTTTAAATTAACCCATACTCATTCACCAAAAACTCTCTGTAAAAAGGTTTTCTTCACAAACTACATACATAACAACAATACATTGACTATAACTTATGAAAATCGTTTTAACATCACTAGTATGTCATATAAAGCCACATAGAAACAAAAATTCATGTTTACACGAAGATTCTACAGAGAATTTGGGAAGAGAAAAACTAAATTTTTAAAAACTAAGAGAATAGGAGAAATACCTTGAAGAAGATGATGATGGCTATTCTTTTCTATTCTCAAGATTCTTCTTCTTCAATCTCTAGCCTTTCTTCCTCTCTTCTCTTCTTCTTCTCTTCTACTTCCTCTGAGTTTTTCTTTTCTTCTCTCTAACCTCTCTCCTCTATTCTTACGTCTTATGATATAACGTATAAGATGTAATATTTATTTATTATATGATATAAATATAAAACATGTAACTGATATCAGTTATTTGAGTTTTGAAAATCAAAAGCCATAAGGCTTGTTTGGCTAACCACTAAAAATATAACCAATTAATCCTTATGCCTTGTTTGGAAAAACACAATTATATTAAAGACTTAATAGGCATTAGGCATTGTTTGGAAAAAACTGAATTAAACTCCTTTAATTTATTTTAACAACTCCTTTATAGCAAGGTTATTTGTCACATTCCTTATTAAATTAAATAATCAATTTAATCAATTAAAATATTAATCTATTAAATTACTTTAACACAAATCATTATCACAAAACTATAATTTTTTATAATTGTAATTTTATTCAACCAACTAACACTTTATTTTAATCACAAATTCCAATTAAAATATTATAATTCATTTAATCATTATTAGATCTCTAACTTAATTATTAAATTAAATTAGTGTATAATCTCATAGCAAATAAATTTCTTAGCTCCTAAATTATTTATTCAACAAATAATTAACTAAACCATATCAACTCAAATTGCCATTAAATACTTATATAATTCAATAAATATTTAATATCGCAAATAAATATTTAATATATATTATTTAATTATTTATTCAACAAATAATTAACTAAACCACATCAACTCAAATTGAACAATTATTTATTCAACAAATAATCATATCCATTAAATACTTATATAAATTAATAAATATTTAATATTACACTTTAAAATTCTGGAATGTTACATCATTCCTTCCTTACAAGGATTCTGTCCTCAGAATCACAACTCAAACAAATCATTCGTTACATTCTTCCCTACTTACAAAGATTCTGTCCCCAGAATCGAAGACACAGATTAAACAAATAACTCAGGGTATTCTTTCAACATTTTCTCTTCGAGTTCCTACGTAGCTTCTTCAGCGTTGTGGTTCCTCTATATCACCTTCATAGATGGTATCACTTTATTCCTGAGCACTTGTTCTTTCCTGTCGACTATCTGGATAGGAACCTCTTCATAAGACAAATCTTTCTCAAACTGTAACGATTCATACTCGATCACATGTTTGTAGTCTAGTTTATATAGTCGTAACACCAAAATGTAAAAAACATTATGAATGTTCTCCAACTCTGGAGGTAGAGCTACCTTGTAAGCCACTTCTCTCACTCTTTTCAGCACTTCAAAGGGTCCAATATACCTCGGGCTTAGCTTTCCCTTTTTACCGAAACAAATTTTCCCCTTCCAGGGAGAAACTTTTAGGAATACAAAAGTTCCTACGTCGAATGCACGATCTTGTATGTGTTGATCAACATACTTTTTCTGTCTGTCTTAGGCTGCTACTAATCTTGTCCTGATGAGTTTGACAACGTCGGCAGTTTGTTGCACCAGTTCTGGTCCTAACAGTTGGCGTTCACCGACTTCATCCCAGCACAGTGGAGTTCTGCACTTTCTTCCGTACAATGCCTCGTAAGGTGGCATCTGCGTCTTTCAGCGTGATAAGCTGTTGTTGTAAGCAAATTCCACCAACGGTAATTGTTCTTCCCAGCTTCCTTTAAAGTCCATGACACATGCTCTAAGCATATCTTCCAATGTCTGAATTGTTCGTTCGCTTTGGCCATCTGTTTGTGGATGATAAGCCATACTCATTCACAACTGTGTCCCCATGCATTCTTGTAGTCTCTTCCAGAAATTTGATGTGAATCGCAGATCTCTATCGGACACAATTGATACTGGCACTCCATGCCTCAAAACGATCTCTTTAATGTACAATCTTGCAAACTGATCAAGATTGAATCTAATCTTTATTGGTAAAAAGTGCGCTGACTTCGTCAGTCTGTCCACTTTCACCTAAATCGCATCAGATCTTCTCTGAGTAGTTGGAAGACCCACCACAAAATCCATCGTGATGTGTTCCCACTTCCATTCTGGTATTTCCAACGGTTGAAGTAATCCGCTGGGTCTTTGATGTTCGACTTTTACTCTTTGACATGTCAAGCATTTCGCTACGCATTCTGCGATGTCCCTTTTCATATTCGGCCACCAAAAATGTCGGCGCAAATCTTGATACATTTTCGTGCTTCCTGGATGGATTGAATATTTTGAGCTATGAGCTTCGGTCAAAATTTCTTCTTTCAGCTCTGGTGTTGCTGGAACCCAGATTCTTCCCTCAAACCATAGTAGTCCTTCGGTATCGATCTTGTACTTTACATCACTACTCTCAATCAGATTCTCTTCGATTTTCCCACACTCTTCATCTTGTAGTTGAGCATTCTTCACTTTGTCCACTAAAGTTGAACCAGCTTCTATCTGGAATAGTTGTTCGTCAAATTCTTTTGGAAATTTGATTTCCAACTCCAGTTTTGTCATTGCTGAAATGAGCTCCTCCTGAGTTGTTATCAGCATCAATTTTTCCCGACCTTTCCAGCTTAAAGCATCTGCCACCACATTTGCTTTACCCGGATGATAAAAGATTTCACAATCATAATCTTGTATCAATTCCATCCACCTTCTTCTCCACGCATGTTCGAGATCCTTACGAGTGAAAATATACTTGAGACTTTTTGTGGTCCATGTAGATCTCACATTTCTCTCCATAAAGATAGTGTCTCCATATCTTTAGAGAGCAAATACAACTACAGCCAATTCCAAATCATGAGTCGAATATCCCTTCTCGTATTCCTTCAGTTGTCTTGATGCATATGCAATAACTTTGTCTTTCTGCATAAGAACACAACCCAACCCTTTGTGTGAGGCATCACTATACACCACAAAATTTTCTGTATTATCTGGTAATGTCAACACAGGTGCCATACTTAACTTCTTCTTCAAATCTTGGAAACTCTCTTCACATTTCTCGTCAAATGAATTTTCTGACTTTCCTTATCAAATTTGTTAGCGGAGTGGCTAACTTAGAAAAATCTTGCATAAATCTTCTATAATAACCAGCCAGTCCCAAGAAACTCCTCACTTCTGATGGTGTTCTTGGTTGTTCCCAATTGATCACAACTTCCACTTTTGACGGATCCACTGAAATCCCATCTTTGTCAATAACATGACCCAAAAATTATACACGGTCGAGCCAAAATTTGCACTCAGAGAATTTCGCGTATAGCTTTTCCTTTCTTAGTGTTTCCAATGTCAAACGTAAATGTTCCACGTGTTCTTCTTGAGTTTTGGAATACACCAGAATGTCATCAATAAATACCACTACAAACTTGTCTAAGAATGGTTTAAACACCCTATTCATCAAATCCATGAATGCAGCAGGGGCATTTGTTAAACCAAAAGACATCACCAGAAACTCGTAATGTCTGTACCGAGTTCTGAATGTCGTTCTAGGTATATCCTCCTTTCTTACCTTCAATTGGTGATACCCACTTCTCAAATCTATTTTTGAGAAATATTTAGCACCCTTCAGCTGATCAAACAAGTCATCTATTCTAGGCAGCAGATACCTATTCTTAATAGTGACTTTGTTTAACTCTCTATAATCAATGCAAAGACGCATTGATCCATCCTTCTTCTTAACGAACAAAACTGGTGCTCCCCACGGCGATACGCTTGGTTGAATATATTTCTTGTCCAGCAACTCTTGTTACTATACCATCAGTTCCTTCATTTCTACCAGAGCCATTCTGTATGGGGCCTTCGATATTGGTGCTGTTCCCGGCGCAAAGTCGATCACAAACTCAATTTCTCTGTCAGGCGGAAGTCCTGGTAAATCCTCTGGAAACACGTCTTCGAATTCCCTCACTACTGGTATTTCTTCCATTTTCACATTCTTCTTCTGAGTATCGACTATGTAAGCTAAATAGCCCACACAGCCTTGACACAATAATTTCTTGCTTTGCATAGTAAATCGGACATTTCATTTATCGAGGCGACTTGCTACCATAAAATATTACCTTCGATTTGAGAGTCATAAGGTTTACACTTCTTTTGGCAATCAAATTATCGCTCCGTATTGAAGCAACCAATCCATTCCCAAAATTACATCAAATTCCCGAGTCTAATCGGAATCAAATCTACCAACAAGATATTCTCCATAATGTTCACCCTACGGTTCTTGTATAAGAATATAATGATGATTACTTCCTTATTCGCAATTTCTATGTTCAAAGGAAAATTCAGTTCTTCTCAGGCAATTCTAACCTCTTAGCAAATTTATCGGATATAAGCGAACAAGTAGCACCCGAGTCAAATAATACATAAGCATTTATATCATTGATTGGGATAATACGACACCACATCTTTGATTGCACTGACATCTTGCGCATACGTGTTGAAGGTTACGGTTGTGGGTTTATTTGATGTTGTGGGTCCTACAATGGCCCATGTACCTCCATTGTTACCTCCATTTCTTACGGTTGTCACTCCATCCTTCTTTCTAGGGCACTCACGAGAAAAGTGATCCTTGGATCCGCACGTGAAGCATACATTCTTCTTCGGTTGAGTGCAATTTGGGGCAATGTGACCCTCCTAGCCACAATTGAAACATACTCGCTTCCCCATCAAGCACGCACCCTTATGAAATTTCCCACACGTCGTACATGCTTCAAACTTTTTGTTCTGCTGGTTACCCTGCTGGTTTCCAGCACCCATGTTCCCATTCCACTTCATCTTCAAGCTATTGTTGCTGTTGTTGTTGTTGTATCCACCGTTACCACCTCCATTCTTAATCTCATTCTCATTCTTCTTCTTCTTTTGTTCCTGATTGAACTTTGTCACTGCCTCGCCTCCACCTTCAGCGAGTACTGCTTTCTCCATCACCATTGCAAATGTCTTCAATTGAAGCAGGAAACCCTATTATCTGCCTGTGGCTTGGGTCCCCTGTTCAAATCTCCTCACCTTACGCTCGTCTGTGCTGACTTGATATGGCGCAAACCTCGCCAATTCATTGAATTTCGCGGCATACTCAGATACCGTCATCGTTCCCTGCTTTAATTCTAGAAACTGCACTTCTAGCTGACTCTTTGAACTCTCCAAAAAATAGGTCTCGAAGAACAACTCCTTGAACCTATCCCAGGTCATCACTCCTGGCCCTTCACGAGTTTTATTGGCCTATCACCAATAACTAGCTTCTGTTTTCAACATGAATGTTGCGAAAGCAGTCTTCTGGTCATCCCCTACCCTAGCGACATCAAACACCTTTTCTATCTCCATAATCTAGGTTTGTGCTTCGACTGGATTCATGGACCCACGGAATTCAGGTGGTCCAACTGCCTTGAAATCCTTAAACGTTGTACCATGATTTGTGGTTGATTCTGCAACGCTCCTGTTAGTAGTGTCACTAGTTGTTGAACAGGGTTACCTTCAACATTGTCGTTATTGGTAGTTCTCTCATTGTTTCTCTGTCGAGGTGGTTCACGTGTGGGAGGCATTTTCTGTTAAAACAAAACATCCATTAGACTATTACTCAGCTTCTTTAAGTATTTTCTAATTAACTTGCCTCCATAAAAGAAATAACCACATAACACATAACACTTTGAATAAAGTAACAACTTTTATTTATTCATAACCTTTTTGAAAACATAAAACAATAGCATCTCTGCTATCTACATTACTTTCCTGAACTACAAAAGTTTTAGGACAACATCATAGTCATATCCCATAGGTTGCATAACACTTGGGATTTATAATTTATTTAAACTTTCACTCATCGTACAACAGCTGCGATGTTCTATTAATATACTTCTTAGCCCTATCACGTTCTTCCTCCATGACTCGAAACATTGTTCTTCGATCTAACATGAACGATGGCAGCGTCTCGAACTGAATCGGATATCCCATGACCTGATCTTGAGCTCGATTAATTGCTGTGTTAAATACTTTATCCATCTCTTCCATCTTCATCCTCTTTGTTTGCGTGTCTCTTACTGCTAATCTGGTTCGTTGAAAAGCTTCCTCATAAGCATCTTCAGCTCTTGCCCTCTTAGCAGCTTCTTCTCTCAGCTTGTTCTTCAGTTCAGCGACCACTTCGATCAGTTGCTCTTTCTCTCCTTGATGCAGTACTAGTTTCTCCTCGACATTTGTCAATCGTTCTTCACGATCACGGATCTCATTGTCTTTTTTGTGTCATTGCGATACATTATTTAGTTACTATCTCCGCAACTCCTCAATTGTATCCACGAAGTTTCACGTTACGGTCCATGCACCTCATCGTATATCTACTACCGCTATCAAGTTAAGTGGAATCCTTTCCTCGTCATCCTCATCCTCCTGTGGTAACTCAACGAGATCCTCCTCATCTATCTCCATCATCATCATCCTCATCTTCAATCATCGTGACCAGCTGGTGACTCCGTGGCAATAGTTGTTCCCAAACTACTTGAATGTCGCGAGGCTCCTCCTCTATAGGCACTTGAGGTCCCTCCTCCCTAGCCTGACTGGATTCTCCGGCATTAGTCATCCTGACAACAAAGTTTTAAAGTTTTAATTATTAATCATTACTACTCGACACTCACGAGTACATAAACTATAAAACACATAAGCACATAAGTGTTTTATTACTTCTTCCTTAAAACTTGATAAGAGTTATCTCCACTATCTTTTCAAAGGTTACTTCCTAAGGCTTTTCCAACCACCTAAGGTTCATAACCTAAGGCTCTGATACCAACTTGTGACACCCCCAAATCCAGGTACTTTATTCCCATAGGATTCGGTGTTCACTTAATCAAAACATTCATTTCTAACTACCCAATTATAATAAAATTGAATAATCATAACCTGCCCATACATGATTAAACTTAAATAAAAATCTCCCAGGTTATCTAACCTTTAATCATCATTCAAATGCGGAAAATATTACATAACTTCTTTTAAATAAAGTCTAAGATCAACATAATAAAAGTATAACATCTTAATCAAAGTAAAAATTACAAGTCTTCATCACTTGTACATTTTTCCTTTTCCTTTGCTAGTCGAAGGTTCACCTACCTTCTCTTCTTTAGCTGCAATGAGTTTATAAATATGCAAGAGTGAGCAAAACAATTGGTCACTAGATATAATATGGAATCAACAGAGTATAACAATAATAACTATCAAAATAGGCTCATCAAAGTGAATAGTTAAATTAATACAATAATAAAAATTCTCTACATTAGTTTAATAAGCTCACATAATCACATACTTGATAATAAAAATTCTCTACATTAGTTTAATAAATGTAACACATATAATTAAATTAATCTACTACAATTGTATCAATTAATTATTTAATCTAATAATTAAATCATCAAAAATATTTATTTACTTCAATAAATATTAAGAATTAAATTACAAAAATCTCGTTTCATCACATCTTTCCCCCTTAAAAGGATTTTGTCCTCGTAATCCCGACTCAAAAATTTTGACGTTACATTCTCCCCCTTACAAAGATTACGTCCCCGTAATAAACACACATAATTAAGTAAATAAATGAGGGTAATTCTTTATCATATTCTCTTCGAGTTCCCACGTAGCTTCTTCAGCGTTGTGGTTCCTCCAAATTACCTTAACAAAAGGTATTACTTTATTTCTGAGAACTTGTTCTTTTATGTCGATAATTTGATCAGGAATTTCTTCGTAAGATAAGTCTTTTTCAAAATGCAGGGGTTCGTATTCAATTACATGCTTGTAATCGGGTTTATAGGGTCGTAACACCGAAACATGGAAGACGTTGTGGACATTCTCGAGTGATGGAGGTAGGGCTACCTCGTATGCAACTTCTCCGATTCTTCTCAGTACTTCAAATGGTCCAATGAATCTTGGGCTCAATTTCTCGTTCTTTCCGAACCTGATCTTTCCCTTCTAAGGAGAGACCTTCAAGAAAACATAACTACCTAATTCAAATTCGATATTTTTACGATGTGGATCAGCGTATTTCTTCTGTCTATCTTGAGCTGCTACCAGTTGTGCTCGGATAACTTTGACTATTTCTGCTGTCTGCTGTACCAGTTCTGGCCCTAGCAATTGTCTTTCGCCAACTTCATCCCAGTAAAGCGGAGTTCTGCACTTTCTGCCATATAACGCTTCATAAGGCGGCATCCCAATACTAGCGTGGTAACTATTGTTATAGCCGAACTCTACTAACGGTAAGTGATCATCCCAATTTCCTTTAAAGTCCATCACACAGGCTCTTAGTATATCTTCCAATGTCTGAATCGTTCTTTCGTTCTGTCCGTCTATTTGAGGGTGGTATGCTGTACTCATTCGCAATTGCGTACCCATGCATTCCTGAAGACGTTTCCAGAAATTCGATGTGAAGCGCGGATCTCTATCAGAAATAATTGACACTGGAACTCCGTGCCTCGAAACAATCTCTTTTACGTATAACCTCACCAACTGATCTAAGTTGAATCTAATTTTGATCGGAAGGAAGTGTGCGGATTTCGTCAGTCGGTCAATGATAACCCATACTGCGTCGTAGACTTTCCGAGTCGTCGGAAGGCTAACCACGAAGTCCATTGTAATATGTTCCCATTTCCATTACGGGATCTCTAGCGGTTGTAGCAATCCACTTGGTCTCGATGTTTCGCTTTCACTTTGTGACGGGTAAGACACTTAGCAACACATTCTCGCAACATCTCGTTTTAAATTTGGCCACGAGAAATGTTGTCGAAGATCTTGGTACATTTGGTACTACTGAGGTGAATCGAATATCGTGAACTATGAGCCTCACTCAAAATTTCTTCCATAATCTCTTGTACTGGCGGAACCCAAATTCTACTTTCAAATCTCAGTATTCCTTCCTTATTCATCTTGAATCTCGGTTCAGTTCCTTCAGATATCTTCTTTGTCACCTTTTTGCATTCGTCGTCCTGAAGCTGAGCCTCCTTTACTTTATCTAGTAGAGTTGTACCAGATTGCATCTGAAATATTTTCTCATCAATCTCCATAGGATACTTCACTTCCAACTCCAGTTTCTCCATTTCTACAATTAGCTCCTCCTGAGCAGTCAACATCATCAATTTTCTCATGACCCTTTCTACTTAAGGCGTTGGCAACCACATTTGCTTTACCCGAACGGTATAAAATCTCACAGTCGTAATCCTTAATTAATTCCAACCATCTTCTTTCGACGATATTCAAATCCTTCTTTGTAAAAATATATTTCGAGACTCTTGTGGTCCGTATATATTTCACACTTCTCCCCGTAGAGATACTGCCTCCAAATTTTCAAAGTAAAAACAACTGCAGCTAACTCCAAGTCGTGGGTCGGATATCCCTTCTCGTAATCCTTCAATTGTCGTGATGCATACGCAATGACTTTGCCGTCTTGCATCAGCACACAGCCAAGTCCTTTATGTGACGCATCACTATAAACAACAAAATTTCATGTATCATCCGGAAGAGATAACACAGGTGCCGTACTCAACCTCTTCTTCAATTCTTGAAAACTTTCCTCACACTTATCCGTCCAAACAAATTTCACAGCTTTTCGAGTTAAATTCGTTAGCGGAGTTGCAATCTTGGAAAAATCTTGAATGAATCTTCTATAATACCCTGCCAATCCAAGAAAACTTCATACTCCGATGGCGCCCTACTGATCCCGATTAAACACGGCTTCAACTTTTGATGGATCTACCAAAATTTCGCTTTTATCGATCACATGCCCAAGAAATTGCACTCGTTCAATCCAAAATTCGCATTTCAAAAACTTGGCATATAACTTTTCCCTTCTCAATAGCTCCAACGTTAATCTCAAATGCTCTTCGTGTTTTTCTTTGGTTTCGAATATACCAAAATGTCTTCTATAAATACCACTACTGAATTTGTCCAAAATGGCTTGAACACACCATTCATTAGTCCCATAAAAAGTCGTAGGAGCATTCAGAAGACCAAACGACATTACTAAAAATTTGTAATGACCATATCGCGTTCGAACAACGTGTTCGGTACATCCTCCGCCTCACCTTGGGTTGGTGATAACCACTTCTCAAATCTATCTTTGAAAAGTATCTTGCTCCCTTTAAGCGATCGAACAAGTCGCCTATTCGCGATAAAGGATATTTGTTCTTAATCATGACCTTATTCAATTCTCTATAGTCAATGCGAGAGCCACATCGATCCTTCCTTCTTTTTTCAATAATAACCAGGCGCTCCCCACTACGCGAGACGCTTTCGGTTGAATGTACTTCTTGTCCAATAATTCTTGTAGTTGTACCATTAGTTCTTTCATCTCTCTTGGTGCCATTCGGTATGGTGCCTTCGATATTGGAGCGATTTGAGCGCCAAATCGATCACGAAATCTACCTCTCTATTCGGTGGAAGTCCGAGGCAAATAAATCGGAAATATGTCGACGAAGTCCCTTACAATCAGTATTTCTTCGATTCTCTTTTCGATTGTCAACTATATAAGATAAGTATCCTACACGGCCTTGTCTTAATAACTTGCGGCTCGCATCATCGCCGACAACTCATTGTCTCAGGCGACTTGCTACCATAAAACACAACCATCGACAGAGTTATAAGGTTAATACGCTTCTTTTGGCAATCAATTATGACCCGTAATTGAATAACCGAGACATTCCCAAAATAACGCCAAATTCCCCAAGTCAAATAGGGATAAGATCTACGTTCATGATATTACCCTTAATATCCACCCTACGGTTCTATGTATGCATTACTTAACAGGATTATTTCTCTATTCGCAATTTCTATGTTCATGGGGTAATCCAATTCATCCCTCAGCAAATCTAAATTCTTAGCAAAGTCATCGGATATAAAGGAACAAGTAGCACCCAAATCAAATAAAACATAAGCGTTAATTTTATTGATCGGAATGATACCTGACACCACATCACGGGATTGAACTGCATCCTGCACCGTCATGTTGAAAGTTCTAGCAGTCGGTCGGTTAGTTGCGGTTGGTCCGGTGATAGTTAAGGCATTTCCACTGTTGTTTCCCTAGTTTCCTCCTGATCCTGACCCTCCCGATCCCTTTTTAGGATAGTCTCTTGCCAGATGGTCCTTTGAACCACAGGTAAAGCAAGCACCCTTCTTTGGGTTAGGACAGTTAGGTGCTATGTGGCCTTCCTGACCACAATTGTAGCACACTCTTTTTCCTTTCATACAAACTCCCAGATGGGCTTTCCCGCAGGTCGGGCATGCTTCGATTCTTTTCTTCTGACTACCTTGCTGATTCCCCGATGATGAGTTGTCATTCCACCTTTTCTTCTGATTAAAATTTCCACCTCCTCTGCCACTTCCACTAGCCTTGATATTTACTTCAACTTCACTCTTCTTCTTCTTCTAATCTTGATTGTACTTGGTCATCGCATCGCTTCCACCTTCAATGAGGAGGCCTTTTCAAGATCTCTAAGCAAAAATGTTTATTTGAAACATTGATACTTTACTGTATACCCATGGCTTTAGTCCTTGTTCGAATCTTCTGGCTTTTCTCTCGTCCGTGTGTACTTGATACGGGGCGAACCTCGCTAATTCATTGAATCTAGCCACATAATCAGGTACGCTCATATTTCCCTGCTTCAATTCCAGAAATTGAACCTCCATCTGTATAAGACCCCAACTTTTATAAATAAAGATGAATTTTCTATAAATATTATTTTTGAATATTATGGAATAAATTTGATATAATGTTATAGTTGTGGGTAATATTTATAAATTTTGCAAAGTAAGCAAGTTGTTATAAAATATTCGTTTGGTCGGGGAATATTCTTTTTGTCGGGGGAATATTAGACGACGGCTCAATCATTAGTGGACCCCATTACGGAAGTATTGTCGTAGTTAGAAAAGCGACAAAATTATCTTTCTATAAAAATAACGGCAGTGGTGTTACCGTTAAAACTGTTGAACTACCCGGTAGTAAAAGTACAGTAATACGCGTAGTTGTATAGTAGCACACGATATTGATTATTGATGCTTACGTGAGAAGTCACTAAGCTATGCTCAATTATTGCTACAGTAATTGCTGCATCATATCTCTTATATTATAGATTCAATTATTATCACAGTATCATCTGTATAATATGTTATAGTATTAAATCAATAATTGAGACGACAAGTTATAAATGATTAATAATTGTTGAAAGATTAAATATGTGTTGATTAAAAATAAAATGATTTGTGGTAATATTTATTCAATCCTTGATGTATATAAAGAGTCTGTTATGAGACGTTTGTGGTAAGTTTGATTATTTTATGGGGGGCCATATGTCATCATCTAAGAGTCTCTTCATCAATAGTAATTACCTTCGTCAATAGTAATTACCTTTGTGAATAGTAATTACCTTTGTCAATAGTAATTACCTTTACCAGACGTCGAACCACTTGTCGTTTCACATTACAGGTGTCGAACCACTTGTCGTTTCACATTACAGGCGTCGAACCACTTGTCGTTTCACATTACAGGCGTCGAACCACTTGTCGTTTCACATTACATGCGTCAAACCACTTTTCTTTTCACATCACCAGTCGTCAAGCCACTTGCCTTTTCACATGGCGGTCTATAAGCTAGAAATCTTCTATAAATAGAGGCCTAGTGCTTCATTATTTTCACGAATTCATTCAAGCTATAGAGAGAGAAAGTATAGAGAGAATAGAGAGAAAGAAGAAGAGTATTTTGTTACTACACTCACTGCGAGATTCAATCTCCTACCAAAAGTAAGGGGTGTTATTCTTTCTTATTCATGAAGAGAACTGTTGTTATTCCATTGCTTATTATTCATTGGAATAACTTGTATACGTGGTTTACCCTATACTTGGTGACATTCTTCTATTATTACATTGGAACATCACGTCGTGTGTTTTACAGGACTGGTTAAAATCTTTATTATTATTCTATTGGAACATCACATGCATGTGTTTTACACCGGACTGGTTAAAATCTTTATTATTATTCATTTGGAACATCACATGCGTGTGTTTTTCGCTGCACTGGTTCCATTCTTTATTATTCTCGTTGGAATATCCTGTCTGCATGCATTTTTGCAGGACTTTATGCAATTTATGCAACAGCAGGCGAGAGCGACTCCTGTCCAAAACGTAGGTGGAAACACGGAAAACTCTCAGGCAGTCACCGCTAAACAGTTCAAGGAGTTGGGACCACCGGAGTTTAAGGGAGAGCCAAAACCACTTCTGGTGGAAGCATGGATAAAGCAGATTACCAAGATATTTGATGTCTTGGGATGCTCCGAGGAGCAAAGGTTCCCTTCACGCTTTTATGTTGCGGAGAGGCGATTCTTGGTGGGAATCGGTAAAACATACTCAACTCAACAGATGAAGATATCTTGGGAGAAGTTCCAGAGTCGTTTCAACGACAAATACTTTCCGAAAGTATTCACCACATGAAGGAGGTGGAGTTTATAAAATTGGAACAAAACAATATGACCGTGTCGCAATACGAGGCAAAATTTGCGAGTTATCACGGTTCGCGTCCCTTGGTGGATAATGAAGAGAGAATGGCGCGAATGTTTTAAGAGGTTTGAAGCGGGAGATACGTCAACATCTTATTTCTCATAAAGCGTGTTTGTATTCGGATGTTGTAAATAGGGCTCGATTAGTGGAGCGCGATAACGAGTCAACGAACTAAAAGAGAGCGTGGCAAAAATTATAATACAAATGAGAGTAGTCATCGAAGCGGTGACAACAAGCGTGGAGGGAATCAACAGGCCAGATATGGTAACCACTTCGGTGGTAATCAGGGCCAAAACAATAAGAATGGACATTTCAAGAAAAGGAGATTCAACAATGATGGAAAGACGTCAAAGACCAAAGACCACCCGTTGTTAAGGAAGGAGAAAGACCACCTATCATATGCTTCAAATGCGGAAGAAAGGGACACATCGGTCAAAGTGCGCCCATGTCAGTCAAAGCATGTTATAATTGTGGAAGAGAAGGTCACTTAGCTCGATTTTGTCGTTTACCGAAGACAAATTCAGCTAAGATGGAGGCACCAAAGGCCATCCCAGAAAAGTCAAAACCGGTAGTGCAAGGGAGAGCGTTTGTTGTGACCTCCCAGAGAGCAAGGAACCCGAATGAGGTCATCACGGGTAAGCTTATCATAAACTCTAATGAAGTCTATACTTTATTTGATACCGGTTCTACCCATTCTTTTATTTCTCCTACTTGCGCTCATCGATTAAATTTGACTCCGGAGAAATTAGACTTTGACTTATCTGTGGAAACTCCGTTGGAAGAAACCTTCATTACATCCACTGTTTATAAGTCTTGTTTGGTTCAAATCGGTACCCTCACATTACCTGTCGATCTTATTTCATTAAAAATAGTTGCATTTGACGTGATTCTAGGGATTGATTGGTTAACTACTTATCATGCAAAAATTGATTGTTTTCGTAAGGTTGTTAGCTTTCATATTCCTAACCAACCTATTATGCAAATTCAAGAGACCAAACCATTAAAATCAATCACGGTCATCTCAAGCCATAAAGCTATTCGTTTATTGAAAAAGCGGATGTCAAGCTTTCTTAGCTCATGTCACGATTTAAACAAAAATAAATCGGTTTTGAACGATATTTCTATTGTTAATAAATTTCCGACGTATTCCCGAAGAACTTCTGGCCTACCCCAGGCGTGAAATTGAATTTTGTAACGACCTTGAACTCTCGGACAAAACCTATTTCCAAAGCCCCATATCGAATGGCTCTATTGAACTTCGTGGAGTTGAAGACCCAAGCGCAGGAATTGTTAGACATTGGCTTTATTAGTCCTAGTACTTCTCCTTGGGGTGCTCCTATTCTATTCGTGAAGAAGAAAGATGGGAGTATAAGACTTTGTATTGATTATCGGGAGTTGAATCATGTCACCATCAAAAATAGGTATCCATTGCCACGTATTGATGGCTGTTTGACCCGATTGCAAGGAGCCAAATTCTTTTCAAAGATGGATCTTCGTTAGGATATCACCAATTGAAGATTAGAACCCACCGACATTCCAAAGACGGCTTTCCGGAACTCAGATGCGGGCATTATGAATTCCTAGTCATGTCCTTTGGATTGACTAATGCTCCTGCTGCCTTCATGGATATGATGAAACGAGTATTCAAGGAATATTTGGATCACTTTGTGGTCATCTTTATTGATGACATCCTTATTTATTCCAAAAGCCGTGAAGATCATGAGCAACACTTGAGGCTGACACTCCAAAAGCTTCGTGAATATAAGCTTTATGCCAAGTTGAAGAAATGCGAGTTCTGGCTTGAAGAAGTAGCATTCCTTGGGCACGTGGTATCAAGTCATGGAATATCTGTTGACCCAGCAAAGATTGAAGCTATTCAAAGCTGGGAACAACCTAAATTAGTGATCGAAGTACATAGCTTTCTCGGTTTAGCTGGTTATTATCGGAGATTCGTGGAAGGATTTTCTCGAATCGCTACTCCATTGACTCAGCTGACTCGGAAAGATACAAAGTTCGATTGGAGCGAAGAATGTGAGAAGAGTTTTCAAGAACTCAAGAGGAGACTTATTTCAGCACCTGTTCTAACAATACCATCGTCTCGGAGGATTTGTCATCTACAATGATGCTTGAGCAAAGGGTTGGGATGTGTTCTCATGCAACATGGAAAAGTTATAGCCTATGCCTCACGACAACTCAAAGAATATGAGAGGAATTATCCTACTCATGATCTAGAGTTAGCATTTGTTATCTTTGCACTTAAAATTTGGAGGCATTACTTGTATAGGGAGAAAGTGGAGATCTTTACGGATCATAAAAGCCTCAAATATTTCTACACTCAAAAGGAACTCAACATGCGACAACGACGTTGGCTTGAACTATTGAAAGATTATGATCATACCATCCAATACCATCCCTAAAAGTTTAACGAGGTAGTCGGACGCATTGAGTAGAAGATCATATGCAAGCACGAAAAGCGATATTGTCAACGCAAAGGCCCATTTTGTGTGACTTGCAAAGGATGGAGATAGAGTTAAAGACTCCAGGGACGCATGTGATGATAGCGAGTATACGAGTAGAACCAACTTTAATCGATAAAGTTAAAGTTGCTCAAGCTTATAGACACGAGGTGACGCGTATGAGGAAGAAAGTGCAAGAAGGTGCTATCAGGAAGTAAGAATCGATGAAGAAGGAATACTTGAGTCAACTCCGGACTTTGTGTTCCTAACGACTCGATTTAAAGTATAATATCATGATGGAGGCGTCTAACACACCATTTGCAATCCATCACAGGAGTACCAAAATGTATCATGATATTCGTCATACATTTTGGTGGAGCAATATGAAGAGAGAGATAGCGTTGTTTATCTCAAGGTGTCTAACTTGTCAACGAGTTAAAGCGGAGCATCAAGTACCAAAAGGTCCATTGCAACCACTTGAAATTCCGAATGGAAGTGGGAGCACATTACCATGGATTTCATTCTGGGTCTTCCTAAGGTTTCTCAAGGCATAGATGCGATTTGGGTCATTGTTGATAGATTGACCAAGTCTTCTCATTTCTTACCGACATCGAGAAACTTATACACTTGAACGTCTTGCTCGTATGTATATAAGCGAGATTGTAAGGCGCATGGTATGCTTTAAGTATCCATAGTTTCGATCGAGACCCAAGATTCACTTCACGATTTTGGGTTAGTTTGCAAAAAGCTATGGCACAGACTTACGATTTAGCTTTCGGCATATCATCCTCGAGACGGACGGACGATCGGAGAGGACTATTCAAACTCTTGAAAATCTATTAAGACTGTGTGTCCTTGATTTCAAGGGAAGTTGGGACAAGTTCTTACCATTGGTGGAGTTTTCCTCTACAACAATGCTTATCAAGCAAGTATTGGCATGGCTCCATTCGAAGCGTTGTATAGAAGAAAGTGTCGTTCTCCAGTATGTTGGGATGAGGTGGGTGAAGCAACGTTGTTGGGACCGGAGTTGGTACGTATGACTACGAAAAAGATTCAAACGATCCGACAACGTATAAAAACCTCACAAAATCGACAAAAGAGTTATGCTGATCTTCATCGAAATGACGTGGAATTCGATATAGGAGATCATGTGTTGTTAAGAGTTGCTCCATGGAAAGGAGTTACAAGATTTGGAAAGAGAGGAAAACTCAATCCTCGATTCATCGGTCCATTTTTAATCCTCGATCGAGTAGGAACTATGGCCTATAGACTCGCTTTACCGCCAAGTATGTCTCGTGTTCATAACGTTTTTCACATATCCATGTTACGTAAATATGTGAAAGACCCGAACCACATTATTGAGTTAGAACCGGACGAAATAGCGGAAGATTTGACGTATGAAGAGGTTCCTGTTCAAATCTTGGATAAGAAGGAACATATTCTACGTTCAAGGTTATACCTCAAGTCAAAGTTTTGTGGAGGAACCACGATGTTGAGGAAATGACTTGGGAGTTAGAATCGAAATGAAATCAAGGTATCCTTACCTCTTCGACATACCGTGTATCGCACCCTAATTTCGAGGGCTTAAATTTCATAAGAAGGGAGGTTGTAAGACCCCAATTTTATAAATAAAGATGAATTTTCTATAAATATTATTTTTGAATATTATGGAATAAATTTGATATAATGTTATAGTTGTGGGTAATATTTATAAATTTTGCAAAGTAAGCAAGTTGTTATAAAATATTCGTTTGGTCTGGGAATATTCTTTTTGTCGGGGGAATATTAAATGCGACGACTACCAATCATTCAGTGGACCCCCTGGCGGAAGTATTGTCGTAGTTAGAAAAGCGACAAAATTATCTTTCTATAAAAATAATCTACAGAGGTGTTACCGTTAAAACCGTTGAACTACCCGGTAGTAAAAGTACAAAGATGATGCTGGCGTAGTTGTATAGTATACACGATATTGATTATTGATGCTTACGTGAGAAGTCACTCATTATGCTCAATTATTACTACGATGAATTCTACGCATCATATCTCTTATATTATTGATTCAATTATTGTCACAAGATTATCATCGTATATTATGTTATAGTATTAAATCAATAATTGAGACGACAAGTTATAAATGATTAATAATTGTTGAAAGATTAAATATGTGTTGATTAAAAATAAAATGATTTGTGGTAATATTTATTCAATCCTTGATGTATATAAAGAGTCTGTTATGAGTTGTTTGTGATAAGTTTGATTATTTTATGGGGGGGGCCATATGTCATCATCTAAGAGCCTCTTCGTCAATAGTAATTACCTTCGTCAATAGTAATTACCTTTGTAAATAGTAATTACCTTCGTCAATAGTAATTACCTTTACCAGACGTCGAACCACTTGTCATTTCACATTACAGGCGTCGAACCACTTGTCGTTTCACATTACAGGCGTCGAACCACTTGTCGTTTCACATTACAGGCGTCAAACCACTTTTCTTTTCACATCACCAGTCGTCAAGCCACTTGCCTTTTCACATGGCAGGTGCTAAGCTAGAAATCTTCTATAAATAGAGGCCTAGTGCTTCATTATTTTTCAATTAATTCATTCAAGCTATAGAGAGAGAAAGTATAGAGAGAATAAGAGAAAGAAGAAGAGTATTTTGTTACTACACTACTGCAAAGATTCAATCTCCTACCAAAAGTAAGGGGTGTTATTCTTTCTTATTCATGAAGAGAACTATTGTTATTCCATTGCTTATTATTCTACGTTGGAATAACTTTTGTATACGTGGTTTACCCTATACTTGGAGACATTCTTCTATTATTACATTGGAACATCCCGTCGTGTGTTTTACAGGACACGGTTCGCATCTTTATTATTATTCTATTGAAACATCGTATGCTGTGTGTTTTATAACAGGACTGGTTAAAATCTTTATTATTATTACATTGGAACATCCTGTCTTTGTGTTTTACGTAGGACTGGTTCCATTCTTTATTATTCTCGTTGGAATATCCATGCATGCATTTTCTGCCGGACTGGTTCCGTTATTTATTATTCTGTTGGAATAACTCGCTTTGTAAGGGTCTATCGCATGCATGGTGATTTCTTTTGTTATTCCATTCTTTATTATACCCGATTGGTTAAAACTTTGACTTCTATACTCCATGAAATTAGTGGAATATCCTTGATATTTGCGCTTCATCCGATATCCTTTCATGGAAATATTCTTCTCAGTATTCTTGAATTTTACTCTACAAAGCAGTATCATGTTGACAGTTTGGATGTTATTGGTTCCTAGATAAATTAATTCTTGAACTTGGTTTATTCAATATCATTGTCATCATCCTCATGTTTATATTATGTTGAAAGTCATCTGTGGCCTGTAGTGCATAGATGGACTTGGTATGATTATGACTGAGAGACTATTTCGGTGTAATCATGACCGTAATGTTACAAATGATGTGGTAAAATCCTCGATGGGTCCGTAGTGCATTGATGGATAGTTGTTGGCATGATCATAACCATTAATGAATACACAAATATTCTTGGCCCGTAGTGTATGAATAATTGTGGTGCGTGATACTAAAGAATATCCTAAGCCTTGCAGATGCGAGGGGTGATTCGATGATGTGGAATATTTATTAAAGTCGAGTCTCAAATTTATAATAAAGATGATGAAAAACCTTTTAAATCATAAAAGATAGTAGATTTTATTTTCTACTTGACTCTTTTAATGGATTGTTGGTTAGTTGTAGTTAAACTTGATGTTCATTATATTTTATCGGTTTAACAACTTTCACAGAAGCTAATGATAATTTATTTCGCATTATCTTAGTCATAATATTTCTTCTTGAGCTAGTTGAGCTCACCCTTTCTTTCCTTTCTTCTCTTGAAATGAGAATATAGTTGGGACTTAGTCGGGGAGCGGAGTAATGGTCCGGAGGATAGCATTAGTAGTCCTCACTATTACGTGAAATAGTGTGATAATAATTGTAATGAGGACTCCTTTTGAGTTTGTATGATCTCTAGTAGACAATAATTGTATTCAAACTCACGATTTATGTCGTATTGTATACTGCAGTTATATTAGTAAGTCAGTTGTATTTAAATTACGTACCATGTATCGACTACCCAAGATGGGTGATGTATACCTAATTTTGGGGCATCACATCTGGGTTACGAAATTTGGTTTTGAAGTACATTTCGAAAAACATCTCTTTAAATCTCTCCCAAGTAATTACACCTTCACCTCCACGAACTTTGTTTGCTTGCCACCAATAGCTAGCTTCAGACTTCGGCATAAATGTTGTAAAAGCGGTCTTCTGGTCTTCTCTAACCCTAGCAACGTCGAAAACCTTCTCCATTTCCATAACCCACGGTTGAGCCTCGATTGGGTTCATGGAACCTTTAAATTCTGGCGGTCCCACCGCCTTGAAATCTTTAAACGTAGTATTTGGTGGAGCTTGAGGTTTATTATTCATTGCTCCAGTCAGTAAGTTAACCAACTACTGCACGGGATTAGCATTGGCATTATTGTTGTTATTTGTTGACTCTTCCTGAGTTGGTTGACGTTGTTGTCTTCTTCTAGGCGACATATTTCTGTTAAGAATAATATATGCTTATTAAATTCTCTAAATAGTTAAGACTTAACTCAACAATTTAATATAATCATTTAACACATCATCTCAAACAACTTAATATATTTAATTCAAACTAAAAGTTTTACATCAAACGATAGCATAATGCTATTTACATCCACCATCCTGAGATAAAGAATCCACAGGATTTAAATATTAAAATATTCCTTCGTTCATAAACATATCAGAATTTACATATAAAAACTAACTAAGTCTTTCACATAATTAAACAGATTATATCACTGTCTGTCAAGGTGCTGAATAGCCTTGCCACGCTCCTCTTCCATGATACAAGACATCGTCTTGCGATCCAACATGTACGATGGAAGTCCTTCAAACTGGATGTTGTACCTCAAAACTCGATCCTGGGCCTCATCCATTGCATGATTAAGTGTAGAGTATGTCTCTCCAAGCTTTGCCTTCTTTGCACGACCATCCTCTTCTGCAAGATCAGTACGACGTGACTCTCTTACCCTTCTCTGCTATGGTAAGCCTCTCTGAACTCTCTTTCAGATCCTTCTTCAACTTTTCTATCTCTGCGGTCTTATCTTCGGTTTGACCTTTCTCATGGACCAAATCCCATTCTACATTTCCCACTCTTGAGTGAACAGTCGAAATCTCTCTCTCCTTCTGCTCGAGAGTAATCTGCTGATTAATAGCTCGCTCAGTCAGATCCTGCACCTCATCTTGTAACTCCATGTTATGGTCGTATAATGTGTCGTACATCTCAGCATCGATGGAATGCTGTGGAAACTCCTCTTCTTCCTCTTCCTCGTCAAATTCTTCCTCAGGATCCTCCTCAGGATCGCCTCGTGTTCATGCTCCCCGACCAACAACGGTGATCAATGGAGATGACTCTCTCTGTACTAACTGTCCCCTAATGACATGAATGTCCCCGGCTCTTCCTCTCAGAGGTAATCTTTGTAGGTACTCGGGGTTCCTCCTCCCCTGCTCGACTAGTTCCTCCAACGTCAGACATTCTGACAACAAAATTTTGAGTTTTAGTTACTAAGTCTTTTATTATCTTTAATGAATTACAAAATTCATTTCCTAGAACTCGATAAGAGTTTTTCATCACTATATTCTTTCTATAAGGCTACTACCTAAGGTTGTTTCCCCACCTAAGGTTTATAACCTACAGCTTTGATAGCAACTTGTGACACCCCCAAATCCGGGTACTTCAATTCCACGGGATTTGGTGTTCACTGTACAAACATCATCTATCTATCTACCCATAATAAATTCAAACTATGCAATAGATAGAAATAAAATATTCCCCTTAAGGGTTACAACATCCGAATAAGAATACAATCCCAGGTTAAACTAACCTTAAACATCTGTGCGGAAATATAAATAATAAGTCTTAAGTAACATCAATTCTAATTACATCACATAAATAATCAGTCTTCATTACTTGCTAAGCTTGCCCTTGCCTTTACTAGTGGAAGATCCGTTTGCCCTTTCGTTCTTAACTGCAATGTTATTATTATGTAAGAATGAGCACGATTGCCCACAAGTATAACAATATAACAATGAATAATAACATGCGAGAGAAATAATGACTTCTGAAATAAAAGCTCAACTTTTGAATCAAGAATGAATAACAAGAATCAAAAGATTTCTGAGGGTCATAAGACCTTGAACTATGTCCTAGGTTATCAAGGGTTATACTTGAAACCTTTAATGATCATAAGACTATGGACCTTTCTACTGCGTTACTTAGGGGATCAGCCCTTAGTACCATCTCGTGCATAATATCTTAACGCTTAACGCATAAGTTAATCCTTTGCGAGGTTGTTCATCTCAGTTTGACATTCGAGTCCGCACCAAAGGAAGTTTGGTTTGGATAATTCAATAAGGGTTCTGAAATTTAGAACGTTCATCAACTATGGACTAGTTGAATCAATAAGGATTCGCTAGTCTAACAAGGTTCACAATAAATGATATTTAAAATGAATAATAATCTCAGTAGGTATACACAATAGAACAATTATTGTATAACAAAATCATACTTTGAAAAGATAATTAATCTTTAACATAACAAATGAACTTGATTTATAAACTTGAATAATGATAACAAGTAGGGTTAGGAAACTTGCCTCGTGCGTAGATTACACTTTACTAAACTTGTTCTTTGATTTAAATCCTACATATCATTTACATTCACAATACCAGTTAATTATAACATACTAATCATCAACGTTTATTCTCTTTGTCTAACTTTGATTATACTTAGTCAATTTATCACACTCATTGTCACATAATTTGCACTTCACAAATAATAAGTTAATTACGTATTCAATAAATCAATCCACATGCAATTATGTTATTTACATGTTAATCATCTATTTTAACATCTTATTATACTTCTAACATATCTCTATGTTCTTTAAATCAAGTTGCTAACACATTTCTAGACTTAACATTTTGAAAATAATTCATTCCTGAACTTTCTAGAGAGTGGCGATGTGGCGCCAATTCGATACACTGTACTACTTACTGCTTGGCGGTACGGACTCTTCAAGTGCATATTTCATATTTATTGTATACTACAGTACCGATTCTTGTAAATGGCGATTCATAAAAAATCATGAGAATATGCTAATTTCTATCAGTTTCTTAATTTCTACACGAATTTAGACATACCCATATGATATAATTCACACATAATCATTACCCAACATTTATAGAGTGACTTTAACTAATTTAAACACTTAATTACCGAATTACAACATGCAATTTTCACTGTTCTTGGTGTTCTTGAAGGTTTTGAAAACAAAACATGAAAATTAACACTACGGATTCGTCATAACACCGAATCCGTTCGTTTAAGGTTTGGTCTCTTCGTATTAAAATGCATAATAAAATAAGGGTGTAAATTGTACGAAAACATTTATGTTTGACATACTAAAATCACGTATAAGGCCATATGGCCATAACCCAAACTCTGTAAATTTTGAAATAACAAGTCATCGTATAACGAAACTTATGATATGGAATCATGCAATATATATATATATATATATATATATATAACATGTTATGCTACTCGAATTATTACATATATTCCTAACACAATTTCCCAGTTTACAGAAATTCAACAGAACTTGAATGAAAGCCATTTTCAGAAAAACTAACTAACGTAAAATATGAGAATTGGGTTGGAGAGAAATACCCAAAGCGTAGATGAACAAGGATGACAAATTTCTATCTACTTCAATCACAGTACTCACAATCTCTCTCAAAATTTCTCAATTTTATCTGACAATTCTCAAACTCTCCTCCTCTCTGCTCTTCCAGACTTTTAATAATAATAATAAAAAGAAGACGTCTGATAATAAAGGAGAAGAACTGACGCAAAAGTGGTCAGTTACCCAGTCATGGGTAACTTCCCTCAACTCCCACTAAAGCCATGTTTGGCTAGACTTAATAGATTTCAAAATCATTTAATTTAATAAAGTTTTATCATATAGTTTGAAAATGTCACACTTCTTATAAAATAAATCCAATATTTTATTTAATTTACTTTAAATAAAATATAATAATTTCTCATAAATTCACATAGTCACATAATTAAATTTCTCATAAATAAATAATGTCAAATTATTAACTCTCTAATTAATAATTAGATTAATTAAAATACCAATAGGCTTATTAAATATTTCTTTTAATACCATAAGCTCAAATAATCACATACTTCGATAATAAAATTCTCTACATTAGTTTAATAAATGTAACACATATAATTAAATTAATCTACTACAATTGCATCAATTAATTATTTAATCTAATAATTAAATCATCGAAAATATTTATTTACTTCAATAAATATTAAGAATTAAATTACAAAAATCTCGTTCGTCACACTTTCCAATGGAAGGATTGGGAAAGAGTATAAATCTAGAAGAGCTTCAAAGATCGAGGGTTACTGGAGTTGTCAGTTTTGGAGAGAAGGTGGACTGATCTAAACCATGTGAGGTAGTGAGTCCGAAGGCTCACTCTACGATCCACCAAGAACACTCAGAAGTCAGACAAAGAAAGAAGTAGAAGGGTGAGTTCTACTATGTAGAAGTGAGAGTTCTACTACATGAAGAGTGTTCTGAACTGCCGAGAGAAAGAAGAGCATCATGTCATCTTGATATCCATCATGGGAAGACTCTAAGTACAATAGAGAAGAGCCTACAGTCATCTTAGCAAGTCCATCATGAGAAGGCATCAAGTAGCAAGAAGGGAGATCACAAATGCCATCTTGGTGTCAAGCATGAGAAAGCTTCTAAGTACCTAACAGAAGAGCTTATAGTCATCTTAGAAGCCTATCATGTGCAGCCATCAAGTACCAAGGAGAAGGATCTTCAAGGCAGTTCATAAAGGGGTCATCCGAAGTGGTTGAGAAACTGAAGAAGCTGAGCATCATGCAACACGGCTGAGCATCATGCAACACTCAGCTGCATTTCAAGGATGATCAAGCCAAGCTGCTAAGGATAGAAGATGTTCAGAGCATAAATATATCTTAGCAGCTCAGCATTGACTCAAACAACAACAAACAGACAACTCAACAAAGTCAGGGCCTGAGGGGTCTTTGTCCGAAGGGACTAAACAAAGCAAGGCCAGAAGGGTCCTTGTCCGGAGGGACTAAACGAAGTTCCAAGCTCTTTGGGCTTGAAGAGTTCCAGAAACTAGAGAGTCCCAAGGTCAGCGGCCTTGAAGAGTTCTTAGTGAATCAAGTCCCAAGGTGGCGGCCTGAAGGAATCTTAGTGATTGTGGTCTTGCCGCCTTCCTTAGTGGAAATCCTGCTAGTTGAAAGTAGAAGAGTGGATTAGGAGCTTGAGTCTCTGAACCACTTAAAACCCCTTGTGTCTTTTACATTATGTCATTTACATTATGTATTATAACTACTATAACTGCTATGTATGTTTTAACTGCTTACAACTAAACTTACTCTACAAATAATGTATGTATGATTATGAATATATCAATGAAGGGGATCTTTTACTTATTCCGCTGTGTTTGAAAAGATTCTTATGTTTGTCATATGCTAATTTAATAGCTATACAAAATAATAGAGAAAAGTATTTGAAATAAAAGGATCTATTCAACCCTCCCCCCCCCCTTCTAGATCTATTGTGCCTACTGGGAACTAACAGATTATATATTTCTTTGAGATATATGAATATCTTTGGTTCGTAGTGAAAAGATGACATGTTGTTGAATATCTTTGGCCTGTAGTGCAAAGATAAATTGTTGTTGAATATCTTTGGTCGTAGTGCAAAGATGACATGTTGTTGAATATCTTTGGCATATAGGGTAAAGATGAACTATTAATGAATATCTTTGGCCCGTAGTGCAAAGATGAATTTATTAGTATGATTATGAACAGAAACTGTGATTTGGTATAACCATGATCTTTGATGTTTCAGGTAAATGCAGGTGATGAAAATTATCTTCATCCTGGGTGCGAAGAGGAATTTAGAATCACAATTATGATTATGAGTTATTCACATGATTGTGGACATGAACTGTTGATTGATGTTACAGGGATAAAACATTGTTGGTGGACTTTTAATATAGAGAAGATAATAGACTTTATGGTCTATTTGACTCTTCTAATGGATTGTTCGCTCCGCTGCCACTATGGTTGAAAAGTTTGATCATCGACCATATGTTCTAAATCTCTGATTTATTACTGACGAAGGCTATTGATAATTTAATTATCTTTAGTCATGATATTCTTTACTAGGCTAGTTGTGCTCACCCTTTTGCTTCACAATTCCTTTCAGGTAATAAGAGTGTAGCTGGGTCGAGCAGGGGTAACAGGAGAATAGAACGATGGTCTATAGCTGTTGAGGTTTCCCCTAAAATAGTATAGAAATAATTTATTAAGAATTTTAGATAAGTGTGTCGTATTTTATACGTCATTTTAACTGTTGATTTTGGTGAACCGAATAGGGTGAGGTGAACCCAACTTTGGAAGGGTATTTTGCCACTATCATATAAGATGCCTAATGACAGATGACTTCGTGTTATCATAAGACAGGGTTTTGCACATGCACTTGCTGATTATATCTATGAGCACTACCTATATAATCTCGGAGTTTGGTTGAAATATAATTCTCAATTGGAGATAATGGAGATAATTATATGTCAAGAGAAGACTCACCATTGGAAAGAACATGATAGCAATCTTCTCATTTTTCTTTGGGGACTATTGGGTCAACCAAGGATAATTCTGTGGATATATGATATCTATTATAACTTAGACGTATGGTCTCCCATATACGAAGGTTTCCTTGAGCATTTTCCAAAGATTTAAATTTCTAAAACAGTTATTGACTGTACCTTTATGTAAAGTACCATTGTAAGGTGTTGTGGTCGAGGCACCATGAGAGTTACATATATTTGTATTAAAATTCATAGCTTATGTGTTGTCGTACTCTGCACGACAGTTCAACAGTTGTATATATGAAGTTTGTATTTGATTTCTGTAGTGTGATATCTGGCGACTCAGAATGGGTGATGTATACCTATTTTGGGGGCGTCACATCTACTGTTTATAAATCTTGCTTGATTCAAGTAAGAACCATCACATTACCTGCCGATCTTATTTCGTTGAAAATACTTGTATTTGATGTGATTTTAGGGATTGATTGGTTAACCACTCATCATGCTAAAATTAATTGCTTTCGTAATGTTGGGAGTTTTCATATTCCTAACCAACCTGTTATGCGAATTCAAGCAACCAAACTACTAAAATCAATCATTGTCATATCAAGCCATAAAGTCATTCGTTTATTAAAAACGGATGTCAAGCTTTCTTAGCCCATGTCATAGACTTGAACAAAAATACATCAGATTTGAATAAAATTTCTGTTGTTAGTGAATTTCCTGACGTATTTCCTGAAGAACTTCCCGGTCTACCCCCAGAACGTGAAGTTGAATTCTTTATTGACCTTAAACCTGGTACAAAACCCATTTCTAAAACCCCATATCGAATGGCTCCTATTGAACTTCAGGACTTAAAGGTCCAACTACAGGAGTTGTTAGATATAGGTTTTATTCGTCCTAGTACATCTCCTTGGGGTGCTCCTGTTTTATTCGTAAAGAAGAAAGATGGGAATATGCGACTTTGCATTGACTATCAGGAATTGAACCATGTCACCATCAAGAATAGGTATCCGCTACCTCGCATTGATGACATGTTCGACCAGTTGCAAGGAGCACAATTCTTTTCAAAGATCGATCTTCGTTCTGGATATCATCAGCTGAAGATTAAAAGCGAGGATATTCCAAGACCCGCCTGAGAACTTCGGTATGGGCATTATGAATTCTTAGTCATGTCTTTTGGATTGACTAATGCTCCTGCTGCTTTCATGGATATGATGAACCGTGTGTTCAAAGAATATTTGGATCAGTTCGTTGTCGTTTTTATTGATGATATCCTCATCTATTCCTAAAGTCATGAAGATCATGAGCGCCATTTGAAGCTGGTACTTCAAAGGCTTCGTGAAAACAAGCTATATGTCAAGCTGAAGAAATGCGAGTTCTGGCTTGAGGAAGTAGCATTCCTTGGGCACGTGGTGTCAAAACATGGAGTATCTGTTGACCCGGCGAAGATTGAAGCAATACAAAGTTGGGAGCAACCGAAGATGGTGACCAAAGTACGTAGCTTTCTGGGCTTAGATGGTTATTATCGGAGATTCGTGGAAGAATTTTCTCAAATTGCTACTCTGTTAACTTAGCCGACTCGGAAAGATACAAAATTCGTATGGAGCGAGGAATGCGAGAAGAGTTTCCAAGAGCTCAAGAGGAGACTCATTTCGGCACCTGTTCTGACAATACCATCTGGTTCAGATGGATTTGTTATCTACAACGATACTTCGGGTAAAAAGTTAGGATGTGCTCGTCATCTTAATTATTGGAGTTAGGCAACTCCTGATTCTTATCTACATATCTCTTCAAAATTCTTCTTTGAATCTTCTTGTTTATTTATTAACTCTTCCTTTAAGAATTTAATATCATTAACGTTACTCAATATTTTATTCGAGTTTTATCCCTGGCAATTCTAATATTCTTATTATAACATTTCTAGGACTAAACTCATCCTATACATCTACGTATGTGAAAAGAATCACCTTTTCATTATACGTAACTTAAACTTAACTTCTTATTCTTTTAACCTAAGGTCATAGCCTAAGGTACTCTTACCTAAGGTGTATAACCTATCAGCTTTGATACCAACTGTAACGGCCCCAAAATTCATACAATAATATTCTCCTTCTCGATCGTTAACAATACAACTTTAATCTATCTTTACATCATTATTCGATATTAAAATCACTAAAAATATTTAAAACTTTTATATATTTCCTTCTGTATTGCCCTAAATCACAACCTTTACATTACATCTCTTCGATTCAAATTTATATCATGAATCGTTACAACAAAATGACTATACAAAGTCTTACACCATAAATAGATATCCATATACACCGGATAGCTCAACATACAATTCAACAACATGTTATATTCAAAATATTAAATACATTTCTCATAAAACATAAGTAATATTCGTGAATATGGATCTCTATAATTCACTTAGCATATATCCTTACCTTAAAATCTTGACCTACAAAAATTATTATTTGCAAGAGTGAGCTCGACATTTCAGCAAGTTCTAACAGTTTTCATGCATCACATAGCACATAATATTATGCCCAACATACATATCCTAATAATTAAAGTAACATGGCATACATGCTTTGATTCACATAGGAAATATAAAGATTGAGTTCCTTACTCAATCATCATTATTAAACCAAAATAATGTAGTCATAAATGAACTTTAACATTTCATGATTACAACATGTATAACATATCATGCTTGCTTACAACACATATAACATATCATGCAATTTAAAACAGTTCATCAAGTCCACGTAGAAAATAGGAACTGAAAGACTTTCCTTGATCGTTGTTTACCAATAACAAATTAACAGCTTACAGCTATCTGCACTTCACGTGCCCTACACAATTATATAATCATACACATCAACTATTAGTAACATAACAACACATAGTAATTGTAATGTAAACTCTACTCCATATCTCATAATCCTTCCTGTTAATTAGCACACAATGTTCAATTAGATTGTGTTAACTTTTCGACTTATGTAATATTCGAAATTCATTCAAGTGTTTAAGTCTTGCTATGAATACTTATGGGTTTTATATTAAACTCATTCCATATCTTATAATGTTCATTAACACTTGTTACGGCGTTTCGACGTTCATTCGTCACACGCCCGAATCGTCTCTCTTGTGTATGTTTAGTGTGCTTATATAACTTATCTAATACATCATTTATTAATGTTAATCATCATTATATTTACTAACATTCATGTTTTATAACTTAGGACACCGTCTTTTATCGTCAGGAGCACTACATTTGCATACGTACATGCCCGATGCCCTCCGATTGCCTCCTAATACATATTAGTCCCACAAATAACCATTTTGGCCCTTGTTCCCGACCTCAAATTGAACACCTTAAAGAACAAAAGTTGTATGGATATTCATCCTTGTTCCGGATCATCTTGAATCACCTCAATCGGAGTTTGTATGAAAACATTATGGTCGTTTTACTACAGGAGGTCAAAACTGCCCGGTCGTGTCAACTATTACAGCGCTGCAGCGCCACAAATAGCCTTTTGGGCCATGCTGCAACGCCCCTTAGCAGTATGTATGCATTTTTTTTCTCCAGTTTTACTGTTCTTACGGATTTTTGACCCGTTCTTCTTCCAACCTTCATAACTTGAGTTATACACACCCAAATCAATCCGTTTTTGACTCTATGGATTCGTAATTAATAGAACTACAACATACTAGACTTATAACAAATTTATAGAAACACTAACTTTCCTAAATCTTGACCCAAAACTCATGTTCGTACTAAACTTTCATGTTTTAACATATTTAGCGAATTCATTCACTACGAATTCGTTTCTTAACCAAATATATTCATTCAACTTGCATTCTTTTCGTTTCTTATCGTATTAACACAATCCATCACCAATTTTACAATTATACTATGAATTAAAGTTCAATTTTATAGTTTGAAAAGCCATTTTTTAGAAATTAATTCACAAAAAATCATTATGAACAAAATTCCTCTTGTTTATCAAAATTACGTGGATTGAATTGCTAGAACAACCATATATGTAAGACCCCAGCTTTTATAAATAAAGATGAATTTTCTATAAATATTATTTTTGAATATTATGGAATAAATTTGATATAATGTTATAGTTGTGGGTAATATTTATAAATTTTGCAAAGTATGCAAGTGGTTATATTATATTCGATTGGGTCGTGGAATATCTGGGTTTTAGGGAATATTCGTACAACTACTCAATCATTGGTGGACCTCTATAATGTAATTATTGCCGGATCGAGAAAGCGACAAAAATATTTTATTGAAATAACGGCGGAAGTTTTTCTGGTTGATCTTTGTTGAACTACTCGGTAGTAAAAGTATAGTAATACGTGTGGTTGCATAGTAGCACACGGTATTGATTATTGATGCTTATGTGAGAAGTCACTCAGTTTGATTACATTATTGTCGATTAATAATATGAATTATTATAGCGATAATGATGTTTTGTTTTATTCGTATTATTAACGTAATAAAATAGAAACATCTTTTTATATAAAACAGAATACTTTATTAAAGTTATTCTATAAATAAAATATATTATATTTTATTATGCATAGTGTTGTATAGTGTTTTGCATAGTGTTGCATAGTAAAATGTTTTTATATAAATAGAATATATTATATTTTATTTAAAAGATTTTGCTTTAAATATGGACCGTCGATTAAAGTAAATCAATACGGACCGTTCATGGATTAATTACTATGCATTCTATTTTCCTATAAATACAAGCTCATTCCTTCATTATTTTCTTACGAATTCTTTGAAACTCAGAGAGAAACTATAGAGAGAAAGAAGAAAAGTATTTCGCTACTTCACTTTTCCAATATTCAGGTTCTTCTAAGGTAGGGAATATTATTTGTTGTACCGTAAGGGGTGTTATTCTTTGTATTCATGAAGAGAACTTTCATTGTTATTCCATTGTTTATTATTCCGTTGGAATAACTTTGTAAAAGTGGCATACCCTATACATAACTTTGTATACGTGGCATACCCTATACTTGGTGAAATCCTTATGTTATTCCATTCTTATTTATTCTCGTTTAATAACTTTTGATACTGTGGAATCCCCTATACTTGGTGATCTTCTTACGTTATTCCATTCTTCTATTATTACATTTGGAACATCCTGCCTATGTGTTTTACCTTTGGACTGGTTAAAATCTTTATTATTCTGTTGGAACATCACATGCGTGTGTGTTTACACCAGGACCGGGTTCCGATTTTATCATTACATTGGAATATCCTATTCGTGTGTTTTACAGGATCCGGTTCCATCTTTATTATTCGGTGGAACATCCCGTTGGTGTGAATTTCACGATTCGGTTCCGTTATTTATTATTACGTTGGAATAACTCGCTTGCGCGGCTCTATCGCATGCATGGTGATTTCTTTTGTTATTCCATTCTTTATTATACCCGGTTGGTTAAAACTTTGACTTCTATACTTCATGAAATTAGTAGAATATCCTCGATATTTGCGTTTCATCCAAAGATATCTTTTCATGGAAATATTCTTCCGATCATTCTTGAATTTTACTCTACAAAAAAAGTATCTTGTTGACAATTTGGACGTTAATAATTCCTGGATAAAGTAATTCTTGAACTTGTTTTATTGAATTCTTATATCATTGTCATCATCCTCATGTTTATATTATGTTGAAAGTCATCTATAGCCTGTAGTGCATGGATGGACTTGGTATGATTATGACCAGGGATTATTCGGTGTAATCATGACCGTAATGTTACAAATGATGTGTTAAAAGTCCTCATTGGCCCGTAGTGCATTGATGGACAGTTGTTGGCATGATCATGACCATTAATGAATACACGAATATCCTTGGCTCGTAGTGCATTGATGAACAGTTGTTGGCATGATCATGACCATTAATGAATACACAACTATTCTTGGCCGTAGTGCATGAATAATTGTGGTTGTGATACTAAAGAATATCATTGGTCAGTAAGTGTGGGGGTGATTCGATGATGTGGAATATTTATTAAAGTCGAGTCTCAAACTATAATGATGATGAAAAACCTTTTAAAACCTAAAAGATAGTAGACTTTATTTTCTACTGACTCTTTTAATGGATTGCTTATTCATTGCAGATTAAACTGGTTGTCTATTATATTTTATCGGTTTAACATTGTTGAAGACTATTGATAATTTATTCGCATTATCTTAGTCATAATATTTCTTCATTGGGCTAGTTGAGCTCACCCTTTCTTTCACCGCTTTTTCTTGAAATGAGAATATAGTTGGGACGAGCCTGGGAACGGAGTAATGGTCCAGAGGATAGCATTAGTAGTCCTCACTATTACGTGAAATAGTGTGATAATAATTGTAATGAGGACTCCTTTTGAGTTTGTATGATCTCTAGTAGACAATATTTGTATTCAAACTCACGGTTTATGTCATTATTGTACACAGCAGCTTATATTAGTAAGTTGTATTTAAATTCTGTACCATGTATCTGACTACCCAAGATGGGTGATGTATACCTAATTTTGGGGGTGTCACAATATAACTCATAATATATCATAATATAACCCATATTACACATAACTAATGCTCACATCAAAGATTTAAGAACAATTTTCAACATAACTTCATAATCAAACACTATGAACATGATTTCATCATGTTCATCATATCTTTGTGAATTGAAACTTTTGAACAACTATAAAAATATCATGTAAGCATATACATATATATATATATATACACACACATACACATCCCATTCACATATCAAAATTATGAAGTTTCACCAAAAGATTTTTACATAGAACTCTAAAACTATGAAAACATAGAAGAACGTGATTTTAAAACTTGTTTTTACAACAATTGTATTGTGAAAATCCTTTCATGGCACACAATCACATATGAAAACATATGAACACCATATATACATATAAATTCATAATCATGAAAACCTAATTTTACAAAGACTAAATACAAAACATCTTAATTTAGTATAAGAATTAGTTTGATACCTTTCTAGGTTGAATTAGGAGAATAGATGAAGATGATGAAAGCTTTTCTTTTATTTTCTCAAGGTTTCCCTTCTTCTTCATCTTCTTCTTCCTCCTCTTCCTCTTCTTTGTATTCTCTCTTCTTCTCTTTGTTCTTAGTTTAGACTTAGGTTTAGAAAACTAACGTAACTTAGTGTATATACAATATACATATAACACATATAATTATAAAATATGTAACTCCCAATATAATTACGTATACTAATTTTCAATTTAATATATAAGTTACAAAAATTAGAATTTTAATAGCCCTAAGGCTTGTTTGGCAAAACCATATTATTTTAAAATTAGGTTTTAATAGTTAAGGTCTTATTTGGGTAAAACAGGTTTAAAACAAAAGTAAGGCCTTGTTTTGGAAAACGGTTTTAAAAACTCTTTTAACTCTTTTAATAGATCTTTTAACACATATTCTTAATGTTATCCTTTAATTAATTAAATCTTAACATTAATTTAATTAATTAAAAGTTTAACATCAATTAATAACATAAAATTGTCACATTATAATTACTCGTTAATTATAACTTCATGTAACAATTACCACATCACTACATTATCTCAATTAAATTAGAACTATAACATAAAATCATTGCATATTAATTAAATATTAAATAATCATTTAATTAATATAATACACTTAATTACATTACTCCATATTAATCACATAATATCAATAAATAATTCAATTAAAATATTTATTTACTTCAATAAATATTAAATTAACATTTAAATTTTCTTCACACCAATTCACATATTTCATAATATATAACACATATACACATACTCGTACTTAAACATCTTAAAATAAGAATTTTATTTATTAAATTCTCATTTATTAATTCTTAAAAATTCGAGATGTCACATCCTTCCCTCCTTATAAGGTTTCCATCCTCGAAATCAACGAAACCTCCCTTACTCGGTTTTCATAAAATCTCTTTCACAATTATCGTTGAATAACTTCAACACGTTAACTTTGCAAAAAGTTTTACATATATATATACTTCATTCATTTCTTCAACAACTTTTAGGTTTTATTACATAACCTTCAATTAAACACAGTCATATATCAAATATTATATATTCTTTAACCCATTCATTTCCTTTTCTAAGGATCGTTATCATAAACACTCAGGATATTACATTCACCCTTTCTTTTAAGAATTTCGTCATCGAAATTTTATTTATTAATCTTCATTCATTCAATCTATCAAAACAGATTTTACGTTAATCTCTATTCACTGGATTAAAGCGTTCTACAACTACTTCTTTCTAAGGGCTAATCTTCTCGCTACATTCTCTATCAGAATAATCAGAATCTTTCACAATTGCTCAATAATTTCGAAGCGATATAAATAACTCAGGAATTTAAAAGATTCCAATAATGCTGAGTGGTCGCAAGACCTTGAACTTCTTTCTAGGTTTAATAGTGCTTCACCCCCGGTACTTCACACTATAAACCGCATCGGTACTCTAGGTGGCTGACTTATCGCATTCTCTATGTAAGCCCAAACGTAGTACATCGTAATGACTATATGTGTTACATTCGAAATTATTGTCTTCGATAACATGTCCCCTTTTATAGGGTTGTTCACCTCAGCTTCTTAACATCTGAATTCGCACCAAAATATTTTGGTTTGGCATAGTTTGACCAAAAACGCTCGAATTTCATAAATATCTTTCAATATTTGTCTAGCTGAATCAAGTAGCATAGACTTCTAGCAAAAATTCGAACATATATATATATATATAACCAACTCAAAAAAATATATTTTGTTTTGTTTAAGGAAACCAAAAATAAATAAATAAATCTTTTCATAATATCCTGATACCGTACCGTAGTAATGGTACGTTGAGGATTTCGTCATTACATGACGTCGTCATACTACATCATACCATAGTGGGCTCACGATCATACGATCACATCCAATACTAGGTTTAACTGCATTGATTACTTCCTCGATTATTGTTTCTACACCATATCAAATGATGCATATATAAAATACATTTTGAAAATTTAAAATCATTTTTGTCTAGCTGAAGCAATTAGCATAGACATGTGAATAATAGCACTATTTAAAAAAATTCATTGGTTCCATCATTTGATCTAATATTTTTCAAGAAAACAGAAGTGCATTATCAGCATGAAGTCAATTAATTTCGAAAATCTAGCAAAGGTAGGAGATTTAGAATATAAAAACTTTCTCCATCAATTAAATCTTTACTCCATCATTACTTAAACATTCTAAAAATCTTGAACAACATCAATGCTTTTTATACCATAACTTTCTATACCCAGTATAGTTCATCAAACTTACCACACTTTGGAACTTTAGGAACTTGCAACAATAATATGAGTTTAAGAACTTGTCCTAGCAATACGTATGTTAGTTCCCAATAGGCACACAATAGATCTAAAATGGGGGTTGAATAGATCATTTTTATTTCAAATACTTTTCTCATTTATTTTGTATTGCTAATGAGTTAGCATATGACAAACATAAGAATCTTTTCAAGCACATCAGAATAAGTAAAAGATCCCCTTCATTGATATATTCATAATCATACATACATTGTTCTTAGAGTTAGTTTAGTTGTAAACAGTTAAGACATACATAGCAGTTAAGTACATAAAGTAAATGACATAAGGTAAAAGACACAAGGGATTTTAAGTGGTTCAGAGACTCAAGCTCCTAATCCACTCTTCTGTTTTCAACTAGCAGGATTTCCACTAAGGAAGGGCAGCACCCTGAATCACTAAGATTCCTTCAAGGCCAGCAGCCTTGGGACTTCAGTTCACTAAGAACTCTTCAAGGCCAGCATCCTTGGAACTTCTCTAGTTCCCTAGGAACTCTTCAAGCCCAGCAAGCTTGGAACTTCATTTACTCCCTCTGGACAAGGACCCCTCGGGCCCTGGCTTTTTATTGTTATTGTCGTTGTTGTTGTTGGTGCTGAGCTGCTAAGATGTCTTTCAGATTAAGCATCTTTTGTACTTAGCAACTTGGTGTGGTCCTCTTTGCATTCTACTTCGAGTCTGGACCATATCTTCTATGGTGCAGCAGATCTTCATTATGTTCTGCTCATCTTCATATGATGTCAGTTGTGCACCATCACCATTCCTTGAACCCTTCTTGACTGGTTGGCAGACATGGTTCTGCACTTGTTCTGTTTTAACTTTAGGTTCATGGTTATTTATATAGTGGCTCTCTGATTCTTCTTGATGCTCAACCACTCTTCTAAATGCTATCTTCTTGTCCTTGTCGGCTCTCAGCTTAGTTGCCATCTTCAGTGGCATTCTCATCTTTGTTGAGTGAAGCTTTAGTCTGTTTAAATCCTTCTTCAAAGTTGCTTCACTTCCACCTTCATAGTCTCACTGTCACTGAGACTTGTTCATGTAAAACCCTGGTGGAACTCGTAGAGTCAACAAGATAGCATTCTACCAACTCAACAATTCTACAATTTAGCAATCATCAGCAACTCTTTATCTTTGAAGCTATGTTGATTTATCTCCTTCCCAATCTTCCCGTTGGAAATTAGTCGTTAAAAGCTTTTTGAATTTCTTCGCAGATCTCGAGTTTATTTTGTGTAGACTGCAGATATGACATGACATCCCCTTTTCTGACTTTATGACACTGCAGTCTACTATTTCAGTTACCCCGTCAAAGATGTCACTTTGATGTCTCGAGCAGGTAGTCAAATTTATTTCTTCCTTCTGATTTCTCGATCAGAGGTTGTCCTTTTGCATCGATACTCTCAATAAGCTTTGTTCGAATATCAATCTTCAAGTTGAACCGTTGCCAATGCTTCAATCTTCAAATGTTCGAACTCTACAATTTTGATGCATGTCTTTTTGGACCTGATCGTAGTGTCTTGTTAACATGTAGAGACAACACTACGATCTTGAAGAGTGTTCATTAGATCTTTAATATAGAACACCTCTTCCTTCTCTTGTGCAGTGCTTCAAAACTTCTGTTTGCCTCGACTATTCTAACATACTGATGGCTTGACTCTTTGTTTTAGCCCCTTTTGAATAGCAAGACACTTCATATTTGTGGCATGTCCAGCTCGCTTTCTCTTTGTGATCTCCCATTCACTTATCATTAATGAACTGACCCAATGCTTAATCACTTTAGCCTTGTTCTTCAGAGGCTGACCAGTACCTTTGTGTACATTCCATCAGTTCCTTCTTTGTTTGGCAAACACTACGATCCTGGTTCCTTTCAAGATCGTCGTCTTCTATTTACTTGACAGCTACTGCACTTGTTGACTTTCCTTAGTCAGTTACTGAAGTCTTCTTCTGATCAACTTATGGAAGACTTCATCTCGAATGGCTTCACAACTCAATCTAGATGTTGATTGAGTTGGTGCTTAGATCTTTTGTTAGCTTACATGTCATTCGTTGAGTACTCTCTGGTTTCCTTCAGGTGGGATGTATCTTTGCAGTACCAACCAGAGGCTTCATTCCTTTGGATATTCTGAGAGTGCTCAGTTGTTGAGAATCGTGTTTGCTTCTACGATTCTGCCTTGGCGTTGTGAGCACATTTGTTGAAGTTTTAGTTCTACACTCTACGATTCAGCTTCGGCTATGCAAACACTATGACTCCGAGATCAGATCTTGATACTCTACGATTTCTGACTTTGTGCTCATTGTCTTCATCTGATCTTGCTCGACTATGATCTCTGCCTCTGATATGATCAATAGACTCTACGACTCTAAGTGTAGTCTACGATTCTTAACTTAGCTTCGACATCAGTAGACTCTACGACTCTGAGTGTAGTCTACGATTCTTGACTTGGCTTGGCGAGATGCTCTGGCTTACCAGAGTGGCGTGTCGTCTCAACGATTCTAAACATGACTTCCTCAGCAGACTACGGCTCTGAGGAAGTTCTTCTCAACACACTACAATCCTTCCTCGCCTCTCCTAGCAGTCTACGAACTTTGAGATCTACTATCTTGCAGACTATGATTCTGCTTCGACAGCTCTCGAGTTTTCCTTGACTCTCTTGGCATACTACGATTTTTGGTGCAGTGCTCGACGATCAGACAAGCCTATCTATTACATCATAAGATCAACCTAACAAGCTTGATCTTTCTATATTTATAGTCCTTGTACATCATTTCTTTTTAAGGACTTTACAAAGTTGTTTTACTTATGTAGGATCAACCTAACATATTTGATCAATTCATTCTAAGTCCTTGTATATATGTTTCTATTATCTATCAAATGACTTTACAGCTTTTCTTAATGCAAGCATACTTGCATATTCATTCATATATATCATAATCAAATCATATATAAATAGGAATATCATTCACATGCTTATTCCTAACAATCTCCCCCAATTTGATTATGACAAAAATAATAAGTGCATATGCATGTTATGAATGAATCTTATATACAATGAGCAACTTTATTTCTAAAATAGATAATCATGGATGTCATTTATAATAATATGGAATTTAATAAACTATGACATTTTACATCCTGGATCCAGAACATACCTAACTAGTTAGAGAAATTCCTATTTGGCTTCATGTATATTTCCAGGAAGTCTGTTGATTGGTTACTTATCTGCTTGATTTTCTTGCTCCTGCTCCCCATGCGATGATGACTTTATGTCTTTGCTCTTCTCCCCTTCAGACTCATGATCTTCTTCTTTAATTTGCTCCCCCTCATACTTTACGTTCATATGATCATCATCTTTTGGCTTCCCCTCAGATGATGATTCTACTTCTGCAGCTGTTGTCTTCTTCTTTGCCTTTTTATTTCTCTTAGCCTTCTTATCTTTACTTCTTTTGCTCTCCTTGCTCTTCCTTGAATGCCTCTTTCTATGCCTCTTTTTCTCCCCCTTTTTGTCATTAATCACTTGAGAAAGCTGCTCCATGTTGAACATTAGTTGCTCTATCAGGTAAGAGGAGTTACCAACTTCAATCTTGAGTTCTTGTTTGCTCAGCTCAAGTTGTAGAGAGAAAGATTGATTCAAGTTGTCAATCTTGTGAGAGAGGACTTGGATTGGTTCTTCATTGGCCTTCGGTGCTCGTAGAGCTTCTGCCTTCTGATCATGTATGGCCTTCAGATAGATTTGATCTCTCTCTTTGATTTTGAGAGATACATTAGCCATAGTGGCTTGAAGTCTGTTTTGAACTGAATTATCTCCTGCTGCTATCAACATCTTTAACTGTTCATTGATTAGAGATATCTTCTCAACCAGCTCATCAGAATTCTTCAATAGTTCTAGCTCCATAGGAATTTGGTCATGTGGTTGGGCAGGCTTTTGTTGAGCACCAGATTGGACTCTACGATTTTCATCTTTGGACATATTTTCGAAAGTCGTGAGAATCTGAAAAATCGTTGAGTGCCAATCGATGTTGGAGGATGAAGGAATGTTAGGCAACAATGCTTGGGCCGAGGGAGTCTTCTCATTTTGGACTTGATCATCATCAGTGGTAGAGTGAATAGACTCTATGATCATCTCCTTGGCTATGATCCTTCTGCCATTAGAACCCACTCTACTATCATATGGAATGTAGTGGTTGCCAACATGTCTGTAGACTTTGTAGTGAAGCTGGTCTTTTATCATTTTGGTTGCAAACTTCTTCACCCTTGGGAAGTTCTGAGACACCAGCTCTAGGCTTGGAAACTGAGAGAAGCACCAGCTAAGGTAACTTCCATCTTTTTCAGTATATGTGTAAGACCCCAACTTATTATTAATGAAATTTAATTTTCTCTATTTATTATTTTGAAATAGTAAGGGTTGATGTGATTAATGTGGATAGTTAGGGGTAAAATACGCAAATACTTCAAAATAAGCAAGTGGTTATAAAATATTCATTGTTGTGGGAATATTCATTTGGTCGTGGAATATTAAATGCTGTCGGGGAATATTAAATGCATTTAGTAGCGACCCATGTGTGGGCCCCATGTAAAGCGATTGGATGAAGAAAGCGACAAATATAAGTGGTTTAAAAATAAGCAGGCGTAGTTATTACAGATTATCTTTGTTAAAATACCCGGTGGTTAAAAACACGTTAATATTACCGGTATTGCACCAATTGTTGATTCTTACGTGAAGAAGGCACTACTCAATAATGGTCGCGGTAATTCCGCTCAAATTATTTTATTGAGTTAATAATTTCTTTGCGTTGATATTTTATATTCTTTGTTGTTTCAATAATTGTCATTACACGGTATTTTTCATTATCGAAGCAATAATTCATATTATCTCGAATAATATTATTAGATAACATTATTGGCAATGTCTAGAAAGTTACGTCTAAGGAGAGGTTTGGTACCTAATTCGGCGCCATGAAGAAGAAATTCTTATTGGAAAGCCCCCTCTTTCACAGGAACTACCGGTTGTCAATATTGTGATTACGTAATATTATTTGTGAATAATTAATTATTGATTCATATGATGAGGAAAATATTGATTTTATGTGGATATAGATGGAGAAAAATTTTAATGTGACAATTGTTGAAAATTGAAATTTTATCTTTTCTCGATAAAATAATTCTTTTAAATATATTATTATATTTTAATAATATAATAATGGTGATATTTTTACAACGAATGTGGGATATATGAGTATACGAGGAGGAAGAGTTTTTTGTTGCAATAAATGTTTAAAACATGTTAAACATGTCAATTGGACCCCATTTATTGACTAAAATTTGATTATAGCTTGTAAAATCCCGTTTGTGGATTTGGTCAATTTCTATTTGGAATTTGGAAAAACTTTCTTCCGTAAAGTTGTAGAGAATTGCATTTCCTATAAAAACTCATGAGATTCGAATTTTCTGATAGAAGGGCTATTTATTATGAATTATTGAAGTTCAAGCTCAAATAATTGATTTTTGGAAGTTTAAAATATTTTAAATAATAAAAACATTTTTGTTTGTTTTGTAGGCTACAACATGTGCATAATGAGCTGAGATCAGATCTAGGAAGGTGGGCGTAGAAATCTTAATATATATATTAATATTATATTAAATTTTCGCTTTGGTGTTCTAAGCATTTTCCTATAAATAGGTGCTTGGGTTAGAATTGAAAATCACACCGAAGCTGAAGTTTTTCTCTCTATATTATCGGCGTATTCTTGTGAGTATTTTGAGTATACTTTGAGTATTGTTAGGCGGTGCAAGTTCCTTCAAAGACTATACCATTATTCCAAATTTATAAGTACTAATCTTTCGAGGTAAGGATGTTAATTTCTTCTCAAATGATATTATTTCTTCAATATCATTATCTTTGAAATATTGGTTGGAACTTTTTATCAAATTTGGAACTTTTTCATGTCGGGGTTACTATTCATGAGTTCTTATTCATGAGTTACTATTCATGAGTTACTATTCATGAGTTACTATTCACGAGTTACTATTCACGAGTACTATTCATGAAGCGTGAAGATGTTTTTGTGGAATTTCTATCTTTTGGTGTCTGAGTTCTTATTCACGTATACGAAGACTATTCACGATATCTGACACTATTCATAGAAAAATGAAATTTCTTCTTTTGTCCAAAATATCTAATCTCGGATACTAGCTTTGATTGTATCCATGTTTTGATCATTCTTGAATTTTACACCACTATGATCATTTTTGAGGTATTTTTGAACATGGATAAAACAAAGTACGAATCCTTAATCCTTAATCCTTGTCATTTTTGTTTCACTGGATTCGTTTCTTTAAAAATATTTTTCATCATCCTCGGTCTTAAATGATGATATTATTGAATATCTTTGGCCTATAGTGCAAAGATGAATGATTTCTGAAGAATATATTTGGTCAGTAGTGCAAAGATGATGAGCAGTGTTTAGATGAACATGATTAATCGATGAATATCTTTGGCACATGTAGTGCAAAGATGAATATTTGATTCCGGATGTATATTGATTGATGTTACAGAATAAAAGATAGAGCGATGAACTTTTAAATTCATACATAGAAGATAGTAGTTTGCATTCTCTACTTAACTCTTCTAATGAATTATTATTTCATTGCGAATATTGATTTAAAATTTGTTGTCTATTGTATTCTATTAGATTTTTCCTCTGTTGAAGACTAATGATAATTTGTTGTATATTATCTTAGTCATAATATTCTTTTTGGGCTAGTTGAGCTCACCCTTTTCCTTTTTGTTCCATTTTTCTACTCGGAGGCGAGAATATAGCGAGTATGTAGTCGGGGGTATGGAATGAAGGTTTTAGAAAGAATTGTTTAGTAGTCCTCACCATTTTTGTAAAATAATGTATCAATAAATGTGATGAGGATTTATTTGAGTATAGATATTCTCTAGAAGATAATATTTGTATTCAAACTCACGCAGTTTCTGATTTGTAATAATAAAGTTGTAGTTGTTTACGTACCATGTATTGACAACTCGTAATAGGTGATGTATACCTATTTTTGGGGCGCCACGGATTAGTATCGAGCCATAAGTAAAGAGCCCCGAGCCTCTCATTTGGTGACTTCATTTATGGGGGATGCACCAAGCGGACTCTCCGTAGGGACGCCGCTTTTACTGGTGCAAACCGATAGGTACCATTGTGAGGTGTTGTGGTTGAAGCACCATGAGGGTCATGATTGGTATCGAGCTTAGGGATATGATCTCTGGCGGAGATCGGGGAATAGAACTAGGAGGGGAGGCGAGTAAATCCTTCGCTAGTGTGTCCTACCTAAGCTTATTTTTTTAGTTGGTCGTCATTATATAAGGATATTATGTGATATATTGATTTCCTTAATTAACCCTTGTTTTATGGCGATGATTTGAGAATGTCGATCGAGAATATTAACAATGGAAATGAGACCAGTGGAGACGCCTTTGTACTCACTGATGAGGAGAGCGCAGCAGTGGCAATGTTCCTCCTATGAACAACACCCTGCGAAAGATGATGAGCGAGGGGATGTTTAGAAGTTTTTTGCGATTCATGCAAAATCGCATAAGGAGACTCGTGTTCAAAATACAAGAGGAAATGATATCAATTCACGGGTTGTCACACCCAAGCGATTCAAAGAGTTGGGACCACGAATTTAAGGGAAAGCCGGATCGATCATGGCGGAAACATGGGTCAAGCAAATTACCAAGATATTCGATGTCTTGGGATGCACGGAGAACGAAGGTTCCATTCGCCACCTTTATGTTCCGTGGCGTGGCGGATCATCTTGGTGAGAGTCGTGGAAGAAGCGTACCCATCCACCCGCACTCAAAGATGTCTTGGGAGACGTTTGAAACTATTTAATGACAAATACTTTCACGAAAGTGTTCGGCTATATGAAGGAAGTGGAGTTTATTAGATGGAGCAGTAACAACATGGCGGTGTCTCGAAGACGAGGCAAAGTTTGCGAGTTATCCGTGTTTGCACCTCATTTGGTGGAGAATGAGGAGCGTATGACGCGGATGTTTCTTAGAGGTTTGAAACCGGCCAGATACGTCAAGATATCATTTCTCATAAATTTTCTCTCTATTCAGATGTTGTAAACAGGCTCAATTATTAGAGCGAGATAACGAGTACGGTGTTGAGGGACCACAACGAGGATCGTATCAGAGATAGCGATCAACAATGAATAATGATAACCGGCGGAGAAAGCAGACGGACAAAAATGGTAACCACTCTCGGTGGTAATCATGGCCATGAAAATAGAAGAAGCGAGTCGGGAGGAGATTTTAAAAGAGGAGATTTAACAATGACCATGTGAAGGCAGCGGTCTGGCGTGACAAAGAATCGGTTCTAAGGGAGGAGAACGACCACCCGGTCATATATTACAAATGCGAAAAAGAGGGACATATCGGTCAAAGCGCCACAACATTCAAGGTATGCTATAATTGTGGAAAGGAAAGACATATCGCTCGAGATTATACGATGGCGAAACCTAGTTCAATGGGGACGGTGACTCAAAAGACTATCCGAGAAAAGTCAAAGTCAACGATTCCGGAAGAGCGTTTGTTGTGATGGTCATAATGCGAGGAACCCAAACGAGGTGATCACGGGTAAGCTATTTATAAATTCTTGCGAAGTTTATACCTTACTTGATTGAGTGCTACCCATTCATTTATCTCTCTGCATGTGCTCAACGTTTAAACTTGACTCACGGAGAAATTAGACTTTGACCTATCTGTGGAAACTCCGTTAGAGAAACTTTCATCACATCCACTTCGTTTATAAATCTTGTTTGATTCAAGTTGGCACCATCACCTTACACTGTTGACCTTATCTCTTTAAAGATACTTGCTTTTGATGTGATTTTAGGGATTGATTGGTTAACTACTCATCATGCCAAAATTGATTGTTTTCGTAAGGTTGTTAGTTTTCATATTCCTAACCAACCTGTTATACAATTCAAGCAACTAAACCATTAAAATCAATCATCGTCATATCTAATCATAAAGCTATTCGTTTATTAAAAAGCGGATGTCAAGCTTTCTTAGCCCATGTTATGGATTTGAATAAAGACACGTCAAATTTGAATAATATTCTGTTGTTATTGACTTTTCCGACGTATTTCCCAAAGAACTTCCGGTCTACCCCGAACGTGAAGTTGAATTCTTTATTGATCTTGAACTGGTACAAAGCCCATTTCTAAAACCCCATATCGAATGGCTCCTATTGAACTTCAGAGTTAAAGGTCCAACTACAGAATTGTTGGACATCGGTTTCATTCATCCTAGTACATCTCCTTGGGGTGCTCCAGTTTTATTTGTAAAGAAGAAAGAGCGGGAGTATGCGACTTTTGTATTGACTATCGGGAATTGAACCATGTCACCATCAAGAATAGGTATCCTCTACCTCGTATTGATGACTAGTTTGACCGATTGCAAGGGGCACAATTCTTTTCAAAAATCGATCTTCGATTCGGATATCATCGGTGAAGATTAAAAGCGAGGATATTCCAAAGGCGCCTTTAGAACTTCGATGCGGGCATTATGAATTCTTAGTCATGTCTTTCGGACCGACTAATGCTCATCTTGACTTTCATGGATATGATGAACCAGAGTATTGAGGAATATTTGGATCGATTTGTTGTTGTCTTTATTGATGACATCCTTATATATTCCAAAAGTCGTGAAGATCATGAGCACCATTTGAAGTCGGTACTCAAAGGCTTCGTGAAAACAAACTATATGCCAAATTAAAGAAATGCGAGTTAAAGCGAGGAAGTAGCATTCCTTGGGCACGTGGTATCGAAACATGGAGTATCTGTTGATCCCAAGAAAGATTGAAGCAATACAAAGTTAGGAGCAACCAAAGGTGGTGGATCAAGTATGTAGCTTTTGGGCTTATTTGGTTATTATCGGAGATTCGTCGAAGGGTTTTCTCGAATCGCTACTCCATTTACTCAAAACTAACTCGGAAGGATACAAAATTCGTTTGGAGCGAAGAATGCGAGAAAGTTTTCAAGAGCTTAAGAGGAGACTTATTTATTTTAAGACTGTTCTAACAATACCATCCGGTTCGGATGGATTTGTTATCTACAAATGATGCTTTGCAAAGGGTTGGGATGTGTTCTCATGCAGCGTGGGAAAGTCATAGCCTATGCCTCGCGACAACTTAAAGAGTATGAGAGGAATTATCCTACTCATGATCTAGATTTAGCGTGATCATTTTCGCGCTAAAGATATGGAGGCACTATCTATATGGGGAGAAAGTGGAGATATATTCGGACCATAAAAGCCTTAAATATTTCTTCACTCAAAAAAAGAACTCAACACGCGGCAAATGACGTTGGCTCGAGCTATTGAAAGACTACAACCACACTATTCAATACCATCCCGAAAAGCGAGCGTGGTAGCCGACGCGTTGAGTAGAAGATCATATGCGAGAACGAAAAGTGCGATGATGTCAAGTATACACATAGAGCCAACTTTAATAGAAAAAGTTAAGGTTGCTTTCAAGCCACCGACACGGAGCCGATGCGTATGAAGAAGAAAGTACAAGAAGGAGCTATTAGGGGCGAGAATTGATGAAGAAGGAATACTTGAGTCCACTCTAGACTTTGTGTTCCTAACGACTCGATTTGAAGTACAAGATTATGATGGAGGCACACAATACACCATTTACAATCCATCTCGGAAGTACTAAAATGTATCGTGATCTTGACATACATTTTGGTGGAACAATATGAAGAGAGAGATTGCAAAGTTTATCTCAATGTGTTTAACTTGTCAGCGTGTAAAGGCGAAGCATCTAGTACCTAAGGGTCCGTTGCAACCACTTGAGATTTAGAAATGGAAGTGGGAACACATTACCATGGATTTCATTACGGGTCTTCCTACGGTTTCTTAGGGCATCAATGCTATTTGGGTTATTATTGATAGATTAACCAAGTACGCTCATTTTTCTTGCCGATCACGGAGACTTATTCACTTGAGCGTCTTGCTAGTATGTACGTGAATGAGATTGTGAGGTTGCATGGCATGCCTGTATCCATAGTTTTGGATCGTGACCCAAGATTCACTTCAAGATTTTGGGTTAGCTTGCAAAAAGCTATGGAGCGCGATTTACGATTGATTTAACATACCATCCTCAAGCAGACGGACAATCGAAAGGACTATTCAAACTCATGAAGATTTATTAAGACTCTATGTCCTAGACTTCAAGGGCAGTTGGGATAAGTATTTACCATTGGTGGAATTCTCCTACAACAACAGTTATCAGGCAAGTATAGGTGTAGCTCCATTTGAAGCATTATATGGACGAAAGTGTCGCTCTCCAGTATGTTGGGACAAGGTGGGTGAAGCAACACTGTTGGGACCCGAGTTGGTACGTATGACTACGGAAAAGATCCAAATAATTCGACAACGTATACAAACGGCACAAGATCGACAAAAGAGTTATGCGGATCTTCATCGAAAGGACGTGGAATTTAGTGTAGGGGATCATGTATTATTGTGAGTTGCTCCATGGAAGGGAGTTATAAGATTTGGGAAGAGAGGAAAGCTCAATCCACGATTTATTGGTCCATTTCAAATTCTTGACCGAGTAGGAAATGTAGCCTATAGACTTGCGTTACCTCCAAGTATGTCTCGTGTTCATAATGTGTTTCACATATCTGTACTTCGTAAATATGTGAAAGACCCGAACCACGTTATAGAATTAGAACCAGACGAAATAGCCGAAGACTTAACGTATGAGGAGGTACCTGTCAAGATCTTAGATAGGAAGGAGCATGTCCTACGCACAAAGGTCATACCACAAGTTAAAGTTTTGTGGAGGAATCATGCTATAGAGGAAATGACACGGGAATTGGAAGCGGAAATGAAAGCGAGGTATCCTCACCTTTTGAAACACAGTGTGCGCACGTCAATTTCGAGGACGAAATTTCATAAGGAGGGAGGTTGTAAGACCCCAACTTATTATTAATTTAATTTAATTTTCTCTATTTATTATTTTGAAATAGTAAGGGTTGATGTGATTAATGTGGATAGTTAGGGGTAAAATACGCAAATACTTCAAAATAAGTAAGTGGTTATAAAATATTCATTATTGTTGGGGAATATTCGTTTGGTCGTGGAATATTAAATGATTGTCGGGGAATATTAAATACGACGGTAGCGACCCATGTATGTGGGCCCCATAACTTGAAAGCGATTGGATGAAGAAAACGACAAATATAAGTGGTTTAAAAATAACTTGGCGTAGTTATTACAGAGTTTATCTTGTTAAAATATCCGGTGGTTAAACACAAGTAGTTATTTGCAGTATTGCACCAATTGTTGATTCTTACGTAAGAAGGCACTACTCAATAATGGTCACAGTAATTACTGTTCAGTATTTTATTGAGTTAATAATTGCTGCGTTGATATTTTATATTGCTGTTGTTTCAATAATTGTCATTACACAGTATTTTTCATTATCGAAGCAATAATTCATATTATCTGAATAATATTATTAGATAACATTATTGGCAATGTCTAGAAAGTTCTATCTAAGGAAAGGTTTGGTCACCTAATTGCGGCGCCGAAGAAGAAGAAATTCTTATTGGAAAGCCCCCTCTTTCCTGGGAACTTCCTGGTTGTCAATATTGTGATTCTGTAATATTATTTGTGAATAATTAATTATAGATTCATATGATGAGGAAAATATTGATTTTATGTGGATATAGATGGAGAAAAATTTTAATGTGACAATTGTTGAAAATTGAATTTTTATCTTTTTCTGATAAAATAATTCTTTTAAATATATTATTATATTTTAATAATATAATAATAGTGATATTTTTACAACGAATGTGGGATATATGAGTATACGAGGAGGAAGAGTTTTTTTGTTGCAATAAATGTTTAAAACATGTTAAACATGTCAGTGGACCCCATTTATTGAATGAAATTTGATTATAGCCTGTAAAATCCCCGTTTGTGGATTTCGGTCAATTTCTATTTGGAATTTGGAAAACCTTTCTTCTGCAATGTTATAGAGAATTGAATTTCCTATAAAAACTCGCGAGATTCGAATTTTCTGATAGAAGGGCTATTTATTATGAATTATTGAAGTTCCGAAGCTCCGAAATAAATGATTTTTGGAAGTTTGGAATATTTTAAATAATAAAAACGTTTTTTGTTTGTTTTGTGGGCTACAACATGTGCATAATGAGCTGAGATCAGATCTAGGAAGGTGGGCGTAGAAATCTTAATATATATATTAATATTATATTAAATTTTCCGCTTTGGTGTTCTAAGCATTTTCCTATAAATAGGGTGCTTAGGTTAGAATTGAAAATCACACCGTAAACTCAAGTTTTCTCTCTATATTATCGAGCGTATTCTTGTGAGTATTTTGAGTATACTTTGAGTATTGTTAGGCGGTGCAAGTTCCTTCAAAGACTATACCCTTATTCCACTAGAAGTACTAATCTTTCGAGGTAAGGGATGTTAATTTTTCTCAAATGATATTATTTCTTCAATATCATTATCTTTGAAATATTGGTTGGAACTTTTATCAAATTTGGAACTTTTTCATGTCGGGGTTACTATTCATGAGTTACTATTCATGAGTTACTATTCACGAGTTACTATTCATGAGTTACTATTCACGAGTTACTATTCACGAAAGTACTATTCATGAAAGCGTGAAGATGTTTTTGTGGAATTTCTATCTTTTGGTGTGAGTTACTATTCACGATATCAAGACTATTCACGATACTCTGCACTATTCATAGAAAAATGAAATTTCTTCTTTTTGTCCAAAATATCTATTCTGGATACTAGCTTTGATTGTATCCATGTTTTGATCATTCTTGAATTTTACACCACTATGATCATTTTTGAGGTATTTTTGAACATGGATAAAACAAAGTACGAATCCTTAATCCTTAATCCTTGTCATTTTGTTTCACTGGATTCGTTTCTTTAAAAATATTTTTCATCATCCTCAGTCTTAAATGATGATATTATTGAATATCTTTGGCTTTGTGTAGTGCAAAGATGAATGATTTCTGAAGAATATATTTGGTAGTAGTGCAAAGATGAGCAGTGTTTAGATGAACATGACTAATCGATGAATATCTTTGGCTTGTGAGTGCAAAGATGAATATTTGATTCGGATGTATATTGATTGATGTTACAGGATAAAAGATAGAGCGATGAACTTTTAAATTCATACATAGAAGATAGTAGTTTGCATTCTCTACTTAACTCTTCTAATGAATTATTATTTTTCACGCGAATATTGATTTAAAATTTGTTGTCTATTGTATTCTATTAGATTTTTCCCTATTGAAGACTAACGATAATTTGTTGTATATTATCTTAGTCATAATATTCTTTCTTGGGCTAGTTGAGCTCACCCTTTTCCTTTTTGTTCCATTTTTCTTCTCGGGGCGAGAATATATAGCGAGTACGTAGTCGGGGTATGGAATGAAGGTTTTAGAAAGAATTGTTTAGTAGTCCTCACCATTTTGTAAAATAATGTATCAATAAATGTGATGAGGATTTATTTGAGTATAGATATTGTCTAGAAGATAATATTTGTATTCAAACTCACAGTTTTACGGTTGTAATAATAAAGTTGTAGTTGTTTCTGTACCATGTATTGACAACTCAGAATAGGTGATGTATACCTATTTTGGGGGCGTCACAATATGCCTTTAACCAAGGCATCCATTGGAAGAACCATCTCATCAACAGATCATCAGGATTGTAGAGGATAGTGGTGCAGTCTAATTCCATGTTGTTCTAATTTTTGAACACATCATATGCAGTCATCCTTACAACCTTGAGTTGTTCATTTCCATAGTTTACCCATCTTTCTGCTGGGACTGCTGCTGGTTCATCAATCACTTCCACCAATATTCTTCTACTAACTCTTGCTGGAGAGAGAACATGATAGTTTGCTGATTCCTATGATTCCTGATTTGCAGAGCTGGAATCCTTCTCTGTTTCTTCACCTTTTGAGCTTGAATTATGCTGACTTCTTTCATCAGATTCATCAGTGAATTCTTCTTGATTATTTTCATCACTAGTATCATCTTCAGCACTTTTCTCCTTTGATTCAGATTCATCATCACTTACCTCAATGATTGCAGAAGAGTGTTCACCTTGCTTCTTTGGGACAAATTTAGCAAGAAGTATGTAGCTCTTTCTTCTCCTTGGAGGTTCAGCTATAGGAGAGTCAGACTTTTCTTCTTCTTCTGAATCATAAGATTCTGTATCATCAGACAGACTTCCTTGATGTTCAGTAGCAGTAGGGGCATGTCCTTCTTCTTCGGACTCAACACCTTTTGAGCCATCATGTGAACTTGTTGGGGCATTATCAGTAGGGGATGCAGTTGTGTCAACTTGCAACCTTTCTTCATCATCAGAGTGGATGCCCTGAAAGTTAGCCATAAGGCTTGTACATTCTTCTTCATCATCAGAGTTTGCAATTTCTATGACACCCCCAAATCCCGGTACTTCATTACCTCAAGATTTGGTGTTCATGTAGTCAAAACATTCATTTATAACTACCCAATCATAAATAAAATTGAATAATAAACCTGCCCATACAGGAATTACATAAAATAAAATCTCCCAGGTTATCTAACCTTTACAAACAATCATTCATGCGAAAAATTTAAAATAAACTTCATTACAATATTGAAATCAAGGTCTGATAATAAAACTATCAAACTATTACAAGTCTTCAGTACTTGCTTATCTTTCCCTTTCCTTTACTGGTGCTAGGTACGTCACCCTTTCCATCTTTAGCTGTAAGGATTTTACAGGCAAGAGTGAGCAAACAAGGCTCACTTGAAATATCAATGAATAAAACTTTTACATTCTTTGCCAATTCAGGGGCTCAATAGAACTGAACAATAAGTTCTATTAACTTCTTATACATTCCTTGCCTATTCAGAGGCTTAAAAGAACTGAAACATTCCTTTCCCATTCAGGGGCTCAATAGAATTGACCAATAAATTCTATTAACATCTTTAAACATTCAACTGAGGGTCTAATGACCACGAACCTTGTCCGCAATTATAAGTAATCTTTCAACTTAAACTTTTACAGTCATACGACTATAATGACTTCAGGGTACTTAGGGGAATCAACCCTTCGTACATGTATTGTATACAAACATTTCATCGCAAAGTACAAAACTAAGCGTAACCCCTATAATATAGGGTTGTTCATCTCAGTATTTTGAGTACAAGTCTGCCCCAAAGATAGTTTGGTTTGGATACAGTTCAAGGTAATTTGGAGTTTAACGGACATCAACTAAGGATTAGTTGAATAAAAGATAATAACACTATGTTATTGAATAATCATAACTGAATAAACATTTCGTTCTAAGTTCATGCTTTAGGGATAATCTAATAGCATAACCATTGAATAACACATCATACCTTGCTTTGAATAGCATTAAGCTAAGGTTACATCTTAGAATTTAATATCAAGCATGCATAACAACAATAATTGGAACGATAAACTGAGTCAACAGAATAAAGATACTTGCATGCTAATATAACAAGTTTAGAGTTAAGAAAAACTTGCATAATAATAATAACTATCTCAACGAAAGTGTGGAGATGGAAAGCTTGTATCATCATGAATAACTGGATACAATTAAGTTGCTTAATGGAAATACTTTACTCAATAAAGTATAGCATATGAAATTTGCCTAACGAAACTTTAGGATTAGAAAACTTGCTCAATATAAAAAGATAGGGATTTAGAATCTTGCATTAACATAACAAACTAACTCAACGAGAGTATGGAGTTAGAAAACTTGCCTTGCACGTAGATTAAATCGTTAATATCCAAATTACAATATCCTATATACATATGTTAATATGACATGATTAGTCATAATCAACGCTACATCACGTATGGTTTAAATGTCTAACCATATAATCAAATCGCGTAATCAAATTCTATCTAATAAAACTAATAACAATATTTGTTAATTAGTAATTCCATGTTCACTCATAGTATTAACACACTATAATACCAGAAATACATACTCAACATTTATCATATATCATTCCTTTAAAATATCAGACTTTTGAGCAAGACAAAAGTCGTTTCTGAACTTTCTATTAAGTGGTGCGGCTTTCACGATTTGAGCGCTGTGAATTTGTATTTCATGACAATTGATGTGGCACTCTGGCGCGAGATTTATATAGGAACTTCGGTATTGCTTGGCATTACGAAGTCCGTGCTCGTGACTTGACTTCAAGACTCTGGAAGTCCGGTCAGAAGCGACTTTTTGGCGCTAAAGTCGCGTGCTTGACTGACTGGAGCATGAATTTTTTATTTGGTATGAAAACTCACAGAAATAAAATGAAGAACATAGCCAAAGCTACTGTCTTAATTTCTAACACCAATTAACATGTATAACTTCACATAAATTACACATGAACGTTAACAATCATCTATATACCAATTACCAACCACTAATCAACAATATCATAAACTAATTCTTTGAAAATATTGTTTCTAAAACAAAAACTCCATTGTTGATTTATTAAATTACAGTGAACGTAATTCCATGCTTATAACCAAATTAATACCTTTGAAATACAAGTATACCCAAATATTAACAAATTAACATGTATAGTTCAATTCCTCGGTTAGTATACATAAATTTTGATATTTCTACAAAATATATATTCGTATATATATACTTCACTGTAAAACCAAGTTCTCTTTCTAAATCGTAATTTAGCATCCAACACACACACACACACACACACACACACACACACATATATATATATATATATATATATATATATGTTAACTATAACAATTACAGCTACTCATATTATCATAACCAATTATAAAACACAGTTTACCAAAAATTTTGTAAAACTTTATATATACAGTGAAATAGAAGAATACACAGACTTTGGGCATCACGAACTATAACATATATATATATATGTACATCTTTTTAAGTTTAGAGGAACATACCTCTGGTTTGATTAGACAATCTTTGTTAATCACTGATAACTTTCTTTTGCTACTTCTCTCTCTCAGGTTTTCTCTCAAATTCTCTGAAACCTTCTCTTTGAAAACCCTTTTTCTCTAAACTTCTTCTTAGGCTTAGGCTTAGGCCATATACAATATACATAAAAGTAAAAACTAAACTGATAACAAAGCGTACATAAAAGAAACGCATATAGTCATAATAGACCTAATAAGTATTATCAGTTATCAACATATAACGTATACTTATAAATATATAAATTATTTATTTAGTTAATAATTTAAATTCAAAAGAAATCCAAAAGCCATAAGGCTTTGTTTGGCAAACCATTTAAAAATTAAAGGATTAATATACTTACACCTTGTTTAGCCAAACTAAATTAAAATTACTTTAATTTATTTTAATAACTTTTATAACATAACTAATTGTCATACTTTATTTAATAACAATTTATTAAATAATTCACTTAATCACATAAGTCAATCTACATAACACATTAATTATTTAACAAATAAATAATTAACTAAATCAACTCAATCAAATTGAACAATTATTTATTCAATAATAAACACATCCAATAAATATTTATATAAATCAATAAATATTTATAATTTACACTTAAAAATCTGGAATGTTACAATTTCTTTCATTGATCCAGCTTCACCTTCATTGCTGGAGTTGTTCTTTGGGGACTTAATCTTGAGACTTTCAATTCCCTCCTTATCTTCTGACTCTACACTCTCAACCTTTGGGGATAGACTTTCTTGGTGAACTGGGGTTGATTTCGTTGTCACCTTTGTTTTCTTCTTGGATGGTTCTTGGAGTAATCTGTTACTCCTTCTCTTTGGGGTTTCTGCAGTTGAGACCCTTTCTTCTTCATCCTTGTTCTCGGTGGAGAGACTTCTTAATAGAGCCTCCATTTTCTTCACATCTTTTGACTTCTTCTTTGCTAGTGTGATTGCTACTGATACAGAGTCATCAGATTGAGAGCTTTCCACCTCCTTCGCCTTCCTCTTCTTTGCAGAGACCTTGGTGCTGCTCCCAGTAGTTATCAGCCTCTTATTTTCCTTGGGATTTTTCTTCTAGTTGATAAACAGCTGTGGGGACTGTAGACACTCGAAATTTTCTTTTCCTATTACTAACCATGCAGGATGGCAAAAGCGTCTTTTTCACACTCCAGAGATAACCCTGGAGGATGACAACATCAATTTTAACCTTGGAGATAGTCACAGGAGATCAAATTTCCAAACCCGGAGATAACCCTAGGAAAACAGTTTCCAAACCCGGAGATAACCCCGGGAAAGTCAGTTTCAACCCTGGAGATAGCCTCGGGGGATCAGGATCAAAGCCTGGAGATAGCCCTAGGAGTTCAAGCCAACCTCTGAGTTAACCCTGAGGACACTCAGTGTCAATATCAGGTCCACCTCAGAGATAACCCTGAGAAAAGACTGCTACAAGTGCGCGAAAATCGGAGATAACCCCAGGAGGGGCAAAATGGTTATTTTGCCAACTCAACTTCAAATCACATCAAATCAACTCAAATTACTTCAATAGAAGTCCCACAAGAACTATATCTTAAATTTTAAGCGCAAACTACGCAAAATGGCTCAACGGACTACCTGACGAAAACCTGGGAATGCCATTTCGGTCATAGACCCATCTTCCTGGAATCAAAAAAAGATAAATTCTATATCATTGTGTAGCTCTCGGAAAGAGCTTTCCGAAATGATATGGCACGCTTCTATCGGACTCCCGGATTGAAAGTTATGAACGACTGAGCGAACAGAGCATTGTCCGAATGTACGTACTTCGACACGGAGGGACCCACACTGCCCGGGGCACCCCGGGCAGCCGCAGGTACACCTGCTAATAGGTGCTGCAGGTACACCTACGGCTCCACCCTTTATAAATAGAGGGCTTTGGGTGACCATTTTGCAAGAGAAAAACGACGAGGAAGTCCTGCCCAATTTGCTCTGTACTCACCCCATACGGAGTACTTTCTCATTTTAAACACATGTGAGCTCATATATAGCTACTTTTGTACCTACAAAAGCCAGTGTTTACCCACTTTAAAGATATAGAAGTCTTCTTTGGCAGTCCACTATAAGCCTTCTCACACACTATAAAGTCTTTCTCTTCATCTTTGCACACACCCTTCTTCACGTTGAGAGTCGTGTTGCATGTGTTTGCCCAGACTTTGGTCCGTGGTTTCATTTCAGTTTTTATATACATATATATATTATATATATATATATGAACTGTGTGTCCAACTTTGTTCGATGAGCCTAGACTTTAGTGCAGTGCGTTATATTTGCTATAATATATATATATATATATATATATATATATTAACTGTGTGTTGAACTCTATTCGATGAGCCTGGATTTTACATCCGGTGCATTTATTCGTTTTTATATACATATATACTTATATATACGAACTGTTGTCGAACTCTGTTCGATGAGCCTGGATTTTACATCCGGTGCGTATATCGCTTTTTATATATATATATATATATATATATATATATATATATATATATATATATATATTTCGGCCCCACACGAGTCTACTTCATGGTGGTTGATCGCTTTTACAGCTTTCTTTACGTTTCGTCTAACCTGGAGTTTACTTCGTGGCATTTGATTGCTTTGTACAGCTTTATTTACATTTTGTCCCGCCTGGAGTTTCCTCCGTGGCGGTTGATAGCTTTACAGCTTCATTTACGTTTCATCCCGCCTGGAGTTTCCTCCATGGCGGTTGATAGCTTTTACAGCTTTATTTACATTTCTGATCCCCCCATAGAGGTGCTTCGTGGTTGGTGATCATGTCTGTATATATATATATATATTTACAGCTTTTATATATATACCTGCTTACTGCTTTCATACAAATTGCGGTATCATGTGTGCCTAGGAATCATGTGATCACAGATTCAACCTATTGGATCTAGATTCGATTCCCGTGATGGACGTTTTCAGCTGTAAGCAGCTTGTAAGTTATTCTGCGATGTCTGAATTTCCTCAGATGGTTTCCATACCCACGAGGAAGTCGGCATTATTTTGTACATTATTTTTTATGCGGATGCCTCGTGATCGTAAAATAAAATCAATCAAGTAGAACACTTAATAAAATGGGAGTGTTGAATGTCTCAATTACTATTGAGCATCGTGGTTTGAAAAACCTCTTTTTAAAACATCACCATCTATATCTTGCTTAAAATTGAATTTTTACATAAATTCAAACCCGTATATATAAGTGTGAAACGAGGCCTCACACTACTTTCAAATAATAACACATTGACCCACACACACACACATTCAGATAATAGTTTTTTTGAAAAGAGGCGGTCACCGTAGTAATGACTGATGTCTGGGGTGCCTAACACCTTCCCTCCGCATAATCAAGTCCCCTGACCCTAATGAATCTCGATTTCATCTACCCGTTTAGCGTTGTCACATCACTAGGTCAATGTGCAAACCTTTTCTCGGTTGTGTTGGTACAACCATTTAAAAAACCAATGGCGACTCTTACAGGTCCTTCGTCGACATTATACATGTCGGACCTTTTTCACTTGTTTTTTTCAAACAAATCTCACCTAAAATGAGAACACCAAAGAACAAGTACTGAAAGGGACATTTAAAAATCCCGACGTCGACAGGTGGCGACTTCTCATCGGGGACTACCAAAGAAGAGGACTTAAGCCACTATTACAATCTTTTCAAAATCTGTTATCCGCTTGTGTGTGGATGTTGCATTTACATTTATGATGAATGTGTACGAATGAATTTCCTTATTGCACTTAGTGCCTCGCACCATATCTGCTTGTGATATTAGTGCTTCGCACATGTCATCATTTTCATACGGTGAGACGCGATGTATGTGAATGTATGTTGTGTGCTCCCTCCACCAGGGAGGCTATCCGTCTTGTTTGATTATGGACTCGTGGGAAGACCGATTCCCCGAGGCTCAGGAAAGGCACCACCCAAATTCGCTCCAGTTGAAAGACCGGATTAATTTCCCGTTGAGTAATTGCGATGATATGGGAACCTTCATGCCAAAACGCCGCGAGAGTAACCTAAGATATGTCAGCCTCTGATAAACCCAAAACGGAGGAAAGTCTCTTCATGCTTTCTCATTTTTCAAATTACTTGTAAATTCATTTCCATGTAAATCTCAATGTAATGGAAAATATGAAGGAATATGTGTACATGCATTCCCTTATATATAGCATGCTATCTTGTCATACAAACAACTGACATCCGTTTTGCAGGATAATACTCCTAAAACGGACACATCACATAGCATATAACATTTCTATATTCCCTAAGACTAAAATACGTAAGTCTTTTTGTAGGGAAGCAATCGGTCCCGTTACCCATTTAAAGTCCAAAAGGGCATTAAGCCCATAGTCAGATATGGATAAAAATGCCCAGCCTGATCCTACTCCTGTCTCTCACGAAGTGTTCGAAAGATTAAGTTATCAAATTATAGAATTGGCTGTTATGTTCAAGGAACTACACCAATCTACTCGGGGTCAACAAATACCCCTCCACACAGAATTCTCTGCACATGGAGAAATCCAGGGCCAAACAATGCCTACTCAAACAGAGTCATCCACACCATGGGGCAGTCAGGGTATTGGCAAAAAGGTGGAAACCAAGATACCTAAACCTCATTCCAATAAAGAAATCACAAATCTCAGGGATGATAAAGAAACTTGGGATATAAGAAAGAAAGTCCATGAAATGGAGGAGACCATCCGGTCAATTAAAGGGACTGGAAATTATGGGACTGTCACCTATTCAGATCTTTGCATATTCCCAGGGGCTCGATACCCTACCAAATTCAAAGTCCCAGAGTTTGAAAAGTAAAATGGGGCAGGCGATCCCTATACGCACCTCAAAGTGTACATTGGCGAACTGGGGTCTTATGCTGAAGATGAAAGCCTCATAATGCAACTTTTTCAAAAGAGTCTCACTGGAGAGGCTAAAGCCTGGTATGCACGACTTGATAATGCCAGAATCCACAATTAGGAAGAATTGGCCCATGCCTTTCTAAATCAGTCACAAATGGCGCCGGATCGATACCAAGTGACTAAAGTCCAAAAGCAAAGTACTGAATCTTTTCGAGAATATGCCCAAAGGTGGAGACATCTAGCAGTGCAAGTCATTCCATCAATAACAGATCTGAGATGGTAATGACATTTATTGACATCCAAGAGGCTCCGTACTATGAGAGGATCCTAGCAGGCATAGGAAAGCCATTCTCAGAAATGATCAAACACGGCGAAATGGCAGAGATGGGCCTGAAGGCAGGCAAGATTAAAGACTTTAGTGCCTTGGAAGCAGTCGCCAAGCATATACAGACTGGTAAATATGCAAGCGAACCCAAGGATGTACCCGATAAAGGCATTAAAGATGTATCCCTTGTTGTACAGGGGCAAGCTAGGAGACCAACATACAGTCCCCCCATTTGGAAAATGCAAGACAATCTGCCATCTCAACAACAAGCTACATTCAACCAATGCCCAGACAAGAAAAGAAAATTTGAAAGAACAGAAAATCGGGTATTCACTCCAATAGGTGATTCCCTTGAACACGTATTAGCGATATTAATGGATCACAAGAAAATTATCGAATTGGCCCCACCTCTGGAACCAAGGAGCAAAAGATACAATCCAAGCCAAAAATGTGCTTACCACTCAGGGTCTCCAAGACACGATACACAGGATTGTTGGTCCATAAAACATAAGATTGAAAATCTGATCGAAAGTGGCAGTATTGTGGTCCAACAACCTGACCAACAAAATGTCAACACCAACCTTCTGGTATAGCATGATACGGAGGAAGTAAACATGATCGGGTCAGGAAGCGCTGAAATATATCCAATTCGTAAGTACATACGAAGGATGGAGGAATACCCCCAAAGGCACAAAACAAATGTCCTATAGTGGAAAAACTCGGAGGAGGGTATGCCAGTGATGCAAAAATTTGAGGCGATCCAGAATCAAGTAAATCTGCTGGCTAAGCTGATAGTGCACCAACATCAGGAAACAAGGCAATTTTTCACTCAACTATCTGAAAGCCAAGAGAAAAAGGAGGTTAATCATTATACAAGCCCATATCTCTCCATGATGAGCCAGCTAAATAAAGAAGATCAAAGCAGGCTGAAAGTACAAGAAAAGTGGGATGATAAATGTATTAGAAGATCTCGTCAGCGGAAAAATCTCTCGAGGGAATGTGAATCCTCAAAGATGAAAGATCAAACAACCTCCAAAGGAGTCCGAAAATTCACCCCTCTGAGCAAATCAAATGAAGAAATGCTACACTTTCTGATAAGCGAAGGAAGGATTACTGAGTTGTTGCCTCCTATAAATCCCAAGATAAAGAGTTATGATTCCACCAAGATATGTCTCTACCATTCTAACGCACTTGGACATACGACTGAAGAATGTTGGGCTTTGCGACATAAATCCAGGATCTCATTGAAAATGGAGAGCTGGAGGTAGAATTTCCCATGACCAAAAAAGGCAAAAACTAAATAAAAAGATTAAGATGTCCATTCGAGACATGCTTTTCAAATGAGGTAAAGGTTATGAGCGATAATTCTGCCAGAACACAAGGTGAACTGATCCTAATGCAAGTAATGACAGAGGAGATAAAGGCATCCCTAAAAGAGATTCCTTCGCCAACATCAAACGTCCTGTGGTCCAAATATAACAACCACATTCCAGATTTTATCACCTTGGATGATGCGGAGGATATACTAATCCTTTCCAAGGAAGAAAAAGCCAAAAAGGAAAGTTCCTTGCAAGAAATGCGACAACAGTTCAAGGGAGATTTCATGGTTAAATCCTTTCAAACCCAAGAAAAAGGTGAAGGAACAAATGAAGGAAAAGGTGGTGAGATTATCGAGAAAACCAACCCATCAAAGAATCAGGATTTCATACCTTTGGGCAATGGGTCCAGTTCAAGCATCCCTGAGGAATGTACTGAATCAGGAAGCGATCAAGTTATGGCTATAAGTGAAGATATTCAGAATCAAGAGGTAACCTCTATTGCGAGTCCTGAAGGCAATATAACCACTGACAATTGGACTATCAGGCCTCAACTAACCAAGAAGATGTAGATCCAGGGGATAAGGTTGAGAGTTCCAGAAGATGCTGCGACGGTATCACTTTCTTCGTATTATGCCTTTTATTTTCCATGCATATAAATAAAAGAGAAAAAAAAGAAAAAAAAAACAAAAAGAAAAGAAAAAACATCTCTGCACCCTTCATACCACTTTGAAACTTTTCAAACCAAGGGTGGAACTATGCAGACCTGATCTCCCCTCATCAATGGGATTACGTAGGTAGCCATGTATGGTACGGTCTAACCACTGAAAAAATCGATAAACCCCTTCAACCAAGCTCAACCTCAAATACATATTTTCAGCCTTTCAAACCAAAGCCTGAACTATGAAAGACCTGATCTCCTCTTCAATAGGAGTACGTAGGCAACCATCAATGGTGAGGTCAAACCAAACAAAAACCCAAAAAAACCCAAACAAACATTTCTCAAACAAAAACCCAAACAAACACTTCTCAAATCGTCTACCTTATCAAGCAGGAACTACGTCGACCTGATCTCCCACATACACAAGAGTACGTAGGCAGCCATCAATGGTACGGTCTGACCCTCAAAAGAAACATCCAAACCCAAACATCAATCCCAAATCTACGATCAAGAACAACCCTCTAAGTCAGCGACCCATGTCGAGAAGACCCAACAACACTTCAATGTCATTCCATTGAATCTGGCACAAATCCCAGAAAGGAAGAAATAGCGATACACTAAGACAACCAGCAACAAGGACTTTCAAAGATCCGACACCCTCAATCACAAGGCTTCATCAAATCAGAAGAAAACCATCAAACGTCGATTGCGAGAACAAGTCAGTAACAATGATTGAGGGCATCAAAGCCCAAATCCACTACATGTTCACCATCTGGTACAGAAGTAAAAGCCTCTTGCAATCTCGGCGTCTTATCAACTCATCTGTCAAAGCAACTACCCCAGACAACAAGCAAGGTTGGGGAAATTTCAACATTGGCGACAACCGGATATTGGGTCCCTTACAACAAGATTGGGGCAATCTCGGAAGCAGCGAAAACTCAACACTGGGGCATTTATCAACCATCCTAAAGTAAAAAATGCATCAGTCAGCGCCATCAACATGGTCCACCATAATCTCAATGGCGATTCAAATATTATTAACTCGCAATTTGGTCAACAAAGAGAGTCTCTCGTATGAATCCCCAGCAACAACTTGCGGAATGACTGAGGCATTTTGAGATTCCAAGAAATGGAAGGAGCTTAAGACAGGATCAAGCCTCTCATCAAAAAGAAAGGAGAGAATTCCAGAAAGAAATCATAGCGACATAAGCGTGCCCCTACGAAAGAAGGGGAAAATTCTTAAAAAGTTCTTAACTCAGAAGCAGAAGGCCAACGAAGAAAGGTCTAGCGAAGGAAATCTACACCATCAAACATGTTAAGCTGTGTCAAGTCCTCATCAGTTGAGGCCTCTACACCGAAGTTCAAATCTGGACAGCGAAAGAACGAGTTGCACCCTCCAGGGATGTTAGCGGCATTCAGGTCATTAGTTCAGCCGGGTTATGAATCAAACGCTCAAGGAAATGGGGCACAAGTGCCCAACAGCGAAAGGAAACTCCAAATCACCTCAAAAAGGGTGAGCGCTACATCAATGTACATCTCTATCAAGGCAGAGTCTGGTGAAGCAAATCTTTGAATATTACTGCATCGAAGGTATCAGAGGATCCGGTATTCTAATCCATTGGCATCAATTCAGCGCAACATCAAAACAATTCAGCGATGAAAACTTTATATACCAATGTTCGAGTGGGAACCAAAATAGTTTGGTGATGACAGCGCATTCAACTACCAGCAGAGAAGGATCCGTTATCAAAATACCCTCAGGATAGGCACCATTGTAAACTACCAGCGTATACATCGGGAAGGTCCGGTGATTTCAGAAGGTCATCTCGATTTCTCTTCATCAAACAAGCATCGGTGACACCGATAAAAAGCCAAAACATTGGAGTCAACACCAGCATAGGCATCATCAATGATCGGTAAAGGTAAAGCGATTTGAAAAAACATTTTAACATTCATTACATTATGATTTGCAATATGTTATTTGCGATGCGATATGTGAAATGCGATGTGCGAATTGCGATGTACGAGTTACGAAATGTGATTTGGCCAAATGCGAAAAGTGAAGTGGGAAATACGATGTGCGATTTGCGAACTGCGATTTGCGAAATATTTTGACATTCATCATAAACATTCATTACATTGCGATTTGCATCATTAGAAATACCTTGTCATATTTTCAAGTGTCTACTAATCTTTATCATGTTCATTCCATTGCATTTCATGAACATGATAAAGAGGGGCATCTGTAGACACTCGAAATTTTCTTTTCCTGTTACTAACCATGCAGGAGGGTAAAAGTGTCTTTTTCACACTCTAGAGATAACCCTGGAGGATCACAACATCAATTTTAAACTCGGAGATAGTCACAGGAGATCAAATTTCCAAACCCGGAGATAACCCCGGGAAAATAGTTTCCAAACTCGGAGATAACCCAAGAAAAGTCAGTTTCAACCCTGGAGATAGCCCTGGGGGATCAGGATCAAAGCCTAGAGATAGCCCCAGGAGGTCAAGCCAACCTCAGAGATAACCCTGACGACACTCAGAGTCAACATCAGGTCAACCTCAGAGATAACCCTGAGAAAAGACTATTACAAGTGTGCAAAAACCGGAGATAACCCTTGGAAGGGCAAAATGGTCATTTTGCCGACTCAACTTCAACTCACATCAAATCAACTCAAATATCTTAACTTTCGAGCGTAAACTACGCAAAACGGCTCAACGGACTACCTGACGGAAACCAGGGAATGCCATTTCGGTCATGGACCCATCTTCCTGGAATCAAAAAAGGACAAACCTATATCATTGTGTAGCTCTAGGAAAGAGCTTTCCGAAATGATATGACACGCTTCTATCGAACTCCCGGATTGAAAGTTATGAACGACCGAGCTTAACAAAGCGATTGTCATTTATGTACGATGTCACGTGCCGACACGGCGGGACCCACCTTGCCTGAGGGCACCTTGGGCAACCGCAGTACACTAAGCATTAGGTGCCGCAGCAGTACACTCATGGCTCCACCCTCTATAAATAGAGGGCTAGGGGTGGCCATTTTGCAAGAGAAAAACGATGAGGAAGCCCTACCCAATTTGCTCTGTACTCACCCCATACGGAGTACTTTCTCATTTTAAACACCTGTGAGCTCATATATAGCTACTTTTGTACCTACAAAAGCCAGTGTTTACCCACTTTAAAGATATAGAAGTCTTCTTTGGCAGTCCACTATAAGCCTTCTCACACACTATAAAGTCTTTCTCTTCATCTTTGCACACACCCTTCTTCACGTTGAGAGTCGAGTTGCATGCGTTTGCCCGGACTTTGGTCCGTGGTTTCATTTTAGTTTGTATATACATATATATATTATATATACATATGAACTGTGTGTCGAACTTTGTTCAATGAGCCTAGACTACGGTCTGGAGCGTTTATTTGCTTTTATATATATATATATATTTATATATATATGAACTGTGTGTCCAACTTTGTTCGATGAGCCTAGACTTTGGTCTGGTGCGTTTACTGCTTTAATATATATATATATATATATATATATATATATATTAACTGTGTGTTGAACTCTATTCGATGAGCCTGGATTTTACATCCGGTGCATTTATTCATTTTTATATATATACTTATATATCTGAACTGTATGTCGAACTCTGCATTCGATGAGCACAGATTTTACATATATATATGCGTTTATCGCTTTTATATATATATATATTTTCGTCCCACAGAGTCTACTTGGTGGTGGTTGATCGCTTTTCTGACTTTCTTTACGTTTCGTCTAACACGGAGTTTACTTCGTGGCGCTTGATTGCTTTTATACGACTTTATTTACATTTTGTCCCGCCTAAAGTTTCCTCTGTGGCGGTTGATAGCTTTACAGCTTCATTTACATTTCGTCCCGCCTGGAGTTTCCTTCGTGGCGGTTGATAGCTTTTACAGCCTTATTTACATTTTTGATCCCCCGTGGAGGTGCTTCGTGGTTGGTGATCATGTCTGTATATATATATTTACAGCTTTTATATATATACCTGCTTACTGCTATCATACAAGTTGTGGTATCATGTGCGCCTAGGAAACATGTGATCACAGATTCAACCTATTGGATCTAGATTTGGTTCCCGTGATGGATTTTCACCGTAAGCGACTTTTAAATTATTATCACGGTGTCTGAATTTCCTCAGATGGTTTCCATACCCACAAGGAAGTCGGCATTATTTTATACATTATTTTCGTACGGATGCCTCGCATCTGTAAAATAAAATCAATCAAGCCGAACACTTAATAAAATGGGAGTGTAAAAGGTCTCAATTACTATTGAGCATCAGGGTTTGAAAAAACCTCTTTTATAAAATATCACTGCCATATCTTGGTTAAAATTGAATTTTTACATAAATTCAAACCCTGTGTATATAGGTGTGAACGAGGCCTAGCGCTACTTTCAAATAACAGCACATTGACTCACACACATACACACACACATTCAGATAATAGTTTCTTGAAAAGAGGCGGTCACCGTGGTAACACGGATGTCGGGGGGTGCCTAACACCTTCCCTCCGCATAATCAAGTCCCTGGACCCTAATAAATCTCAGTTTCACCGACTCGTTTAGCAGTGTCACATCACTAGGTCAATGTGCAAACCTTTTCTCGGTTGTGTTGGTACAACCATTTAAAAAACCAACTGGCGACTCTTAACAGTCCATCGTCGACATTATACATGTCGGACCTTTTTTACTTGTTTTTTCAAATAAATCTCACCTAAAATGAGAACACCAAAAAACAAGTAATGGAAAGGGACATTTAAAAATCCCGACGTCGACAGGGACATCATTTTATGAATGTTCAGTGGTTCTCCCTCATCATCCTTTATCTTTCCTCCCAGTTTCTTCTTCAGCACAATACTCAATAGTCTTCCATGAAAAACCTTTGTAAGGGGTTTATCTATAGACTTCTTCATCTCAGTCTTTTCCACCCATTTAGAGATTTGATCGAACAAGATAGCTCCAAAGTTTATTCGCTTCTTCAGAACTATTGCAGACATGATCTTCAGGTGTTGATCAAGCATAGTGTCATGTGCAGTATCCTTGCATAGTATACATTTGCCCACTATCTCAGCAAGGAATTTGAATTCTTCAGGAAACTCCTTTTTCTTCATGTCCTTCAGACTAGGGTTTCTTTTGTATGCCATAATCTTCTTTGCTTGTTCAGTTTTGATCTCATCAAGATTTTTCAGTCCTAGTTCAGGGAGGCCTCAGCATTGATTGATATCAGACGATTTCAGCTTTAAAGACTGACCTCAGACTTTGGTAGAAAGGGTTCCAGAATTTATGGATGTGTTTGAATAAAACTCCTTTACCAATTCAGTATATACTCGAGTGCTTGCCTTAAGACATTCTAAGAATCCAGCCTTCTTCACAAGTTCAAGAATATCTCTGAACTTCTTTTCGGATTTCTCAAACGTCTTGGTTCCGAGCTGAATGCCAGTCATTACTCGCCACTCTGCCATTTGAAGATTTCAAGAGTATGGGTATTCTATTTAGGGAGTCTTATAAGAGATGATTGAGTGTGATTTGGGCAAGGCTCTAGAGGGTTAATGGATTTTGAATTTGAAGAGGATTCTAGGGTTTGAAACAGGGAGGGAGAGAGGTTCGATAGTTTCTGATAACTGTTTGCAGATTTGAATTTGTTTTTATGGTAGTTTCTTTTGACTCTGCATAAGCTGTGATTTGTCAACCATTCATTGGTTGCACGATGCCCAGTAACAAACTGTAACTCTCAATAAACCTTTCAGTTCGATATTTCTTTTAAGAAGATAGGCAACAATGGCGTGGATTGACCGTTGACCTTTTTGGTCCGTAGAGTAGCTTGGTGAGGTAGCTATGGACTCTATGTTTTTCTTTGTTGACTCAACGATCTTCTTCTGAAAGATGCTGCAGTGGGTGGTTTGACATTAATCCTCATCTTGAAACTGCATGTCTTAGCCATTGATGTACTTTTATGAAGGTTTGGGCACTCTACTTCTGAGATGAGTCTGCAGGTCATCTTTTCAACCAGTATTCGTATTTATCTCCACATGATCTGAGTAGTGAGCAAGTATCCAATTCTTCCGAGCTTCCTATGAGCTAGTGTATTCTCAGGTAAGACTGCAATCGTCGAGTCTGTTTCTTCGATCGTTGAGGTTGCACTGCGATCATTGAGTTCTCTTTAAAGTGGACAGTCTTGGTCCTTAAAATGAACTTCGCTAAGCATTCCTTCTGGGTTAAGGTAGCTCAGGAAGGGCCAACCTCTTAGATTAAACTAAGGGTCAGGTTTTTCCCTGAGGCGCTTTCCAGATGAAAAACTTTAGAAGAAATTTGTATTGATATCTCATTTAACCTCTTCTACTGGGGAGTTCCTCTACCAACTTTAGACATTTGCATTGGTTGTAATCATGGTGTCATGCTGCTCTTACACTACGATTAAATGTTTGATCGTAGGCGCTCCACGATTTTGAGTTGGGTGGTTGACAAGGTTATTAGTAGTATATTTTGAGACGTTCCTACTGACTATGGATCTACATTTGATTCGTCAGCCACAAAGTTTTGGGACTCTGTAACTGGTACATTGCCTCGTAGTGTATTTCTGATACTTTCTGTGTTGTTGTTCTTTTAGCAAATCACTGCTCCCCCATAGTTGATACTGTCTTCTAAGAGAGATATAAGTTCTTCTTCTTCATGTGTATCAGAAGCCAGCCTTGCATATCTCATTCTGGTTGAAGTCATTAAATCTTCTTGTACCGTAGAAATTAGTATATTCAGGGTTGATCATTCTACGATCCTTTGACAGCACTACGACCGTAGTCTTCCTTGTCAATGTGTACTTGTGGAGTTCTACTCCCATAATGAGTTCCTCACGATTGATGCTCGATGATCCTCTGTTGTGAGCTTCCTTGAGGATTCTTCTCATATGACATGCTTTGCATGATTGAGCATATAAGACCCTTTTCATCTTTGGTTTAATGGCCTGCTTCCATATAAAGATCAGCAACCATGTGAGCTTCATTCAGATTAGCTCAGCGGGTCTTCAAGGACAGACTTTGACATATAGGAATTTTATCAGAATCATTTCTGAACAGTCTTAAGCCTTCTACTGGTTGAATCTTTCTTTGACTGAAGTCTTCTGCTTCATCATTCCTTAGTGTGGTCAGATAGAACAGGTACCTGTAGGTTAGATGCATTTCTATTTTTGGTACCCATAGTTAAGTGGGTCCTGCCAGGTTAGTTTTCAAAATCTCTGTTCCTCATGTGTTTGGAAAAACATCATATTGCTCATCAGCAGTCATATCCATGCATGTAACCAAATTTGATATGACATCTTAAGATGCATGATGAAGAGTGTGTGTACGATTAACCATTTTAATAAAACACTCTTTTCCTTTGATGGTTTCATCATTTTCTTGGTTATGTTCACAGAGTTTAAATGTTCACAGAGTAAGAATAGACACTATTACTTATTTGTATCTGGTTGATTTATAGAGGTGATCAGTTTCTATGAATCTTCAAGATACTCTTGTAGAACTGATCATACTATGTGTGTTATCAAACACTTAGAACATAGGTTTGTACATACATACTAACCCATCAGCAAAGATTACTCCACATAAGATTAATTTAACCTTTGATATTCTTATGACCCATTTCAGATTTCTTTCAAGATGTCATCTTCAACCTAAACTTGGGTGGAGAAAAAGTTTGTAAGCATTTGTGTTTCCAACTTTAGTGTACTTTCTCTCTTCACCTTTTTAGGTAGATTATGATTCCTTGAAAGAATACTGTTATAGTTCATAAGGATGTGCAACATGATGTACACATTTATATTAGTGAGGAACCATACCTTTCTACTGTCAGTTTCTTAACAGTCATTTAACTTAGATATACTGAGGTTAGGCATTGATGTGCATAGTTTCTCATTTTCTCCTGACAGCTTGTTACTCCAGTTAACCTTCAATCAATCAAACGTGGTCTTGAAGATGCAAGCTAAGAGAATCTCAGCATCTTTAGTTCTTTGACATCCTTGAGTTCACAAGGTTTACATCCAGCTGCTGGTTGGCCAGATACATGTTTGAGAAGTTCTTCTTTCTTCTCTGGATAAGTATTTCTTAGCATGTATGGCCTTTTCATCTTTTTAGGCTGGTGGATGTTTGAATCTTTTCTGTTGATGTCTATTGAGCTTCCTAGCCTGGTCTTCAGACTACAAGATTGATCGCGGGCAAGGATTAGTCTTGTTGATATGGCAATCAAGAACATGGACCAATCTGAGCAGCTTCAAGTGTATATACACATTTACCTGTACACAATATTTCCAACGTGTGAGCTCATCTGCTTATAACAAGTGACTTACTACTAAACTAAGTTTAGAACAATGTATGTGCCTAGGATCAGACTCAAAGAGATTAGCTTTTGAATAGCATGAGAACATGCTCTGATACCAATTGTTAGTTCCCAGTAGGCACACAATAAATCTAGAAGGGGGGGTTGAATAGATCCTTTTTATTTCAAATACTTTTCTCGTTTATTTTGTATTTCTAATGAGTTAGCATTTGACAAACATAAGAATTTTTTCAAGCACAGTGAAATAAGTAAAAGATCCCCTTCATTGATATATTCATAATCATACATACATTGTTCTTAGAGTTAGTTCAGTTGTAAGCAGTTAAGACATACATAGCAGTTATAGGAGTTAAGTACATAAAGTAAATGACATAAGGTAAAAGACACAAAGGATTTTAAGTGGTTCAGAGACTCAAGTTCCTAATCCACTCTTCTACTTTCAACTAGCAGGATTTCCACTAAGGAAGGGCAGCACCCTGAATAACTAAGATTCCTTCAAGGCCAGCAGCCTTGGAACTTCAGTTCACTAAGAACTCTTCAAGGCTAGCAGCCTTGGAACTTCTCTAGTTCCCTAGGAACTCTTCAAACCCAGCAGGCTTGGAACTTCATTTAGTCCCTCCGGACAAGGACCCCTCAGGCCCTTGCTTCTTGATGTTGTTGTTGTTGTTGTCATTATTGTTGTTGGTGCTGAGCTGCTAAGATATCTTTAAGCTTGAAAATCTTTTATACTTAGCAACTTGGTGTGGTCCTCTTTGCATTCTGCTTCGAGTCTGGACCACATCTTCTTTGGTGCAGCAGATCTTCATTTTGTTCTGCTCATCTTCATATGATGTCAACTGTGCACCATCACCATTCCCTGAACCCTTCTTGACTGGTTGGCAGACATGGTTCTGCACTTGTTCTGTTTTGACTTTAGGTTCATGGTGATTCGTAGAGTGGCTCTCTGATTCTTCTTTATGCTCAGCCACTCTTCTGAATGTTATCTTCTTATCCTTGTCGGCTCTCAGCTTAGTTGTCATCTTCAGTGGCATTCTCATCTTTGTTGAGTGAAGCTTTAGTCTGTTTAAATCATTCTTCAAAGCTGCTTCACTTCCACCTTCGTAGTCTCACTGTCACTGAGACTTGTTCATGTAAAACCCTGGTGGAACTTGTAGAGTCAACAAGATAGCATTCTACCAACTCAACGATTCTACAATTTAGCAATCATCAGCAACTCTTGATCTTTGAAGCTATTTTGATTTATACTCCTTCCCAATCTTCTCGTTGGAAAGTAGCCGTTAAAAGCTTTTTGAATTGCTTCGCAGATCTAGAGTTTATTTGGTGTAGACTGCAGATGTGACATAACATCCCCTTTTCTGACTTCCTGACACTGCAGTCTACTGTTTCACCTACCCCGTTAGAGATGTCACTTTGATGTCTTGGGCAGGTATTCAACTTTATTTCCTCCTTCTGATTTTTCGATCAGAGGTTGTCCTTTTGCATTGATGCTCTCAATAAGCTTTGTTTGAATATCAATCTTTAGGTTGAACCGTTGCCAATTCTTCAATCTTCAGTTGTTCAAACTCTACGATTCTGATGCATGTCTTCTTAGACCTGATCGTAGTTTCTTGTTGACACGTAGAGACAACACTACAATCTTGAATAGTTTTCATTAGATCTTCAATGTAGAACACCTCTTCCTTCTCTTGTGCAGTGCTTCAACACTTCTGTTTGCCTCGACTACTCTCAGATACTGATTTCTTGACTCTTTGTTCTGGCCCCTTTTGAATAGCAAGACACTTCAGATTTGTGGCGTGTCCAGCTCGCTTTCTCCTTGTGATCTCTCGTTCACTTATCATTAATGGACTGGCCCAATGCTTAATCACTTTAGCTATGTTCTTCAAAGGCTGACCAGTATCTTTGTGTACATTCCATCAGTTCTTTCTTTGTTTGGCAAACACTACGATCCTGGTTACTTTCAAGATCGTCGTCTTCTATTTACTTGACAACTATTGCACTTGTTGACTTTCCTTAGTCAGTTACTGAAGTATTCTTTTGATCAACTTGTGGAAGACTTCAGCTCGAATTGAAAGTAGTATGCACACAAGCCAATCATGTTTGATGATAAAGCATATACTTTGTAACAATCTTATTCATTTATTAATAAAAAGTATTAATTTATTAAAGGCTTTTAATTATCTACATGATGCTGTTTTATAATATGTGATAAACCCATAGTTTTAAGAAATGCTTTTAAAATAATGATGATGATCATTCTAATGAGATCTAAATTCTTAGAAAGCTTAAAACTAAAATAGTTCCCAATCATTGGATTACTAAATTGGGGATTAGTGAATCCGGATAGATTGGTACATACGTGCTTGCTCATTGGATGAGGATGATTGATCTCATGATCATTTGTGTGGAGACACTAAAGCAAGTATGTAGGTGCTTATTAGAGAATAAGTTCCTTCGAGCGTGGCTCGCTAAGGAATACCTAATGGAGTTTTACTTGCTGTCAATAGAAATTCTCAGTAGTGATAGTAGTACAAGTGATCCTTGGACTTGAGATCATCATAGTATCTTGTGTATGATGAGTTATACTTTGACTTATTCCTTAAGACCCTTAGGGTATATCAAAGGGTATGCTTGGGTATAATAAGTTGTACATGGAGATAATGTATGATCAATAAAGAATCTACCACTTCTAATAAAAAAGAGAAATGTCCTATGTGATTCGATAAATGACAACCCAGTAGTCCTTGGTTAAGGCGTAATGAAATTAGAAAGGAGTTTCTAATTTGCATTATTTGAGTTGTGCATTTAAGGATCGAAATACATATAATTAAATAAAATAAGACTTGACAAAGAATTCCATGTCTTATATTTAATTGGGACATTGTATGGTGGAAGGATTGAATTGTATGGTAACTATTTACTCAAAGGTTCTTTTATGATTAATGTTGAAATCTATATTATCTCGGAAAGTCGTTGATCGCTGAGGAGGCTTATCCTATTGGAATAAATATTATTTATTTAAATAAATTAATTGTTTAATTTATTTATTTAAATAAGATTAGAATTGTTCTAATTGATTTATTCACAACCTAGGTTTAATATGGAGAACCTAAAGGGTCACACCATAAAAGGAAGAATAATTATTTAAGAAGTTAATGGCATAATCGTAATAATAATAAGTTATGTATATTTAATTTAATCTATGGTGATAGAATAAATTAAATAGTTTAATAATTATTATTTAATATTTTAGAAATATTAAATATAAATTAATAAGAGGAGTCTTATTAATATTATTACAATTATTATTATTATTATTTTAATTTCTAAAAGAGTTTAGGAATTAATTTAATATAAGTACTCTCATTTATTCCTAATTGGATTAGGAAGGAAAATTAATTAAAGGAGTTTAATTAATTATCCCTAATAAGATTAGGGAGCTTAATTAATTAAAAGAATTTAATTAATTAAATAAAACCTAATTCCTTAATTGTTAAGGTGGGTTGCCCACATCTATAAATAAGAGGAGTCTTATTATGGGTGATGTGGTTGTTGACTTTTACAACATACGTAATTCCAATAGTTGGGAGAGTACGTTCTTTTCTATAGAGATAGAAAACTAGGATTTGAGCCAAATACCCATCTTCTTGAATCTTTATTCTTCCTTGGTGGATCACCTCTAGAGGCCAAACACATGGGTGGCTAACGTTGATCAAAGGAAGGAACCAAACCCGGTGGATTCAAGTTGAACGCGAAAAGGATTGGAGATGAACTTGTACCTGAGGAAGCTCGATCTTCAAGGGTATGATTCTTATTCGTTATCTTTTTCGTTTAATTAATAATTTTGCATAAAGGGTGATCCGGGTATATGGTTTGTAAAATTTTAAACTCTGATTTTACACGTTTCCGCACTTTTTATGCAATTTGATTGCGTTCTTGAATATTACAAACCTAACAGTGGCATCAGAGCCAAACCTTTATGCAAATTATTAATTGTTTTAATTTGATATATATATTGATATGTGTTTAGAACAATTTATCTGGGCATAATTTTGTTGTATACAATTTAAAAAAAAATGAAAATCAAAGTCAGTATCACGGTACTTTTTTTTTTTTTGGCATGATTGCTTTATCGTTAGTATGAAGCACGTCACATGAATGCTTCTAAAAAAAAAAATTGCCGGAAAAAAAAAAAGGTTTTTCGGAAAACAAGATTTTTTTTTGTTCACATTTCTCATGTTTTGATCATGTTATCGTTTTTCAAGGGTACTGAATATCTGGCCACGTGGTCTCATGGTTTTAATTACATGATCTTGAATTAGGTGATATACTGATAAGATTTCTTGATTAGTTAACGTGAATTAGCTTATGAAGTTGGGATATATATATATATATATATATATATATATATATATATATATATATATATATATAATATATAATATATTTATATATATATATATATATATATATTAATAATTTTATAATTAAAATAAAAGTTTATTTTAATTTTAAAATAAAAATGTTTATTTTAATTTTAAAATTAAACTTCATGCTAACTAATTAGAGTTGGAATTAGATTCCATGATAACTAATTAGAGTTGGAATTGGATTCCATGCTAACTAATTTGAGATGAAATTGGATTCTATTTTTCTTTAAATAAAGGAGTTTATTTAGATATGAAATTAGATTTCATATTATTCAAAATAAAAGAGTTTATTTGTGAATAGGAAAGAGAATCCATATTTCCTTAAATAAAGGAGTTTATTAAATTAAAATAAAAAGTTTAATTTAATTTTAAAATTATATTTTATGCTAACTAATTAGAGTTGGAATTGGATTCCATGATAACTAATTAGAGTTGAAATTGGATTATATGTTTCCTTAAATAAAGGAGTTTATTTAGATATGAAATAAGATTTCATATTATTCAAAATAAAAGAGTTTATTTGTGAATGGGAAAGTGAATCCTAATTTCCTTAAATAAAGGAGTTTATTTAGATATGAAATAAGATTTCATATTATTCAAAATAAAGGAGTTTATTTGTGAATAGGAAAGAGAATCCTAATTTCCTTAAATAAAGGAGTTTATTTAGATATGAAATATGATTTCATATTATTCAAAATAAAGGAGTTTATTTGTAAATAGGAAAGAGAATCCGTGTTACCTTTAATAAAGGAATTTTTTTACATGGAATTGGATTCCATAATTAATTAAAATAAAGGAGTTTATTTTGATTAAAGATTTTGATTAAAATAAAATAGTTTATTTTATTCAAAATTGGATAAATTAAAATAAAATAGTTTTATTTTGATTTAAATTTGGATTGAAATAAAGGAGTTTATTTTAATTCAAAAATAGATTTTATACTAACTAAAGTTGCCCATTAAATGATATCAATATATATATTAAATGTTTATTATTCATGAGATGAATGTTATTTATTGATGCATATGGTGATGTGTATGATAATAAATGGGATTGATTATGGACTATTGACAAATATGATTGGATTTTATTTTAGTTGGATGCATGAATGTATGGGTTTTATTAAATGGGGTCTGCGTACCTCGTCTTTTCTAATTTTTCTTAATGTAAATTCTATCTCCCTCCTATGTACTTCCCCTCGATCACGATCAAGGCTTTTATTTATTTTAAATAGTTTTGTAATAGGAATAGTTAGAATTAATTTTGAAGAATTGGAGATCAAGGAGCAAGGAGCGCTTGAAGATCCATTTGTAATGGAGCCAGGGTTTAAATGTAATAGTTATATTTAAATATTATTTCTTGCACCTTTGGGGGTTTGACCTTTTGGTTCACTTGATGGCTCTAGTGAACCAAACTAGAATAAAAGTCCATAATCAATCCGGGTAGAATATAGTATTCTATATGTGCATGCTTATACTATATATATTATATATTATGCAAACATGCTCGCATGTTAATTAATACGACGCGTATTTTATATATATATATGTAAATGCGCTAAACAAGATGAGACATATTAATAACAAACCCCTCAATTTTTATATTAAGTCCTAAGCGTTCAAAGATATTTGGAATATCGAACGTCGCCTTTCTAGCATGATAAAATTAATAGAGTATTAAATATTTAATATGAGTTTGTTGTGTCACCACAAGGCAAGTATTAAGTATTTAAGATGTTAATTTATCACATTTGATGCTTATAAAGAAAATTGAACAATATTGTTTTGTTATGTCACCACAAGGATGATATTTTTTTTTTGAATATATGGAGTGCTAGGTCGGACTTAACTTGGATAATTTTGATTCGGATGTGCCACCACTTGATCAAAATAATCTAAGAGGCAAAAGAAAAGGAGTTGCATAGTTGATGTAATTGACAAAAGTTGTCTACCTATTTATTTATATATAGTTTGTTGTGTCACCACAAGGCTATATACATTTGAAATGGGATCCTTATTCTCACTAGCAAATCTTTAATTAGATTTTGCCGAACTATATAAGTGAGGGTAATATAGTTTGAAAAAAATAGTAGGAGATACCAATTTAAAACAAGACCTAAATTATTTTGGTAATTAATAAAAGAATGTATGTTAAAATGTTGTTAAATACAAATTCATTTACAAAATTTTACAATGTCTTAATTACTATCATCATAAACATATTAGATGTTAATTAACTGTAATCAATTAAAGCGGATTGGTTAAGGAATTTGAGAATAGTTCTCATAGTGAAAAGCTATCTTATGTCCATAATACGCGCTATTATCCTCGCAGTTGGTTGCATACAATGCCTTTGAGGAAGAGATTGCTACTTTTAGAAAGTGGCAAGATGATGCTGATTAGCTCAATGCATCATGCTCGCATCTACGAGTAACGAGCTTGGCGCCACAAGATGAAACTATGGATGCTCCTACTATATTCCTGCACATCAAGTAGTTGATGGTGAGGAAAGTAGGATGATAGATTACCAGATATCTAAGGAGCTCTTCCGATCTAGAATGGCCAATGGCACTATAGTACAGACAAAAAGTTCTTAGCATAATTAATTTGATTGATCAATTAGGACAACTGGTTTTGTCATGGATGGAGAGTTGAGCCAAGATTTGATCTTGCACTCACTCCCGGACTCCTTTCACAATTGTTGTGAATTTTTCATATGAACAAGCTAGATATCAGCTTCGTTGATTTGCTTAACATGTTGAAAAATGATGAGAGTCACTTTCCAACCAAGAAAGACCATGTCTTACTGGTAGGGGCCAAAGGATCTTCTGAAAAGAAGAACGATTCAAAAAAGGTAAATGTAAAAGGCATAAACAAAGGATAATAAGAACAAAACTGATATGGATGGCGAAGGAGTTTGCTACCACCGCAATAAGCTTTGGACTTTGGAAAGAAAGCGCAAGAAGCATCTTGCTGAGGCTAACCAAAGAAGCTTAGTGAAGTTTGATTGCCATAATACGCTTTTTGTTCATGATTGAAATAAATTTTTCTTTAAGTCAAGGTTCTACTTGGATATTGGATATCGACTTTGGTTATCATAAATATAGATTTATGAAGGGACCAAGAAGAAGTAGAAAGCTAAACAAAGATAAATAATCTTATGTGTGGGAAATGAAGCAAAGGTTGCTACATTAGCCATAGAAACTTATAGTTTAGCAATGCCTACGGGCAAGTCTATTAAGTCAATAAGTTGTTATTGTATTCCAGTTCTCGTTGGAAACATTATTTCCATTTTATTGTTGGACAATGACATCTTTGGTATTATATTTAAGAACAATTGTTGTTCTATTTATAATAATAATGTTTTGTATAGGACTGGAATATCACTTAATGGATTTTGTATACTTGACTTATGTAAAAATTATTTTGCAAATTGAACAAACTAGTATAAGAAAAGGAGATGATCATTCAAAGAGTTGAATGTGTGTATTTGTCGAATACAATTGTGAATTATTTGAAAGGTTCAAAGAATTGAAATGAAACAAATTGGCAAAGTATTAAGATTCTTTGATTAGATCAAGGAATAAATACTTGTGCAATAAGTTTCTAGATCATCTCAAATGGTTTTTCATAATGGACACATCGATACGTAATAATTGATTGATGTATCTGGATGAAAAATAAATACTTTGTTGGACATGGTGCGATCCATAATGATTTTACCGACATTCCAAGATCCTTCAGGATAATGTCCTAGAAATGGTCGACATATCTATTTAAAAGGTAACCTCAAAATCCATTTCAAGACTCCATAAAACTTATGGATGTGGAGGATTCTAATCTTAAGTAAGTTAAGATAAGGGGTTGTCCAACTTATGTGAAAAGGTTTCAAATGATAAGCTTGGGACAAGATTTGACAAGTACAATTTGTCGGACATCCTAAAGTAAGTTTAGGGTATATGTTCTATAATCCTACTTAGCAAAAGGTGTTTGTTGCGAAACACGCTGCCTTCTAAGATAAATGTTTTTATTATTGAAGGGGCTAGTGGGAGGATAATAGATATTGAAGAGTTCAAGAACCACAAAATACTATAAGTCAAATAAGAGGAACCTATAGACCTATTGTACCACAACCGAATCGTAAATCTGGAATAGTACCGAAGATACCTAGGAGGTATGGATTCATCATAGATGATGATGATGAGGTACACATGATAGAAGATGATGATCCAGTTACATACGATGAGGTAAGAGTTCTAGTGTGTACAAAAGGGACAGTGGGAGCGCCGTGACATTCCTAATATTATATGTTGATATACTACGGATGAGGAATAACATACCAATGCTATAATCAGTAAAGATAAAGTTGTCTAAACATTCCTCCATGAATGATTTGGGAAGAGTATCTTAATTGGGGATATAAATCTATATAGATGGATTTAAGAGGATGCTCGACTTAACCCAAAGAAAGTATATTTATTTGATGCTAAAGTTGTTTAGCATGGCAAACTCCAAGAGATGTCTCATGTCGATGAGCTATGGAGTGTATCTCTCTTAAAAGTCCCCACAGACTCCTGAAAAGAGAGGTCGCATGAGTGACAATCATGTACGCAATGAAATATACGAGACCTAATGTTGATCAGTCATATCCTGGAGAAGTTCACTATGAGTCAGTGAAAAATATCTTAAAGTGCTTAACCGGCACTAAGGATGTGATCATATTCATGGTGGGTCTAAATTAAAACTAGAGGGCTTAGCGGACTCAAGTTTTGAGATGCAGACCAAGATGATGAAAATCCACTTTAAGGTAAAGCGTTATCTTGAGCAGTGGTGCGTTGAATGGAAAGGTTCCAAACAAAGAAAGAGTTCTTTGGTTTAGTGATAAAGACAAAGTATATAGCTATAAATGAAGTCGCAAGTTGATTGTTTGGATTAAAAGTTCATTCTGTAACTAGAATAGTTCCTAAGTCTCATCTTGGATCTAAACATGTGTTATGGCACTTTCATTTGATTATTAGAATTATTGAAAGATGGGAGATCACTATAGAGATAGTGGACTCTCATGAACAACATTACATATCCATTAACTAAAGCTTATCCAATGACAGGATAATCGTCACTTAGAGAAGAAGAGTATGAGATACCATGACGATTGACCTTAGTGCAAGTGGGAGATTGAAAGTAGTATGCACACAAGCCAGTCATGTTTGATGATAAAGCATATACTTTGTAACAATCTTATTCATTTATTAATAAAAAGTATTAATTTATTAAAGGCTTTTAATTATCTACATGATCTTTGTTTTTATAATATGTGATAAACCCATAGTTTTAAGCAATGCTTTTAGAATAATGATGATGATCATTCTAATGAGATCTAAATTCTTGAAAGCTTAAAACTAAAAAGTTCCCAATCATTGGATTACTAAATTGAGGATTAGTGAATCCGGATAGATCGGGTACATACGTTGCTTGCTCATTGGATGAGGATGATTGATCTCATGATCATTTGTGTGGAGACACTAAAGCAAGTATGTAGGTGCTTATTAGAGAATAAGTTCAATCGAAGCGTGGCTCGCTAAGGAATACCTAATGGAGTTTTACTTTTTGTCAATAGGAATTCTGTAGTTATAGTAGTACAAGTGATCCTTGGACTTGAGATCATCATAGTATCTTGTGTATGATGAGTTATACTTTGACTTATTCCTTAAGACCCTTAGGGTATATCAAAGGGTATGCTTGGGTATAATAAGTTATACATAGAGATAATGTATGATCAATAAAGAATCTACCACTTCTAATAAAAGAAGAGAAATGTCATATGTGATTCGATAAATGACAACCCAAAGAGTCCTTGGGTTAAGCGAATGAAATTAGAAAGGAGTTTCTAATTTGCATTATTTGGAGTTGTGCATTTAAGGATCGAAATACATATAATTAAATAAAATAAGACTTGTGAGAATTCCATGTCTTATATTTAATTGGGACATTGTATGGTGGAATGATTGAATTGTATGCAAGTAACTATTTACTCAAAGGTTCTTTTATGATTAATGTTGAAATCTATATTATCCGGAAAGTCGTTGATCGCTAGGGGAGGCTTATCCCTATTGTAGAATAAATATTATTTATTTAAATAAATTAATTGCTTAATTTATTTATTTAAATAAGATTAGAATTGTTCTAATTGATTTATTCACAACCTAGGTTTAATATGGAGAACCTAAAGGGTCACACCATAAAAGGAAGAATAATTATTTAAGAAGTTAATGGCATAATCGTAATAATATGTTATGTATATTTAATTTAATCTATGGTGATAGAATAAATTAAATAGCTTAATATTTATTATTTAATATTTTAGAAATATTAAATATAAATTAATAAGAGGAGTCTTATTAATATTATTACAATTATTATTATTATTTTAATTTTTAAAAGAGTTTAGGAATTAATTTAATATAAGTACTCTCATTTATTCCTAATTGGATTAGGAAGGAAAATTAATTAAAGGAGTTTAATTAATTATCCCTAATAAGATTAGGGAGCTTAATTAATTAAAAGAATTTAATTAATTAAATAAAACCCAATTCCTTAATTGTTAAGGTGGGTTGCCCACATCTATAAATAAGAGGAGTCTTATTATGGGTGATGTGGTTGTTGACTTTTACAACATACGTAATTCCAATAGTTGGGAGAGTACGTTCTTTTCTATAGAGATAGAAAACTAGGGTTTGAGCCAAATACCCATCTTCTTGAATCTTTATTCTTCCTTGGTGGATCACCTCTAGAGGCCAAACACATGGGTGGCTAACGTTGATCAAAGGAAGGAACCAAACCCGGTGGATTCAAGTTGAACGCGAAAAGGATTGGAGATGAACTTGTACCTGAGGAAGCTCGATCTTCAAGGGTATGATTCTTATTCGTTATCTTTTTTCGTTTAATTAATAATTTTGCATAAAGGGTGATCCGGATATATGGTTTGTAAAATTTTTAAACTCTGATTTTACACGTTTCCGCACTTTTTATGCAATTTGATTGTGTTCTTGAATATTACAAACCTAACACGAATGGCTTCACAACTCAATCTAGATTTTGATTGAGTTGGTGCTTAGATCTTCTGTTAGCTTACATGCCATTCGTTGAGTGCTCTTTGGTTTCCTTCAGGTGGGATGTATCTTTGCAGTACCAACCAGAGACTTCATTCCTTTGGATATTCTGAGAGTGCTCAATTGTTAAGAATCATGTTTGCTTCTACGATTCTTCCTTGGCGTTGTGAGCACGTCTGTTGAAGTTTTAGTTCTACACTCTACGATTCAGCTTCGGCTGTGCAAACACTACGACTCCGAGATCAGATCTTGATACTCTACGATTTCTGACTTTGTGCTCATTGTCTTCATCTGATCTTGCTCGACTACTATCTCTGCCTCTGATATGATCAATAAACTCTACGACTCTGAGTATAGTCTACGATTCTTGACTTGGCTTCGGCATCAGTAGACTCTACGACTCCGAGTGTAGTCTACGATTCTTGATTTGGCTTCGACATCAGTAGACTCTACGACTCCGAGTGTAGTCTACGATTCTTGACTTGGCTTTGGCAGATGCTCGGTCGGCTCGTAGGCAGGCTATCTCAACGATTCTAAAAATGACTACCTCGGCAGACTACGGCTCTGAGGAAGTTCTTCTCGACACACTATGATCCTTCCTCGTCTCTCCTGGCAGTCTACGAACTCCGAGATCTACTATCTTGCACACTATGATTCTACCTCGACAGCTCTCGAGTTTTCCTTTACTCTCCTGGCAGACTACAATTTCTAGTGCAGTGCTCGATGATTAGACAGACCTATCTATTACATCATAAGATCAACCTAACAAGCTTGATCTTTCTATATTTATAGTCCTTGTACATCATTTCTTTTTAAGGACTTTACAAAGCTGTTTTGCTTATGTAAGATCAACCTAACACATTTGATCAATTCATTCTAAGTCCTTGTACATATTTTTCTATTGTTTATCAAAGGACTTTACAGCTTTTCTTAATGCAAGCATACTTGCATATTCATTCATATATATCATAATCAAATCACATATAAATAGGAATATCATTCACATGCTTATTCCTGACAACATAGTCAAAGAACTGATCAGAGACTGTCCATATGCTTAGGAGTTCAAAAGCATACATACGATTATGAGTCACGAACTCAGCATAAGTATGAGTTTTAAGAACTCGTCTAATCTTAAGATCATCTAATGTAATCTTAATATCATCTAATCTATCCTCTATTGACTAACTATCAAATATAATATGAGAAAAGAATCACCTTCTCATCATATATATATCAATAGCGTGACACCAACCTTCCAATGATTATCAATATGATAAGCCAAATGTAAGCACAAAACCCTGCCCATACAAAGATTTGTACAACTCAGCCACCACATGAGTCTTAAGTTGAAATCCCACCTAAATCTATCTTACTTATAACTTCTCTCTCTATACTCAATACATACTTCTGTATCTCATCATTTATAACTCCTCGTGAGTTAATCTCATACTATATCATAGTACATTCTCGTTATAGTCCCAAACTATAACCATTCAATCATTACAAACCATCTGTCCTTTACAACTTTAAAAGAAATCACGTTGTGATCTTATTTTATAATCATCTCCCTTATGATTCTTTTCTTATCTCATTATCGTTTTGTTTTAAAAACTTCTTATCTTTACCTTTCATCATATCATACTATGATTTCATTTATGCTTTTAATCTTATAGACCTTGTCTATTCATCGTTATTCGTCATCTTGATTATTGGAGTTAGGCAACTCCTGATTCTTATCTACATATCTCTTTAAGATTCTTCTTTGAATCTTCTTGTTTATTTATTAACTCTTCCTTTAAGAATTTAATATCATTCACGTTACTCAATATTTTATTCGAGTTTTATCCCTCGCCATTCTAATATTCTTATTATAACATTTCTAGGACTAAACTCATCCTATACATCTACGTATGTGAAAAGAATTGCATTTTCATTATACGTAACTTAAACTTAACTTCTTATTCTTTTAACCTAAGGTCATAGCCTAAGGTACTCTTACCTAAGGTGTATAACCTATCAGCTTTGATACCAATTGTAACGACCCCAAAAATCATACAATAATATTCTCCTTCTCGATCGTTAACAATACAACTTTAATCCATCTATACATCATTATTCGATATTAAAATCACTAAAAATGTAGAATATTTAAAACTTTTATACATTTCCTTCTGTATTGCCCTAAATCGCAACCTTTACATTACATCTCTTTGATTCAAATTTATATCATGAATCGTTACAACAAAATGACTATACAAAGTCTTACATCATAAATAGATATCCATATACACCGGATAGCTCAACTTACAATTCAACAACATGTTACATTCAAAATATTAAATACATTTCTCATAAAACATAAGTAATCTTCGTGAATATGGATCTCTATAATTCACTTAGCACATATCCTTACCTTGAAATCTTGACCTGCAAAAATTATTATTTGCAAGAGTGAGCTCGATAGCTCAGCAAGTTCTAACAGTTTTCATGCATCACATAGCACATAATAATATGCCCAACATATATATCCTAATAATTAAAGTAACATGGCATACATGCTTTAATTCACATAGCAAATATAAATATTGAGTTCCTTACTCAATCATCATTATTAAACCAAAATAATGTAGTCATAAATTGACTTTAACATTTCATGATTATAACATGTATAACATATCATGCTTGCTTACAACACATAACATATCATGCAATTTCAAACAGTTCATCAAGTCCACGTAAAAAATAGGAACCAAAAGACTTTCCTTGATCATTGTTTACCAATAACAGATTAACAGCTTACAGCTATCTGCACTTCACGTGCCCTACACAATTATATAATCATACACATCAACTATTAGTCACATAACAACACATAGTAATTGTAATGTAAACTTTACTCCACATCTCATAATCCTTCCTGTTAATTAGCACACAATGTTCAATTAGATTGTGTTAACTTTTTGACTTATGTAATATTCGAAATTCATTCAAGTGTTTAAGTCTTGCTAGGAATACTTATGGGTTTTATATTAAACCCATTCCATATCTTATAATGTTCATTAACACTTGTCACGGCGTTTCGACGTTCATTCATCACACACCTGAATCGTCTCTCTTGTGTATGCTTAGTGTGCTTACATAACTTATCTAATACATCATTTATTAATGTTAATCATCATTATATTTACTAACATTCATGTTTTATAACTTAGGATACCATCTTTTATCATCAGGAGAACAACACTTGCATATGTGCATGCCCGATGCCCTCCGATTGCCTCCTAATACATATCAGTCCGACAAATAACCATTTCGACCCCTGTTCCCGACCTCAAATTGAACACCTTAAAGAACGAAAGTTGTAGGGATATTTGTCCTCATTTCGGATCATCTTGAATCACCTCAATCGGAGTTCGTATGAAACATTTATGGCCGTTTTACTACAGGAAGTCAAAATTGTTCGGTCGTGTCAACTATTTCGATGCTGCAGCGCCCCAAATAGCCTTGGGGGCCACGCTGCAGCGCCCTTTAGCAGTATGTACGCGTTTATTTTCTCCAGTTTTACTGTTCTTACGAATGTTTGACCCTTTCTCCTTCCAACATTCATAACTTAAGTTATACACATCCAAATCAGTCCGTTTTCGACTCTATGGATTCGTAATTCATAGAACTACAACATACTAGACTTATAACAAATTTACAAAAACACTAACTAGCCTAAATCTTGACCCAAAACTCATGTTCATACTAAACTTTCATGTTTTAACATATTTAGCGAATTTATTCACTACGAATTCGTTTCTTAACCAAATATATTCATTCAACTTGCGTTCTTTTCGTTTCTTATCATATTAACACAATCCATCACCAATTTTACAATTATACTATGAATTAAACATCAATTTTATAGTTTCAAAAGCCATTTTTCAGAAATTAATTCACAGAAAATCATTATGAACAAAATTCCTCTTGTTTATCAAAATTACATGGAATTCCTAGAACAACCATATAACTCATAATATATCATAATATAACCTATATTACACCTAACGCATGCTCACATCAAAGATTTAAGAAAAAATTTCAACATAACTTCATAATCAAACATGATGACATGTTCATCATATCTTTGTGAATTGAAACTTTTGAACAACAATTATGAAAACATAGAAGAACACATATCAAAATTTTGAAGTTCACCAAAAGATTTTTACATAGAACTCTAAAACTATGAAAACATAGACGAACATGATTTTAAAACTTGTTTTTACAACAATTATATTGTGAAAATCCTTTCATGGCACACAATCACATATGAAAACATATTAACACCATATATACATATAAATTCATAATCATGAAAACTTAATTTTACAAACACTAAATACAAAACATCTTAATTAGTATAAGAGTTAGTTTGATACCTTTCTAGGTTGAATTAGGAGAAAAGATGGAGATGATGAAAGCTTTTCTTTTGTTTTCTCAAGGTTTCCCTTCTTCTTCTTCTTCCTATTCTTCTTCTCCTTGTTCTTAGTTTAGACTTAGGTTTAGAATACTAACGTGACTTAGTGTATATACAATATACATATAACACATATAATTATAGAATATGTAACTCCCAATATAATTACATATACAAATTATCAATTTAATATATAAGTTACAAAAATTAGAATTTTAAAATCTCTAAGGCTTGTTTGGCAAAACCATATTATTTTAAAATCAGGTTTTAATAGTTAAGGTCTTGTTTGGGTAAAACAGGTTTAAAACAAAAGTAAGGCCTTGTTTGGGAAAACGGTTTTAAAAACTCTTTTAACTCTTTTAATATATCCTTTAACACATATTATTAATGTTATCATTTAATTAATTAAATCTTAACATTAATTTAATTAATTAAAAGTTTAACAGCAATTAATCACATAAAATTGTCACATTATAATTACTCGCTAATTATAACTTCATATAACAATTACCACATCACTACATTATCTCAATTAAATTAGAACTATAACATAAAATCATTACATATTAATTAAATATTAAATAATCATTTAATTAATATAATACACTTAATTACATTACTTTATATTAATCACATAATCTCAATAAATAATTTAATTAAAATATTTATTTACTTCAATAAATATTAAATTAATATTTAAATTCTCTTCACACCAATTCCATATTTCACAATATATAACACATATACACATACTCGTACTTAAACATTTTAAAATAAGAATTTTATTTATTAAATTCTCATTTATTAATTCTTAAAAATCTGAGATGTCACAGTGTTCCTAACGATTCTGACTTGAAGCATAGAATCATGATGGAGGCACACAACACACCGTTTGCAATCCATCCTGGGAGTACCAAAATGTATCATGATCTTCGACATACATTTTGGTAGAGCAATATGAAGAGAGAGATCATGGAGTTTATCTCGAGGTGTTTAACTTGTCAACGTGTAAAGGCAGAGCATCAAGTGCCAAAGGGTCCATTGCAACCACTTGAGATTCCGAAATGGAAGTGGGAACACATTACCATGGATTTTGTTACGGGTCTTTCCAAGGTTTCTCAAGGCATAGATGTGATTTGGGTTATTGTTGATAGATTAACCAAGTCTGCTCATTTCTTATCGATACGGGAGACTTATTCCCTTGAACGTTTTGCTCATATGTATGTGAATGAGATTGTGAGATTGCATGGCATGCCAGTATCCATAGTTTCGGATCGTGACCCAAGCGTCACGTCACAATTTTGGGTTAGCTTGCAGAAAGCTATAGGCACGGATTTACGATTCAGTTCTGCATACCATCCTCAAACGGACGGACAATCAGAAAGGACTATTCAAACTCTTGAAGATCTATTAAGACTATGTGTCCTAGATTTCAAAGGGAGTTGGGATAAGTACCTACCATTGGTGCAATTCTCCTACAACAACAGTTGTCAGACTAGTATAGGTGTGGCTCCATTCGAAGCATTGTATGGATGAAAGTGTCGCTCTCCAGTATGTTGGGATGAGGTCAGAGAAGCAATGTTGTTGGGACTAGAGTTGGTACGTATGACTACAGAGAAGATCCAAATGATCCGACAACGTATACAAACAGCATAGGATCGACAAAAGAGTTATGTGAATCTTCATCGAAAGGACATGGAATTTAATATTGGGGATCATGTATTATTTTGTGTTGCTCCATGGAAGGGAGTTACAAGATTTGGGAAGAGAGGAAAGCTCAATCCACGATTAGTTGGTCCATTTGAGATTCTTGACCAAGTAGGAAATGTGGCCTATAGACTCGCATTACCTCCAAGCATGTCTCGTTTTCATAATGTGTTTCACATATTTGTGCTTCGTAAATATGTGAAAGACCCAAACCACATTATTGAGTTAGAACCAGACGAGATAACCGAATATTTAACGTACGAGGAGGTACCTGTCAAGATCTTGGATAGGAAGGAGCATGTCCTGTGCACAAAGGTTATACCACAAGTCAAAGTTTTGTGGAGGAACCATGTTATTGAGGAAATGACCTGGGAGTTGGAATCGGAAATGAAAGTAAGGTACCCTCACCTTTTCGAAATACCAGGTACATATGTCAATTTCGAGGACAAAATTTTATAAGGAGGGGAGGTTGTAAGACCCCAACTTTTTATAAATAAAATTGAATTTTCTCTAATTATTATTTTGAATAATAAGGTGTTAATTTGATATAATTCTTTGGTTAGGGGTGAAATATGCAAATTTTGCAAAATAAGCAAGTGGTTAAAAAATATTCATTGTTGTCGGGGAATATTCGTTTGGTCGTGGAATATTCTTGTTGTCGGGGAATATTCGTACGATGGCGTAGCCATTTGTGGGCCCCATAAAGGAAAACTATCGGATGAAGAAAACGACAAGAATGAGTTTTCTAAAAATAACAGTGTAGTTGTTACCGTTAACACTATTGAAATACCTGGTGGTTAAAATAGAGTATTACGCGTGGTTGCACAGTAGCACACGGTATTGCACAGTATTTTTGGATTATTGATTCTTACGTAAGAAGACACTACTCAATAATTTCTACAGTAATTACTGTTCAATATTTTATTTTATTGATTCAATAATTGCTATGTTGATATTTTATATTATTGTTAATTCAATAATTGTCACTGTATAGTATTTCTCATTATCATATTAATAATTCATATTATTTGAATAATATTATTAGATAGCATTATTGGCAATATCTAAGGAAATTCTATCTAGGAAAGGGTTTGGTCACCTAATTGCGTGCCAGTAAGAAGAAATACTTATCGGAAAGCTCCCTCTTTCCTAGGAACGACCTGATTGTCATTATTGTGATTCTGTAATATTATTTATGAATAATTAATTATTAATTTATATGATAAGAAAATATTTATTTTTATGTAGATATAAATGAAGGAATTAATACTGAGAAGTTTTATCAGTATTTTGTCGGAATGGAGGTATTAAAAATCATTCGTATGTGGATTTCGGTCATTTTCTGTTTAGAATTTGGAAAAAAATTCTTCTACAAAGTTGTAGAGAATTAAATTTCTTATGAAATGGACATAAAATTTGTATTTTTCTGATAAAAGTGCTATTTATTATGAATTATTGAAGTTTCTGAATATTGTTTAAATTTAAAACATTTTTGGAAATTTTCTAGAATGGGTGGGCCCCACTCTTGTCCTTGTTGGTGTGTTGAGATTTTTTTTTCAATGGTGGTGTGCGTGAATAGCAGCAGGTAAAGTCATCAGGTAGCAGGTTAAGTCTGCTTTGGCATTCTAGCATTTTCCTATAAATAGGGTGCTTAGGTTAGAATTGAAAATCACACCAAAAACTGAAGTTTTCTCTCTCTATAATATCGAGTATATTTTTGTGAGTATTTAGATATTTTGAGAGTTGCTATTCAGTGCAAGTTTCATTCAATATTATATCCGATATTCCAGTCAGAAGTATTGTTCTTTTCAAGTAAGAGATGTTATTTTCTTCGCAAATGATGTTATTTCTTTCAATATCATTATACCGAAATATTGGTATGAATTTTATTATAAAATTTTTACCTTTTTATGTCGAGGTTACTATTCACGTATACAGCATTATTCACGAGTATGGTACTATTCACGAAGTATAATTTTTCTTGTGAAATTTCTACATTTTCGTGTCGGGGTTATTATTCACGTATACGACACTATTCACGTATATGGCACTATTCACAAATACGACACTATTCACAAAAAAATGAAATTTTCTCTTCTTTGTCCAAGATGTCTATTATGGTTACTATCTTTAATTGTATCCATATTTTGATTTTCATTCTTGAATTTTACTCCACTATGGTTTATTATGGAATATTTTTGAACTTGGATTATCTAAAGTATGAATCCCTAATCTTTGTCCTTTTATCTCACTCGATTCTTTTCTTTAAAATATTTTTCATCATCCTTAGTCCTAAATGATGATATAACTGAATATCTTTGGCCTGTAGTGCAAAGATAAATGATTACCCTGATGAATATCTTTGGGCCGTAGTGCAAAGATGGACAGGTGTTGAGATGAACATGACCAACTGGTGATACAAATGAATATCTTTGGCCTGTAAAGCAAAGATGAATATTTGGTTCAAGATGTATATTGATTTTTGTTACAGGGATAAAATATTGATGATGGCTTTTAAATCATAGAAGATAGTAGATTTCATTCTATACTTAACTCTTCTAATGAATTGTTATTTTCGCTGCGAATATTGATCTAAAACTTGTTGTCCATTATATTTTATCTGAATTATTGAAGGCTAACGATAATTTGTTCTACATTATCTTAGTCATAATATTCTTTACTTGGCTAGTTGAGCTCGCCCTTTTCCTTTTTGTTCCATTTTTCTTCTCAGGAGGCGAGAATAAAACGGGAACTAGTCGGGGTGTGGAGTGATGTTTCAGGTCAGTTATTTTAGCAGTCCTCACTATTTTGTAAAATAGTGTATCAATAATTTGTAATGAGGACTTATTTGAGTTTGAATACTATCTAGAAGACAATATTTGTATTTAAACTCATAGCATATGTGTTGTCGTATTTTGTACGATAATTGTAATAATAAAGTTATAGTTATTTTCTGTACCATGTATTTGGCGACTCAGAATGAGTTATGTAGACCTATTTTGGGGGCGTCACAGATATAGCAACAATGAACTCCTTTTCACCAAATTCCCTATCCAATGGCTTCTTCTTCACACCATTGGTTTAATTCATTGGGCAAAAACTAACAATTGGTCCATGGTTTCTCTATAAATGGAGACATTCCCATTCTCAATCATGTTGCTATGGTTATGAGATTTTAGTCCATATAGAGAGTGAGTGTTGAGGAATTGGGGAGTAATCAGGGATTAAGAGCAAGAATTAACTTCACAACTTCAAGAGGTAATGTCCTAAACCATGTTGTTGATTTTAAGTTTGATAGTTCTTAGAAATATGCATGAATACTTGTTATTTGAGTCAAAAAAATGATGGTTTAAGCTTGATGTAATATGAAAATTGTTGTTGGATATCATTAGTATAGTCGAATACGAAAACAATGAAGGCCAATTTTGTAAGCATTTGGGGGGTTTATGTAGTTTAGTAAAAAATTTGGGCAGGGATTGTTAAGTAGTTTAGTGCAAATGGGGTTTTGTGTGAATGAATCCGGTTTATGAGGTTGCGGAGAGGAGGTCCCATAGCATTAAAAAAACACAATCCCTTCCAATTCTTAACTTAACTTAATATTTAACCTAACTCCTAAAGGTAAATAACACTTATTTAATTTAACATTTCACTCAATTGTTTTTCGAAAACACATGGGAGGATACTATAATTATTCAATATTTTTCTATGTTCTGAAATACAGAATTAAAAGTAACATAAAATATTTTTAAATATTATAAAATAAGAAATAAACTTTATATAAAAGAAAAAAATGATGCTTATAAATACATATAGATTTATATGTACAAATATAACATGAAAGTGTGCATCATAAATGTTTATTTGGGAATAGAATGATGATACATTCCAAAACAAATTTATACATCATGAGATCGACTACCCAAAGAGATCCATTTATTTTTTCTTTTATATAAAGTTTATTTCTTATTTTGTAATATTTGAAAATATTTTATATTAATTTTAATGTTATATTTCGGAACATAGAAAAATATTGAATAATTATAGTATCCTCCCATGTGTTTTCTAAAAACAATATAGTGAGATGTTAAATTAAATAAATGTTATTCACCTTTAGGAGTTGGGTGAAATATTAGTGGTGTATGATTGCATCTTAAATCATCCTAACAGTCCACCTCTTGATACATCTTAACAACCCACATTTTTGTATTAAACGGTCTTCTGAATAGTTTAGACTGATATTTATATTTTAACTATTCATAGGACCTTTTAATATAAATATGTGAGCTCTTAAGAGGCACTAAGAGGTGGACTGTTAAAATGCATTAAGATGAAATGAAACACCAACTAAGGGGATGTTTGTTTACAACTTAATGTGTGATGCCCCCAAAATAGGTATACATCACCTATCCTGGGTCGCTAGAAAATACACTACTGATAACTCCATTTATACAACTGTCGTGCAGAATACAATCATAGTTAAACTGTGAGTTTTAACACAACAAGAAAAAGGTTTATCAATGATCGCTTTATCCTCGATCAAGATACGGTCGCAGATATATCATCAAGGTAGGCGATAGTCGTCGCATAAAATCTAGTCGCTTGGATGCACATCAGCGACCACTATTAGCTTAATCGAACCATCTGCCGATCGATACGAACTAAAAGAATTGATAAATCGGCCGCTAAGTCGAGTCAAGATCGGCATGGTCCGTGGTCAAAGTCGACGTGGTCCACGTGTCGATCGCTATCACCACCGTGATTCGTGTAGGGTTTCATACGTAAAACGCATAAAGTAAATAGAACAATTTAAACCAAATTTGAAACCCTAAACAGGATCCATGCGAAAAACAGTTAATTCAGTTGTTAGAAATTATACCGATTAAAAAAGCGATTAAACGATGCGGTCGAATCTCCAACGCAATTCGAACGAACTACGTCTCTACGGTATCCACACAAACGCTCCATGAATCGTCCTACGGTCTGCAGAAGAAGGAATCGCGGTACTAGCCACCAAGGATGAGGATTTACGAAACTGTTTTCTTTAGTCTCTCTCTAAGAGCGGCTAGGGTTTTTGTTTTGATTAACTTTCCAAAGACGCTGATATATCATATATATATATATAGCAATAAATCGGAATTAATCAAAACCCTAATCTAATTAAAATAAAATCAATTTTATATATATATATATATATATATATATATATATATTATATCTTAATTAAGTCTTACTTAATTAATATATATACATATCTAAAGCATCCTTTTAATTTAAATTAAGTGATTTAAATACTATCAATCATATTGATATATTTAAATCCTTACAATTTAAATTAATTCCATTTTAATAACGTTTTTGTGTGTGACCCTATAGGTTATTATTACGTTGGCAATAATTTTAAAATCATATTATAAAATTATAAAGCGTTGAAGCGGCATCTAGTAATGCATCACCGCTACCCAAGTAATAATAAGATCGATGATTCGATGCAACCTTTTTCGTGACCAATGTTTCAATGTAATTTAATCCTTTTAACCTTAATATCCTAGATTAAACTCGAAAGTCATGGAATGTGTCATACTCTTCATAATTTAATCTGAGTTTTCTAAATCAATGAGTAGACTATATGAAACAAATCAATATTTGAGCATGGCCATGCATTTCATAGTCCTACTCAATCAAGAGGCCTATGGATATCACCCCTAATATATAGGATGGTTAAATTCCATCTAGATCACTCATATTCCTCACACGATTCATGATGTATCCAATAATCACCTTTATAGTCCACCCTATTAAAGGTGACATTTGATGATATCAAAGTACATAAATTCTCGTGTAGAAATATAGTGATTTCAGGTCAAAAGACCATTACATCATTGTCACTATGAGAATCGCTAATGACACTTCGATGCTCCACATAGAATTCTCATGGTGGGTCTGTCCAGTACATCACTCTCTAACACATACCTATGCATTGACTTAATATCTCATATATTTATGACCAATGAGATTTGGTCATCAGTCAATCCACATACTAGTCTCAATGCAGCATTGTTGTCTTATCAACAATGGTACTCGACTAGGGACATTTAAGAGCAATGATACTAATTATAATTATATAATCTCATGTTCAAGTCACATACTTGAAACTATATAAATTGTATCACTATTCTAAGGAATTTTATTATGTTAACATTTATATAACGCGGTAAATGAAATCATAATAAAATCATTCATTTATTTAATCAAATATAATATCAAAATGTTAAGCAATTATATCAAATAATTGGCCTCTAGGGCATAAACTCTAATAGTCTCGCACTTGCACTAGAGCCAATCACTCATGTATCTAATACCCATAGAACTAGTGTGACCGTCGTGCTTCTGTTGCGACAAAGCCTTGGTCAGTGGATCTGCAACATTATCATTTGTTGGCACTCTTCCTATATGTACATCTCCTCTATCAATGATTTCACAGATGAGATGGTACCGCCTAAGTATATGCTTGGATCGTTGGTGAGATCTGGGTTCCTTAGCTTATGCAATGGCTCCATTATTATCATAGTATAGAGCAACCGGATCAACAATGATTGGAACAACACCAAGTTCAGTGATGAACTTTTTAATCCATACAGCCTCCTTAGTTGCACTAGAAGTAGCAATATACTCAGCCTCTATTGTAGAATCAGCTATTGTCTCTTACTTCAAACTTTTCCAGCTAACAGCACCACCATTAAGGCAAAACACAAAACCTGACTGAGACTTATAGTCATCATTGTCAGTTTGGAAACTAGCATCTGTTTAACCCTTTACTGCCAGTTCGTCTTCACCTCCATATACCAAGAATGAATCCTTAGTCCTTTTCAGGTACTTGAGGATATTCTTAACTGTTGTCCAGTGACCTTCACCTTGATTCGACTGGTATCTGATCGTCATGCTCAAAGCATACGAGACATTCGAACGAGTACATATCATTGCATACATGATAGATCCAATTGCCGAAGCATAAGGGATCTTTCTCATACGCTCCTTATCATCTTGTGATTTAGGACATTGGGCCTTAGAGATCTTTACACCATAAGTCACGAGTAAGTTTCCTCTTTTCGCCTCTTGCATGCTGAACCGTTTCAACACTTTATCAATATATGTACTTTGACTTAGGCCGAGCATTTTTTTCGATCTATCTCTATAGATCCTGATACCTAAAATGTAGGCAGCATCACCCAAATCTTTCATGGAGAAACATTTTCCTAACCATGTTTTTACAGCCTGTAAGGAAGGAATGTCATTCCCAATAATTAATGTCATCAACATATAATACTAGGAATACAATGTGACTCCCACTAACCTTCTTATATACACAAGGTTCATCTTCATTTTTAATAAAGCCAAATTCTTTGACTGCTTCATCAAATAAAAGATTCCAACTCGAGAGGCTTGCTTCAATCCATAAATGGATCGTTGCGAACACATACCTTTCGGCATCCTTTGGGTGACAAAACCCTCGGGTTGTGTCATATACACATCCTCGAGGAGATTTACATTAAGGAAAGCGGTTTTGACATCCATATGCCGATTTTGTAATCATAAAAAGTCGCGATAGCAAGTAAGATCGATGGATTTAACCATTTCCCTTTGGAGAAGGTTTCATCATAGTCAACAACTTGAATTTTTTGAAACCTTTTGTTACCGATCGACCTTTATAGGTTTGTACATTACCATCCATGTTGGTTTTCTTCTTGAAAACCCACTTGCACCGATTGTTTTTACCCTTTAGGTGGATCAACCGAGTCCATACTTGGTTAGTATACATGGAGTCCATCTCAGATTTCATGGCTTCAAGCCATTTCTCAGAATCTGGTCCATTCATAGCTTCTTGGTAAGAAGCAGGCTCATCTTGATCTATGAGCATCACATCACCGTTTTGAGTCACAAGATATCCATAATATCTCTCAGGCTCTTGGCGTGTCCTACCAGATCTACGAATGCCTTGTGTAATTTGAGCAGGTTCACTTTCCACAATATCTTGTGGTTCTTGCTCACATTCCAACTCAGGTTCAATGATATTTTGTGGTTCTCGAATTTCTTTGAGTTCTACTTTCCTCCCACTATTTCCTTTAGAGACAAATTCTCTTTCTAGAAAAATACCAGTTCGAGCAACAACCACTTTGTTCTCAGAAGGTTTATAGAAATAATACCCTTTTGTTTCCTTTGGGTATCCCACAAAATTATATTTGTCAGATTTAGGTCCGAGCTTGTCAGAATCCAGACGTTTTACGAACGCCTCGCAACCCCAAATCTTCATGAATGACATACTAGGACGTTTCCCAGTACACATCTCATATGGTGTCTTCTGAACCGTCTTTGTAGGAACACGGTTAAGTGTGAATGCAAATTGCCTCTAAGGCATGACCCCGAGAAGCTTATTGGAAGATCTGCATGACTCATCATTGATCGTACCATGTCCAACAGGGTTCGATTCCTCCTCTCAGATACACCATTCCATTGTGGTGTTCCAGGTGGAGTGAGTTGTGATATAATACCACACTCCTTTAGAAGGTCATCAAAGTCTTAGCTTAAGTATTCACCTCCTCGATCGGATCGAAGGGATTTTATGCTTTTGCCAAATTGGTTTTGAACTTCATTCTTGAATTCCTTGAACTTTTCAAAGGATTCGGATTTGTGTCTCATAAGATACACATATCCATATCTACTAAAGTCGTCAGTAAATGTAATGATGTAATAAAACCTACCTCTTGCTAACAAACTCATGGGTCCACATACATCACTATGTATAAGTCTCAATACATCACTAGCCCGTTCACTATGTCCAGTGAAAGGGGCTTTAGTCATCTTACCTAATAAACAAGACTCGCATTTCTCATATGATTCAAAATCAAATGAATCCAAGAACCCATCTTTATGGAGTTTTGATATGTGTTTCTCATTTATATGGCCTAAACGACAGTGCTAGAGATATGTCAGATTTGAAACATTTGATTTAAATCGTTTTGTATTTATGTTATAGATAGGCATTTCTAAATCAAGAATATAGAGATCGTTAAACAATTGTGCAACACCATAACAAATATCATTTAAGTAAAACAAACAACGATTGTTCTTTATTATAAATGAAAAACCTTTCTTCTCCAAACAAGAAACAAAAATAATGTTTTTGCTTATAGCAGGCAAAAAATAACAATCTTCTAATTCTAAAACTAGCCCAATGGGCAAAGATAAATGATAAGTTCCTACTACCCGGTCAAAGAACTTTTGCTCCATTCCCAACTCGTAGGTCAACCTCTCCTTTCGCTTAAAGTCCTACTCCTTGAGTCCCCCGCACATTAACACAAATGTGAGAACCACATCCCAAGATCCAATACCCATGATGTAGAAGTAGACAAGTTGACTTCTATAACATATATATCTGAATCAAGTCGCATTTCCTTTCCTTTTCTTCTTCTTTGCTTCCAAATAAGCATAGCGGTTCCTCTTCTAGTGTCCAGGTTTTCCACAGAAGTGACATTCACCTTCTTTAGCCACCCCACCTTTAGGTTTTAAAGCCTGTATGGTTTTGGAATTGGGTTTGGCAAAAGATTTAGATCCTATCTTCTTTTTGCCTTTCCAATTTCCCTTAGCATTCCCCTTTTGCACCATCATTATAGGAGCGGGTCCTGCCTTTTTCATGTTGTTCTCGGCAGTTCTTAACATGCTCAACAACTCAGTAAGGGGTTTCTCAATTTCATTCATAAGATAGTTCATAACAAATTGAGAGTAGTTGTTGTTCAAAGATTGTAAAACAGGATCAGTTTGGACTTCCGGAGTGATTGGAAAACCCAACCTATCAAGGTACTCAATATACCCAATCATTTTCAGCACATGTGGACTAACTGGATTACGTTCACCCATTTTGCAGTGATACAATGCCTTGTATGTATCATACCTCTCCTGTCGAGCATGCCCTTTGAACAATTTCTTGAGATGCTCGATCATCTCATAAGCATCCATCAACTCATGTTGCTTCTGAAGCTCAGCGTTCATGGTTGCTAGCATGACACAACTCACATCCAGAGCATCATCTTGATGCTTCTTGTAAGCATTATGCTCTGCACGTGGTGTAGTGACAGCTGGTGCTGCAGGAATGGGCCCATCAAGGACATATAGCTTGCGCTCTTGTTTGAGGACAATCCTCAAGTTCCTATGCCAGTCAAGGAAATTAATTCCACTCAGCTTGTCCTTTTCAAAGACTGATCGTAATGAAAGACTATTTGTGTTGTTGTTGTTGTTTGCCATTGATATCTACAATTTATAAGTGCAAAAATAATAAGTCAAATTACAGAGTTGATATTATGTAATTGATAATAGTACATTCAAAATATACCTCCCACTATTTTATTCAAATTAATAGCCCTCACCATTAATTCGGAAAGCATTTTCTATTAAATCTTTCTAGTGAGCCAAGATCCATATTTCATTATGACTTAAGTTAGCTTTGGCTAATCTCTTAAAACACAATTATTTAGGTAGACAACCCTTTTGTCAATTATATCATATATAACTCTTGGATAGTTTGGTAAACAACATTTGTTTCTAGTCCATCTAATGGTACCAACCAAACTCTATGCCTCTAAGTCCACAATCCTATTGAGATAACTTAGTTAAGTTGGGCCCAATGATTTTAACAGTTTGGATATCACAATTATCCTATCGCATCTTACCTAGATAAATAGGGTACTTTGCTTTGGCAAACCTACATCTATTGATCAAGGTCTTGATGAGTGTTATTCATTGGAAGGCATCTGATTTAGACTTAATATTTTATTGAGGGATTTTATAAATTAATTTAGATCTCACCAATTTTAATCTTATTAAGCATGCACATTATTCATCATATCATATCACATACAAGCATAAATAAAGTGCGAAATTAAATGTGTCACAGTTATGGCCCAATCCACTGTCAATCTTTTCAAGCTAATGAAAGATTGAAGGTCAATCTAAGGTGGTAAAAGATCTTAAAATAAATAGCTTCCTTGGATCTTCATCATGCATGTGCCTCCTCTCCATCATCATCTTTCCATCGTGTTCTCCATCTTGTCATCTTCATCGATTACAGATTATTACATGACATAAAGAAACCTCGAGTTACATTCGAGGGGATTTAGATGAGAAGAGAATATTACATCATAATTTATAGAAAGGCACGACATGCAAGCCGTATTTCAAAACCAAAAACCACTAACCTATGGGTCAAAAGGCCATAACTATGCACCATGCATATCATAATAAGCACATAACAATTTATATATAATTAAAGAAAAGTATATATAATCTCTGAAATAGTTTCAGAATCATACATTTTAATCCACCAAAACACCCATAATACCAAATCATATATGTCCAGTTTCGATTTAATCATATTAAAACGAATAACAGTACACCTAGAATTTATCATATATTTCCAGTTTCGATTAATCATATTAAAACGATTCATCATGCTTCTAATCCGATTAGAACAGTTATATTGTTATTCCATCGATTAAAGATACGATTAACAGTATCATCATATATATTACCAGAATACACATACAACGGAATATCATATATTCAATTTCATATCGGTAAACATGCATCATCATATATCATATATATATATAATACAATTAAAACATGTAATCTGAATTAATCTTTTCACAAGTAGCTCTGATACCACTGTAGGGTTTCGACACAGAAACGCACAGCGGAAATAGAATAATTTAAACCAAATTCGAAATCCTAAACAGGATCTATGCGAAAAACAGTTTGTTAGTTCCTAGTAGGTACAAGTTATCTAGAAGGGGGGGTTGAATAGGTATTTGAAAATCTTTTCTCTTTAAACTTGTTCTTAGATAATGATTAAAACTTAGCGGAATTAGTATTTGTTTTAATCTTCTTTACCAAGCAATGGAGTTATGAGCGAGTAAGGCAGTTATAGTAGATATAGCAGTTATAGCAGATATAGCATGAATGTAAACGACATAGTTGTTTTTAAGTGGTTCAGAGCACTCAAAGCTCCTAGTCCACTCTTCTACTCAACGAGTAAGATATCCACTAAGGATATCTTTTACAATCTTCTGAATCACACAGATTCCTTCTAGACCAGCAGTCTATGAACTTCTCTAGTTCACTCTTGAACTCTTCAAGTCCAGCAGACTTGGCTTTCTTACAGTTCACTACGAACTCTTTAAGTCCAGCAGACTTGGTACACTTCTTCAGTTGATTGGTAGTTGTTGAGTTCTTGTTGGTTACTACTCAGTCGTTGTTTAAGCACTTGTTCTAAAGAACTGAGTAGCTGAGCAAGCTTTGCAATATCTCAGATCGTAGAGTTGAGCTTGAGAGAGATGTTCACATTGTTTATTTAATGCTTGCTTTTTACTCTCTCATCTTTCTGATCTGTATATATGTGATGTTGAAAACTATCCATTGGATCCATCCGTTGTGGCATTAAATGCATCTGAACTTTCTGTACTGTGATGGAGACATTTCTGCACATCTGTTGAATTCTGCATTCTGGCCCACTGACACTGCAGGCTGCTTTCTCACCTACCACCTGAAAAGGTATTTTGTCCCTCTTACCCATGGTACTATCCTTAGCTTCTTTACTACACTTCTTTGTTGCATACTAAAGATATTTCATATATTCTGGGACTGATGAGCACTGCAGCATCTGGGATCCATTCTTCATTTGTTGAAAACAAAGATCATGAGGCTCGACGTTTTCTGACATGAGACAGATGATGCTCTACGATTTAGATCGTGGTGTTCTACGATTTAGATCGTAGTGTCTTTGACATCTTTGTATACTACGAAGCTATTAGTTCGAGAGCACTATGATTTCCCTTCATCCTTCGCACACTACGATATTCTCTTGCTCGTGTTGTTGACTCTACGTTCCCGAGAGCACACTACGATCGTTGACTTGTAAAACTTCATGTTTCCTTCAGCATACTGCAATCGTAGAGTTGGCTCGGCAAACGTTGGGACCACTCTACGATTTTTAAAGAGTCCCCTTCAAGGCAGGCACACTACGATCTTTAGGCTCTACGTTTTCTGCCTTGACTTCTACAATGTTGATCAGATGGATGCACTATGATTTCTTCAGAACTAATCTATTACATCTTAAGATCAACCTAACAGTTTTGATCTTTCTATCTATACATTCTTTATTAGAATGGTACACGTTGAAAGCTTAGATCAACCTAACAATTTTGATCTATCACTAAGTCCTTGTACATATATTCATTTAAGGACCTTACAAATAATCATGAACATATACATTTAAAACATCAAATCATAATATACATTCTCCCAACAATCTCCCCCTATTTGATGTTGACATAACCAAGGAGATTTGTTGTCATGATTATTAGTGACTAGATGCATTTTCATGAAATTTAAACATAACTTAGTATTTCAGTGAGCAGCTGAAATTTCTAGAGAATAAGTATGAATTTATTGATGATCAAAAGATATTACAATTCAGCATTACATCAATAGGAAATTTAAGTTTTAACTTATCTCTGTTTCCTTGACCTCTTATTTGGAGGTGGGTTGGCATACTCCTCAGCCCTTCTTTTCCTTTGAGCTTCCTCATTTCTTGCTAACTCTTCCAGCTCGCTTAGACTTAGAACTGGATTCTCTTCATGTCTACGCATGAATGCAGGATCTCCAATTGGCATTCTTATGCGTACAGTAGACACATCTTGTGAGCTAGGAGTTGGCTCCTGATGACTCAGAGGAATAGCTGTTACAATTGCCTGCTGACCAGATCATTGAGTCTGATGATGTCTTGCAGGAGGGCTTTGTGATGTCTGAGCATGAAATTTACTTCTCCCCCTTTCTTGAGTTTCATGACCTCTTCCTCTGCCTTGGCCTCCTTGATCTCCTTTCCCTTTATTATTCTCCCCCTTCATGTCAGCATCAAGGGTTCGAATATCGGCAGATAGCCGATTAACTCCTTGAACAAGCTCATTCAGTTGGCTTTGGGTTTGACCAATGTTCTCTCTATTTTCCTTGATCTGTTTTTCAGCTCTAGCTTCTTTATTTTTGAGGACTGTCAGAATCATATCATTATGCTTCTCCTGATTGGTATAAGATTTTTGGAAGTCAAAGACAGAAGCTTTCAAGTTGAGAATATTGTCCAGCATAATTTGATGTTGACGATCTTGGTGTTTCTGCATTTCAAATCTGACTTATCTTTGCTTGGCAAAGAACTTTCGGAAGTGGATCTCATCTCTGTATCGATATACTCTTCAGAATCTCTTTGATAATTTCCCTTAGCCTCTTTGTAAGCTCAGTATTCATAGTGCCAGGGAGATTATTTGCAGCTGTGATCATTTGATTCAACCGGATATTGATGAGATCAGAGTGAGTTTATAGGCTTGCTTCTATAAACTTGACCATTTTTTCAGAGGTGTCTTTCAAGTCATCCTTGGTAGGCAAGCTTTGGAGAGTATCATTTGCTTGAGGATTTCTCATTGGAGGGGTTCTTGGTTGAGATTGATCTTGCAGATTGTAAAGAGCGAGATCAAGACTGAAGTAGTCATGTGATGAGGAGGATGGTATATCAGCTGGAGGGGCTTGGGTTTGGATATCTGGGATAGGTGACTCTACGATTTCAATATTGGACTCTATGATGTGGCTTAAGTCTGGAATCATAGAGTTGGTGATTTGAGGGAGCAGGGTAAAGTTAACTTCTTACGGTTCTTCGATTCATGTAATTTTGGGATTCGAGAACCGAAACCGAACGATTGGATTGAGAATTACTTCCAGCCATTTAGGAAATTCATAGAAATAGCTAAATGAAGATGATGGCAGGTGATTAACTCTAAAACTGGGAGGGATAGATAATACCTTAGGTTTATCTTTTGATGAGGAATGGTTGGTAAGCAGCTTCTTGGCAAAGATGACTTTCCCTGGAAATCCATTAGCCAGTACTGAGATTGCTGGATATTCCTTGAAGCTCCAGAACATGTGATCCCATGAGTTCAGGATTTGAGCTTGATGGTCTGCCATCATGGGTAGGTAGGAAAACAGTTGAGTGTACATATAGCTCCTAAACCCATCTTTCCCTACACCAGTGATTTCAAGCTCATCATTATCATCATCTTTTTCTTCTTCGGTTTCTTCTGAAGATTCCATTATCTCAATGGTCTCTGGAGGGTTTGGCATTGGCTCAATTTCATCTTGAGCATGGACCTCTTCTTCAGCCATTGGGATATCATGAGGCTCCCCCTCAGCATGAACATCTTCTTGAATAGTAGACTTCTCCCCCTCAGCTGGTGTATACTCAATCATGAGAATTTGGGGACCTCCCTCACCGGTGAACCTTTGTCCTTTTCGTTTGCTTGGGGCGATTCTACTTTTGTGACCATACTCTTGGCTTCCCTTTTCAAAGACTTTTTTCATTCTCAAGAATTTACTTCTTGATCAGCTTTCTTTTCGCTTTGCTGGGTTTAGCCACAACTTCTGGACTCTCTTGAGTCTTAGCTTTGTCATATTGAACAGCTACTATTCTTGAGGCAGCTTCTTCCATTTATGCCACACTTGGCCTCGTTTCAGAGAACAGCAGAGTCTCTACGGTCGAAGAAATTGTTGGTCTTTTGGACTTATGACTAGTTTTGTTCTTCTTTAGGATCTGTGAAATGGTGGCTTGATCATCTTCAGCTTCTTCTTGCTATTGCGTCTTTCTTAGCCTTCTTAGAGTCTCTATATCAGAGGACTCTACAGGAATGTTAGTTGTAGATCCTTGAGGCTCTTTGACTTGTCTTACCCTTAGCTTTCTCTTGCCCTTGCTTTTTCTGGCAAGAGCAGAGGGTTCTCCCTTATCTACTTCTTCTTCTTCTTTAACTTCCCTGACAACAGACATGTTTCCTGGAATGCCTGCGTCCTTTAGTTCCCCAGTTCTCCCACTGGACTCAGTCATCATTCTTACATACTCAGCAGGGTTCCTTTCCCAGTTCTTAAACAACTGCTGTGTCATTCTTCGATTTGGGTTGATGGCTTCTCCTTCATTATCCCCAATTTTGTCCCCCAGTGCAGATTGCAGAATGATGCTTATAAATCTCCCATACAACATCTTCGGAGTGCTCTTTGATTTCTTCGAGTTGACGATCCACTTGCCGATCCACTCGAGCAATACATCCCCATAGTTGAGTTGTGTACCATGAACCATGGCCGACATGAGCTTAAGTTGAGTCTCATTTACCGAGTTATGACCTAAGCTCTTGCAGCAGATGCATTTTCCAATAATGTCAGCCAAAAATTCGTACCTTTGAGGGAACTCCTTCTTTTTGTAGCCTTTCACACAGAGATTCTTCTTGTGGTGCATTTTCTTCAAGCCCTCTTGGAAGCTTATGCTGTCTAAAAATGGGTGCCCCACGTTCTTGAAACCTAGGGTCAGATTGAAGTTTTCTTCCCTTAGCCTCATTTCAACTCCTCTTATTCGTGTAGTGATGGTGTTGTGTTCGTACACTCCATTCTTGTAGAACTCCTTCACTGGCTTGGGATAGATGAGGGTGTGTGATTGCTCGGTACGCCTCTTGAGACCCGCCTTCTTGAAGAAAGCGCTAAGGTCTTGTGAAATTTTGGTGGAGCATCCTTGAACTCATCGAAGCAGAGTCAGAGCACGAAATTACATTTGAAGCAAACCATTGATTACAGAGTTGAGAAGTGGGATACGACTGAGCTTTCTTTTGATTTAGGGTTTTGCTTTGAGAGAGAGAGAGATAATCTTTTGAACTCCAGATTTCAAAAACATGGTTCCAATTTGTACTTGTAGCTTCCCTCTCTCTTTTTGACTTAGTGGGACAGGTGTCGCCTTTTGATTAGCTCTACGATTTTTACTGTGCATGAATGTACTGATTTGCCCTTTGAGTCTTCAGAGCTGAGATGTCCTTAGGATGACTACGATCGTAGAGGTAGTCTTCTGGTCGTTGAGTCTGTCCTATGATCGTCGAGTCTGTCCGGCAGTTGTTGAGTCTGATCACCATTCGTAGAGTCTATCCTACGATCGTCGAGTCTGTCTGGATCCTTGTGATAAGTTTTTGACTAAGCATTCTTTTTAAGGTAACTCGGGAAGGGCCAACCTCTTAGTGTGATTCAAGGGTTAGGTTTGTCCCTGAGGCACCTCTTAGAGAGATTGCTTTGTTATGAAGCTTGTCATCACAGGATTCACTTTGCTTGTTGAAAGGGCTTTTGGTCATCGTCGAGTCTGCACTATGATAGTTGAGTCTTTACTATGATCATTGAGGTAGTTGTCTGTTCGGCTCTACGATCGTGAACTTTCCTTGATCATGTCTACGATTTTGAGTACAGCCTTTATATCTGTAATGGTTAGCACATACTAGAGCATACATTTCATGGTTGAAGATTTAGCATGCCTAGCTCACTTATTAACTTGTTAAATCTGGATTCATCTAGTGGTTTTGTAAAAACATCAGCAAGTTGATTTTCAGTAGGGATATATTGTAAAGATATAGTTCCATTTTGCACATGATCCCTAATGAAGTGATACCTTATTTCTATATACTTGGTCCTAGAATGCATGATGTGATTATGAGTTATTGCTATGGCACTTGTGTTATCACAAAGTGTATGGGAATAGATTTGAAATCGAACCCATAGTCACCTAGTCGATTTCTCATCCATAGGATCTCGAAAGTACATTTGCCAAAGAAGAATATATTAAACTTTCCGCAGGTTGAAGTAGACATCGAGTTTTGCTTTTTGCTAAACCAGACACAAGTCTATTTCAAGAAGTTGATAGGTGCCATCGGTACTTTTTCTATCTATTTTGCATCCCGAAAAATCAAAGCATCTCGTGTATCCTATCGTTCAAATGAGGATTCCTTGGGATACCACAAACCCCAAGTAGGGTGTACCCTTGAGATACTCAAGATCCTCTTTACTGCAGAGACAAATGTGACTCTTTAGGGTTAGCTTCGAAATCTAGCACATATGCATGTTGTAAACATTATATCCGGGTTCATCTTGGCGATTAGGTATAAAAAGAGACCCGATCATACCTCTCAGTATTGAATGATATCAATACTTTTACCTTTCTCATCCTTGTCAAGCTTAGTTGCAGGAGCAATTGGTGTTTTCATGGGAGAGGCTGATTCCATACCATACTTCTTTAGTAAGTCTTTGATGTATTTGGCTTGGTTGATGAATATTCCTTCATCGATCATGCGCTTCACTGCATAGATCCAAGGAAGAAATTCAGCTCACCCATCATGCTCATTTCAAACTTGCTCTGCATTAGCTTAGAGAATCTCTTACATAACTTTTCGTCAATAAAACCAAAAATGATATCATTAACATATATTTGAACTAGTAAGACTTTGTCTTTATGCTTTCTAAGAAATAGTGTGGTATCTACACTACCTCTAGTGAACCCATTTTCTATTAAGAAGTTAGTCAGTGTTTCATACCATGCTCTAGGTGCTTGTTTAAGAACATATAAAGCTTTATCTAATCTATAGACATAATTGGAAAGAGATGGATTGATGAAACCTGGAGGTTGTTCTACGTATACTTCTTCTTGAAGCTCTCCATTTAGAAATGAACTCTTGACATCCATCTGGAAGACTTTGAACTTCATGTGGGCAGCAAAGGCAAGAAAGATTCTGATGGCTTCTAGTCTGGAAACAGGTGCAAATGTCTCATCATAGTCAATACATTCTTCTTGAGAATAGCCCTTTGCCACTAATCTTACCTTATTTCTGGTGATGACCCCATCTTCATCCATTTTGTTCCTGAAGACCCACTTGGTTCCTATGACAGGATGACTCTTTGGTCTTGGTACCAATCTCCACACTTTGCTTCGTTCAAATTGGTTGAGTTCTTCCTGCATGGCTTCTATCCAACTGGAGTCTTCCATAGCATCCTCTATCTTCTTTGGCTCTATATCGTGATGGAAGCTTAGATAGAAGCATTCATTACGAGTAGCAGCTCTTGTTTTAACTCTTGCACTTAGATCTCCAATGATTAAATCCTCGAGTATGATCCTTGCCCATCATTTCCTGTTGGGACATCCGTCCGATGCCTTCTTTTCTTAGGTCTTCAAGGTCTATCTCTTCTTCTTGGAGTGGAGGCTCATTGTCTTGGATGGACCTCTCTACGATTTCATTATCATGCTCTACGATTTCATCGTATCCGGTACTACGATCGTAGTGTTGAGCTCGACGATTGCATTCAGTAGTGTGTCCGCACTATCTATCGAAGTGTCTAGAGGCACCGCTTTATTCGAGTCGGGTTTCATCAAAGATGATGTGTATTGAGACTTGACATTCGGTGTCTTCTTGTTGAACGCCCGTAAGCTTTATTGTCGTGGCATATCAAAGAAAGATCCTTCGTCTCGACTTTCAATGGAATTTTGTCGACATCGCTTCCATTGTTGAGAATATAGCAGCATGCGTACCAAAGACATGGAAATAGCCGACACTTGGCTTCCTTCCTTTCCACAGTTAAGTAGGGTGTCCTTTTGATCGTAGAGTGAATTAATGATCCATTCGTGTGTAGCATGCAGTGTTGATGACTTTTGCCTGTAGTATTCAGCAGACGGCATTTAGCCGCTGTAGTAGGGTCCTTCCACCTCTATCGAGTTCTGTTTTTTCTTTCAAAGAACTCTATTTTGTTGAGGAGTTCGTGGAGTCGAGAAGCGATCGATGCCATTATTCGAAAGCAGAACTTGTCTATTTCTGAGAAATCGAATTCTCTTCCATGATCACTCCTTATTGCCTTGATTTTCTCTCCTTTCTCATTCATCACCAATCTAAACATCTTGATTAATTTGGAGCTCGTTTCATCCTTTGAAGTTAAGAAGAATACCCATGTGAATCTGGTGTAGTCGTCGACTACAACCAGAGAGTATCTTTTTCCTCCAAGACTAGTTGTTGGGATTGGCCTAAAGAGATCCATGTGGAGCAACTGCAGGGGCTTGTCAATGGAGTTGGCAGTCTTGCTCTTAAATGAGCTTCTGGTTTGCTTTCCAAGCTAGCAGGCGTTGCATGGCCTTTCCTTCACAAAGTTGAACTTGGGTAGGCCAGCTACGAGATCTTTTGATGCCAGTTTGGACATGTTTTTGAAGTTTAAGTGAGATGACCTTTCTATGCCATAGCTTGACTTATTTCTCGGATGCTTTTTTGCCGAAAACATATTGTTTCATCGTGAGCTTAGTTGACCAAGATCTACTATGTAGACATTTCCTTCTCTTGTTCAGGTCAGCTTTATGGTAGATGTCTTCAAATCTCTGACTTGACATTGATTATTGAGAAATGTTACTTGGTGACCCTTGTCGTAGAGTTGGCTGATGCTTAGAAGGTTGTTTTGAAGTCCTTCCACATAAGCTACTTTCTTTGAAAGATATTGCACCATTGCCCAGAGCCATATCCTCTTGTCTTGCCTCGAGCCGTTATCTCCAAAGATGACCGAGGGACCCTCCTTTTTACATAGTTGGATAGTAGAGCTTTGTTCCTGTCATATGCCCGAGCAACCACCCGCCCAGATACCATGTTGAGGTCGTGGAGCTCTTTTCCTGTCAAAACATTTGAACCTTCATTTTGGTACCCATATTTGCATGGGTCCTTCTTCGTTAGTGCCTTTGGGGACCCAAATTTGTCTAATCTTGGGTCTCACATGCATGGAATTATAATAACACTTTGTAGCCCTATGACCATATTTATTGCATATGAAACATCTATTATAATGCATGCATGTGTGTGTGTGGTGATTCATCTTCCACTTGGACTTGTGTGGTTCCTTAGTTAACCTTCTGTTAAACTGATTCTCTTTCTTCCACGTGTCCTTAGGTTTCATAAATAGTGATGAGTGTGCCTTACCTCTACTGTACCTTCCCAGTTGATTTTTAGAGTTGGTTTTGTTTGACTCTACGATTCTTCGAGGTTGGTAAGTAGAGGTTGGGTTACTCTTTTCCTTGATGAAACCCAGACCAGCGTGAGATCCTTTACTTCTCTGAGTATAACTTGAGACAGTGGAACAAGGTTGAACTGGTTCTTCTAACTGTGAGGATTTCACAAAAGCAATGCCTCTACCAAAACTTGAGACATTACTAGTGCTAGTTTCCATTGTCTTTTCCACACTTAGCTCTGAGATGGATTCCCCAAAGCCTAAGCATGTTTTGTCGAATGTGCTTCTCTGACTAGAGAGCAGGCAGTCCATGGATGATGAGGATCTGTTCAATGCAGAGATAGTCTTCTCTAGATCCTCAATTTTAGAGGTTAGCTTAGACTCTCTTTGTGCATGATGTGTGTTTGTCTGTTTTAAAGTATCATTCTTAGCTTCAAGCTTGGAGAGAAGATTAGTACTTAGAAGGGCTGTTTCAAGCTCTTCTTGAACTTTCTTCTTCTCCTCTTGAAGAAGTGAATGATCTTTAGACAAGACTCTAAACAACTTCATGTATTGATGTAGGTCAGTGGTTATGCCATGCAAAGCAGTTCTTAAGTCACTTATATCTACATCAGGAGAATTAAAATCAAATACCTCATCGATACTTACATCATGTATGTTTAGGCTTTGTTTTTCCTTTGCATGTTTGGCCATTAAGCACAGATTGGCCATATGTGGTTCTTCCTCATCTCCGGAGTCTGCATTTGAGTCATTATCTGAATCACTCCACGATCCTCCAGCAACCAGGCCTTTGTCTCTTTTCTGAGGCCTCTTGGTTCCTTTGTATTCTTTCTTTGCATGATATTTCTTCTTTAGTTCTTCTTTGATAGGCTTGTTGTAGTTGGCAATGAAATGACCAGGTTTATTGCAATTGTAGCATAAATCATTCATTTGTTCCTGGCTGACGTAGTTGCTGACTTTCTTTGGCTTGCTGGTTCTGCTTTGTCGCATGAACCTTCTTAGTCTCTTTACCAGCATAGCAAAGTCATCGTCATCATCTTCATCATCATCAGAGTCAATCTCAGTTATGACTTTTGATACACCTTTATTTGCCTTGAGAGCAACACCCTTATCCTTTCTTCTTCCTTCTGATAAGGTTTCGGCGCGTTGGGTCAACTCCAGTTCGTACGTCAGGAGATTTCCATACAGTTGTTGAACTGTCATCTCATTAAGATTCTTAGATTCTCTTATTGATGTGGTCTTTGTGTCCCACCTGCTCGGTAGGGCTCTCATGAACTTTATGGTTAGATCCTTGTTAGGATAGATCTTCCCATACGCTCGTAGAGAGTTGAGCAGAACGTTGAATCTTTCATAGGTTGCAGTCACGTTTTCTCCTTGCACATGAGCGAACATTTCATACTGTTTTGTTAGGAGAGACTGTTTGTTCTCTCTGAATTCTTCAGTTCCTTCGTGCATAATCAGCAGTGCTTCCCAAACTTCCTTAGTTGTTTCGCTGTTTACAACATTTTCAAATAGATCGTCCTCAAAGGATTGGAACAGGATGTTCTTCGCCTTTTTACCAAGTTGGACAACTCTCTTCTCTGTGTCTGTCCATTCTTCTTTAACTTTGATTTGTACTCTATTTGGATCGTCAATGGTTGGTGAAAGCTTTGTTGGTATATAGGGCCCATTAAGAACAGTCTCAAATAGATCTTCATCTATTGAGTCCATGTATGCTTGCATCCTAACTTTCCAGTTAGCAAATTTATCCTTGTTGAACATTGGTGGCTTGCTGCCTGCCCCGGTCCTGGATTCGCTTGGTATGAGTGCCATTTGGATCTACTAAAGCGTGTAAGCTATAAAATAGAACCTGCTTTGATACCAATTATTAGTTCCTAATAGGCACAAGTTATCTAGAAGGGGGGGTTGGATAGATATTTGAAAATCTTTTCTCTTTAAACTTGTTCTTAGATAATGATTAAAACTTAGCGGAATTAGTATTTGTTTTAATCTTCTTTACCAAGCAATGGAGTTATGAGCGAGTAAGGCAGTTATAGCAGATATAGCAGTTATAGCAGATATAGCATGAATGTAAACGACACAGTTGTTTTTAAGTGGTTCAGAGCACTCAAAGCTCCTAGTCCACTCTTCTACTCAACGAGTAGGATATCCACTAAGGATGTCTTTTACAATCTTCTAAATCACACAGATTCCTTCTAGACCAGCAGTCTAGGAACTTCTCTAGTTCACTCTTGAACTCTTCAAGTCCAGCAGACTTGGCTTTCTTACAGTTCACTACGAACTCTTTAAGTCCAGCAGACTTGGTACACTTCTTCAGTTGATTGGTAGTTGTTGAGTTCTTGTTGGTTGTTACTCAGTCGCTGTTTAAGCACTTGTTCTAAAGAACTGAGTAACTGAGCAAGCTTTGCAATATCTCAGATCGTAGAATTGAGCTTGAAAGAGATGTTCACGTTGTTTGATTAATGCTTGCTTTTTACTCTCTCATCTGTCTGATTTGTATATATGTGATGTTGAAAACTATTCGTTGGATCCATCCGTTGTGGCATTAAATGCATCTAAACTTTCTGTACTGTGATGGAGACATTTCTGCACATCTATCCGAATTCGCATTACGCCCATTGACACTGCATGCTGCTTTCTCACCTACCACCTGAAAAGGTATTTTGTCCCTCTTACCCATGGTACTATCCTTAGCTTCTTCACTACGCTTCTTTGTTGCATACTAAGGATATTTTATATATTCTAGGACTGATGAGCACTACAACATCTGGGATCCATTCTTCACTTGTTAAAAACACAGATCATGAGGCTCGACGTTTTCTGACATGAGACAGATGATGCTCTACGATTTGGATCGTGGTGTTCTACGATTTAGATCGTAGTGTCTTTGACATCTTTGCATACTACGAAGCTATTAGTTCGAGAGCACTATGATTTCCCTTCATCCTTCGCACAAAACTATGATCTTCTCTTGCTCGTGTTGTTGACTCTACGTTCCCGAGAGCACACTACGATCGTTGACTTGTAAAAATTCATGTTTCCTTCAGCATACTGCGATCGTAGAGTTGGCTCGGCAAAGGTTGGGACCACTCTACGATTTCTGAAGAGTCCCCTTCAAGGCAGGCACACTACGATCTTTAGGCTCTACGTTTTCTGCCTTTACTTCTGCAATGTTGATCAGATGGATGCACTATGATTTCTTCAGAACTAATCTATTACATCTTAAGATCAACCTAACAGTTTTGATCTTTCTATCTATACATTCTTTATTAGAATGGTACACGTTGAAAGCTTAGATCAACCTAACAATTTTGATCTATCACTAAGTCCTTGTACATATATTCATTTAAGGACCTTACAAATAATCATGAACATATACATTTAAAACATTAAATCATAATATGCATTCTCCCAACATAGTTAATTCAGTGGTTAGAAATTATATCGATTAAGAAAGTGATTAAACGATGCGGTCGAATCTCCAACACAATTCGAACGAACTGCGTCTCTACGGTATCCACACGAACGCTCCACGAATCGTCCTACGGTCTGCAAAAGAAGGAATCGCGGTACTAGCCACCAAGGATGAGGATTTATGAAACTGTTTTCTCTAGTCTCTCTCTAAGAGCGGTTAGGGTTTTTGTTTTGATTAACTTTCCAAAGACGCTGATATATCATATATATAGCAATAAATCAGAATTAATCAAAAACCCTAATCTAATTAAAATAAAATCCGAATTTATATATATATTATATCTTAATTAAGTCTTACTTAATTAATATATATATATAAAGCATCCTTTTAATTTAAATTTGTGATTTAAATACTATCAATCATATTGATATATTTAAATCCTTACAATTTAAATTAATTCCATTTTAATAACGTTCTTTTGTGTGTGACCTATATAGGTTATTATTACGTTGGCAATAATTTTAAAATCATATTATAAAATTATAAGCGGTGAGCGGCATCTAGTAATGCATCATCGCTACCCAAGTAATAATATGATCGATGATTCGATGCAACCTTTTCGTGACCAATGTTTCAATGTAATTTAATCCTTTTAACCTTAATATCCTAGATTAAACTCGAGTCATGGAATGTGTCATACTCTTCATAATTTAATCTGAGTTTTCTAAATCAATGAGTAGACTATATGAAACAAATCAATATTTGAGCATGGCCATGCATTTCATAGTCCTACTCAATCAAGAGGCCTATGGATATCACCCCTAATATATAGGATGGTTAAATTCCATGTAGATCACTCATATTCCTCACACGATTCATGATGTATCCAATAATCACCTTTATAGTCCACCCTATTAAAGGTGACATTTGATGATATCAAAGTACATAAATTCTCGTGTAGAAATATAGTGATTTCAGGTCAGAGGACCATTACATCATTGTCACTATGAGAATCGCTAATGACACTTCGATGCTCCACATAGAATTCTCATGGTGGGTCCATCAAGACATCACTCTCTAACAATACCTATGCATTGACTTAATATCTCATATATTTATGACCAATGAGATTTGGTCATCAGTCAATCCACATACTAGTCTCAATGCATCATTGTTGTCCTATCAACAATGGTACTCAACTAAGGACATTTAAGAGCAATGATACTAATTGTAATTATATAATCTCATGTTCAAGTCACATACTTGAAACTATATAAATTGTATCACTATTCTAAGGAATTTTATTATGTTAACATTTATATAACGCGGTAAATAAAACCATAATAAAATAATTCATTTATTTAATCAAATATAATATCAAAATGTTAAGCAATTATATCAAATAATTGGCCTCTAGGGCATAAACTCTAATAATTCGGTCGTTGTTACCCTCAAATGTTTAGCCGTCGCTACTAACTATCAGAGACCGCATACGGTCACTGATATGAAACAAAATGCAAACCAGATTTTTGCGGTTTTGCAGAATTCCCAAAAACCTGTACCTATTTTTTACCTGCTTTATCCCAACACACATACACAATAAGATAAACAGCATACACAACAATATAAACATCCATCGTCCACCAACACATACACCAAACTAGTATATAAACCTTTATAAACAAAAATGATTTGAATAAATATAATAACATTTCAAAACTTGTTTAAGTAACACACAGACATTCAAAGAATGAATATACAGTACAAGCTTATACTATAACTACAAAACTGATCTAAAATAGGTACGTCAAGCATCATCGCCTCCTTGATCACCCTGTAATTAACAAAATAAAAAAAAAAGTTACAAATATATACTAACTATGTTAATATTGGTATATTACGATAATATATACAAAATATTGATTTTATACCTCGTCTTCATCCCCATGTTGTGATGTTGTTGCCGCTACTGCTTCAGCTAACTCCTCAGCACTCAAAGCCCCCAGATTCCCACCCAGTATCTTCAGAAGATCTCGATCTCGACATATAGCTCTCACACAGTCAGCCGGAGTATAAACAGCTGGATGGCTCGATGACTGTGAAGACTGGGTGGAAGAGCAGCCTGAGCCACTGAAGGATGGGCGTCGTCGTTGTCCTTGACCTTTAATGTAGTTCTTCTTCACAACAGACGCCCTCTCCCATAGCTCTTGATCAATAGGCAGACGTGGACTGCCTTCAGGATAGCGCTCATTCAATAAACGCTTATAAGTATCATGTCATCATGTTAATAATTAAATAGTTAAAAATAAATTATGTAAGCATTGATAAACAAGATCAAGTTGTTAAAACTTATTACCGCTATCTAGATAGCATCAGGCAGACCATTACGGGTGGCCACGTACACATCCAGCCAATGGATAGGTGTACCTTGAGACTGAGACTCCTATACAAAAAATAGCACAATATCACTAAGTAAAAATGTGATGTATTTTCTAGAATTCATGATTGTAAACATATTAAAACTTGTAAATACGTACTCTGGCAGTGATATGCTGCAACTGTGAAATACTGCCGCCCTTGTATGTCCCTTTAGCCTTTTCGCCATCGGGTACACCCGAGGATCTATTGGTGGAGACCGTCTTTCGTCTTTTCACCCAGCTCTCAGCTCTCTATTGGGCACACATCTCAGCCCATATGGACTGGGTGCACCACCAGGGGCTATGCTCGTGCATATAATCCTCTCCCTGGCCTGGATGGTCGATCTCGGCATTGTGAAGGGCTTTTTGTCTTTCTTTGTTCAAATTATCTTTGAAGTGCGGATGGCGCACTTACCTTGAGAATAATGTCTCGTATCCTTTGAAACTCACATGGCCCTCCCATCTATACCGTTTCTGCAAATAAAACAACAATAATAACATTACTAAACAATTATCCTTTGAATATTATATTATGTGTCATAATTAAAAAAATATACCTGAAATTCAACCCAAACAGCATCCTTGTGGGCGATAGGTGTGCTTACCCACGTAATCACAGGTGTAGGCAAATTCTGTAAACACAGCTGTGATATGCACTTGACGATCTTATTATCTGAAAAATCACTATAATATACAACAATTTACATCAGCGATAAGTAGATATATTAAAGAAATTTACATCTAAGTTATAATACTTATGAACATTTTTCAAACTTATACTTATAATACTTCAAAAAAAAATCGCCAGAGTCTCCCCTACAATATAGACTAGCCACATGAACGACGGCATGCATATATAGACATTTCTAGGCACCCAAGACACAAACCAAGAGAAATATACAAATTTTCAATACAATAAGCATATTAACATCAATTAGCATATTAACATCAATTTACATCAACGATAAGTAGATATATTAAAGCAATTTACATCCAAGTTCTATATATCTTGTATAAATGGAATCTTAAATGCTTATATATAAATGATATATGCGGGATGTACGTGGTATTCGGAGGAGGGCGAATCTGAATAAGAATTCGATCATCCGGATTAGTAGGGGCCTTGGGCACATGATTAGGCCCCCTACCCAAGCCGCGCTTTTTCTGCGCTGCTTCAGAAGCCATCTGTATATTACAAATTTCAAGATGTTATTATGAGTCATATTTGATTACATGTATATATGACAATAAACATGACAGTGATATAAACATGTATATATATGAATATAAAATGACAATAAACAAAAGTTGCATTTAAATAGTTTAGTACATAAACATGACAATGATATAAAAAACATGTAATGCTAAACATACATTTCATTTGTTCAAGTGTCAATGTCTAATTCAGAATCACCTTGTATACGTGTTGCAGATTCATAACCATCATCTGCTTCAGATTAAGTGTCAGATTCAGTCATTAACTCTTCCTCCTCAGTATCAATGTCATCTGATACAAGTATTGACTCGGGATCTAATTCATATGGTTCATCTCCACCATCTAACTAGATTACTTCATTGTCGTCCTCCACGTTTATTATAGTTTGACTATGAAATCTACTCTTGGTAAATCTCCCCATCAACTACTTCTACACGACTACGCACAGGAGTATGAATTACAACTTGCCAATCAGTGGGGATTACATCCCTTTTCCTAACAGGACTAGGAGTGTAGTATACTTGTACTATTTGAGTTGGTAAAACAAACGGTTCGTTGGAGTACGCAGACCTATGGAGGTCAATATCGAAGATTCCATGTCTGTCAACACGTATCCTTTTTTCTGAATCAACCCAACGGCACTTGAACAAGTGAATATGACCCCCGTACGTGCCCTTGTACGACAACTCTATGATTTCCTCCAACTCCCCATAAAAGTCACGACCAAGCTCATTGTAACAATCTCCTTGGACACACACTCCAGAGTTCGTTGTTCTTTTACCGCTCCCGTATGCCTTTGTGTGAAATTCACAACCATTTATTTTGTAACCATTGCGGCTAACTTGGTCCCTATCTGGTCCCATAGCTAGGACTTGTACATCAGCCGGAATCGTTGATCCCTCAGTCAAAGCCTACAAAAACTCCATCTTATTAAATGAAGTCATAGTTAACATGGAGTATATATATACTACGTGCTTACAAATTGAACTTACTTTGTCCTTTAGCCAAAGTGAAAATTTTTTATCACGATTGATTTGAATATCTTTATCATTCTTAATATTTACAAAATTCACAAATTGGGACTCTTTTTGTGGGACGGATGGAAGGTATTGTTAGAAAATTACTGCCTTGGTAACATCTAACTAACTGAAATTCAAGTCTCTAACAATAAATATTCTAAACCAATTCAGATGCTTTCGAAAAACAAATGATTATTCATAAGAATGATTAACTTAAAAACGAAATCTTGTAAGGAAATTCAACGGAAACATTGTTACCTCAAAGTGACGATAAAGTGAATCAGTTGCTTGACTAGCAACGGCTTCTTAATTTCATCAGGAGGAAGAAGAAGAGAGATTTTATATTAAGAAAACCTAAAATTAAAATTACATACCAGTGTTTGGTGGGGCTATGGTACCGTTTGGTATGGTGGCGATGGCTAGCCGGGTGGTGTGGTCAAATTTGAAAGTAATATGCACACAAGCCAATCATGTTTGATGATAAAGCATATACTTTGTAACAATCTTATTCATTTATTAATAAAAAGTATTAATTTATTAAAGGCTTTTAATTATCTACATGATCTTTGTTTTATAATATGTGATAAACCCATAGTTTTTAAGCAATGCTTTTAGAATAATGATGATGATCATTCTAATGAGATCTAAATTCTTAGAAAGCTTAAAACTAAAATAGTTCCCAATCATTGGATTACTAAATTGGGGATTAATGAATCAGGATAGATTGGTACATACGTTGCTTGCTTTCATTGGATGAGGATGATTGATCTCATGATCATTTGTGTGGAGACACTAAAGCAAGTATATAGGTGCTTATTAGAGAATAAGTTCTTTGAGCTAACGTGGCTCGCTAAGGAATACCTAATGGAGTTTTATTCACTGTCGATAGGAATTCTGTAGTGATAGTAGTACAAGTAATCCTTGGACTTGAGATCATCATAGTATCTTATGTATGATGAGTTATACTTTGACTTATTCCTTAAGACCCTTAGGGTATATCAAAGGGTATGCTTGGGTATAATAAGTTATACATGGAGATAATGTATGATCAATAAAGAATCTACCACTTCTAATAAAAGAAGAGAAATGTCCTATGTGATTCGATAAATGACAACCCAAGAGTCCTTGGCGTAAGAGAATGAAATTAGAAAGGAGTTTCTAATTTGCATTATTTGAGTTGTGCATTTAAGGATCGAAATACATATAATTAAATAAAATAAGACTTGATAAAGAATTCCATGTCTTATATTTAATTGGGACATTGTATGGTGGAAGGATTGAATTGTACGGTAACTATTTACTCAAAGGTTCTTTAATGATTAATGTTGAAATCTATATTATCCGAAAAGTCGTTGATCGCTAGGGAGGCTTATCCCTATTGTAGAATAAATATTATTTATTTAAATAAATTAATTGTTTAATTTATTTATTTAAATAAGATTAGAATTGTTCTAATTGATTTATTCACAACCTAGGTTTAATATGGAGAACCTAAAGGGTCACACCATAAAAGGAAGAATAATTATTTAAGAAGTTAATGGCATAATCGTAATAATATGTTAAGTATATTTAATTTAATCTATGGTGATAGAATAAATTAAATAGCTTAATATTTATTATTTAATATTTTAGAAATATTAAATATAAATTAATAAGAGGAGTCTTATTAATATTATTACAATTATAATTATTTTAATTTCTAAAAGAGTTTAGGAATTAATTTAATATAAGTACTCTCATTTATTCCTAATTGGATTAGGAAGGAAAATTAGTTAAAGGAGTTTTGATTAATTATCCCTAATAAGATTAGGGAGCTTAATTAATTAAAAGAATTTAATTAATTAAATAAAACTCAATTCCTTAATGGTTAAGGTGGGTTGCCCACATCTATTAATAAGAAGAGTCTTATTATGGGTGAGGGGGTTGTTGACTTTTAACAACTACGTAATAATTCCAATAGTTGGGAGAGTACGCCTTTTCTATAGAGATAGAAAAACTAGGGTTTAGCCAACCACCCATCTTCTTGAATTCTTATTTTTCCTTGGTGGATCACCTCTGGAGGCCAAACATATGGGTGGCTAACGTTGATCAAAGGAAGGAACAAAAACCCGGTGGATTCAAGATTGAACGCGAAAGGATTTGGAGGTGAACTTGTACCTGAGGAAGCTCGATCTTCAAGGGTATGATTTATTCTTTATCTTTTCGTTTAAATTAATAATTGGGCATAAAGGGTGATCCGGGTATATGGTTTGTAAAATTTTTTAAACTCTGATTTTACACGCTTCCGCTTAATTTTTGCAATTTGATTGCGTTCAAGAATATTACAAACCTAACAGTGGCATCAAAGCCAAACCTTTATGCGAATTATTAATTGTTTTAATTTGATATGTATATTGATATGTGTTTAGAACAATTTAATTGGGCATATTTTTGTTGTATAAAATTTAAAAAAAACGTGATAGCTGCTGCGTGATAGCTGCTGATTTCCATGTAATCCGGATTAAATGAGGAAATGGGCCACGTATATATATATTCGGTACTTCAAAATTTGGCTTGAAAAATCTGGATGAGTTCCGTGAGTCAGCAACATGGCTATAGTTTAATAAAAAAAAAAAAACTAATAAAAAAAGAGAACCTGCCATGATTGGCAGCATGTGCACGGTTTTATAAAGATAAAAACAAAAGGAAGCCAGGATATATATATATATATATATATATATATATATATATATATTACGAATATATATATATATATATACATATATATATTCTTAATTATTATCTAATTAAAATAAAAAGTTTATTTTAATTTTAAAATAAAAGGTTTATTTTAACATTAAAATATAAAGTTTTATTTTAATTTTAATAATTTTATAATTAAAATAAAAAGGTTTATTTTAATTTTAAAATAAAAGGTTTATTTTAATATTAAAATAAAAGATTTATTTTAATTTTAAAATTAAATTTCATGCTAACTAATTAGAGTTGGAATTGGATTCCATGATAACTAATTGGAGTTGAAATTGGATTTTATTTTTCCTTAAATAAAGGAGTTTATTTAGATATGAAATAGAATTTCATATTATTCAAAATAAAAGAGTTTATTTGTGAATAGGAAAGTAAATCCATGTTTCCTTAAATAAAAGAGTTTATTTAAATATGAAATAAGATTTCATATTATTCAAAATAAAGGAGTTTATTTGTGAATAGGAAAGATAATCCGTGTTTCCTTTAATAATTTTTTTTTTTTTCATGGAATTGGATTCCATAATTAATTAAAATAAAGGAGTTTATTTTGATTAAAGATTTTGATTAAAATAATATAGTTTATTTTATTCAAAATTGGATAAATTAAAATAAAATAGTTTTATTTTGATTTAAATTTGGATTTAAATAAAGGAGTTTATTTTTATTCAAAATAGATTTTATACTAACTAAATTTGCCCATTAAATGATATCAATATATATATTAAATGTTTATTATTCATAAGATGAATGTTATTTATTGATGCATATGATGATGTGTATGATAATAAATGAGATTGATTATGGACTATTGACGATGTGATTGGATTTTATTTTAGTTGGATGCATGAATGTATGGGTTTTATTAAATGGGGAATTCTGCGTACCTCGTCTTCTCTAATTTTTTACGAATGTAAATTCTATCTCCTCCTATGTACTTCCCTCGATCACGATCAAGGTTTCTATTTATTTTAAATAGTTTTGTAATAGGAATAGTTAGAATTAATTTTGAAAAATTGGAGATCAAGGAAGCAAGGCGCTTGAAGAGACAGATTTGTAATGGAGCAGGGTTTAAATGTAATAGTTATATTTAAATATTATTTCTTGCACCCCAGGGTTTGACCTTTTGGTTCACTTGGTGGCTCTAGTGAACCAAACTAGAATAAAAGTCCATAATCAATCAGGATAGAATATAGTATTCTATATGCATACTTATACTATATATATTATATATTATGCAAACATGCTTCGCATGTTAATTAATATAATGCGTATTTTATATATATATATATGTAAATGCTGCGCTAAACAAGATGAGACAAATTAATAACAAACCCCTCAATTTTTATATTAAGTCCTAAGCGTTCAAAGATATTTGGAATATCGAGCGTCGCTTTCTTAGCAGCATGATAAAATTAATAGAGTATTAAATATTTAATATGAGTTTGTTGTGTCACCACAAGGCAAGTATTAAGTATTTAAGATGTTAATTTATCACATTTGATGCTTATAAAGAAAATTGAACAATATTGTTTTGTTGTGTCACCACAAGGATGATATTTTCTTTTTGAATATATGGAGTGCTAGGTCGGACTTAACTTGGATAATTTTGATTCGGATGTGCCACCACTTGATCAAAATAATCTAAGAGGCAAAAGAAAAGGAGTTGCATAGTTGATGTAATTGACAAAAGTTGTCTACCTATTTATTTATATATAGTTTGTTGTGTCACCACAAGGCTATATACATTTGAAATGGGATCCTTATTCTCACTAGCAAATCTTTAATTAGATTTTTGCCGAACTATATAAGTGAGAGGTAATATAGTTTGAAGAAAATAGTGGAGATACCAATTTAAAACAAGACCTAATTTATTTTGGTAATTAATAAAAAGAATGTATGTTAAAATGTTGTTAATTACAAATTCATTTACGAAATTTTATAATGTCTAAATTACTATCCTCTGCGAAGCATATTAGATGTTATTTAATCGGAATAGTATTAAAGCGGATTGGTTAAGGAATTTGAGAATAGTTCTCATGGTGAAAAAGTATCTTATGTCCTTAATACGCCTATCCTCGCAATGGTTGCGCACAATGCCTCCGAGGAAGACATTGCTACTTTTAGAAAGTGGCAAGATGATGCCTGATTGGCTCAATGCATCATGCTCGCATCTATGAGTAACGAGCTTGTTGTCAAAGATGAAACTATGGATGCTTCTACTATATTCCCGCACATCAAGTAGTTGATGGTGAGGAAATGGGACCGATAGATATCGGATATCTAAGGAGCTCTTCCGATATAGAATGGCCAATGGCACTATAATACTGCATAAAAGGTTCTTAACATAATCAATTTGATTGATCAATTAGGACAATTTGGTTTTGTCATGGATGGAGAGTTGAGCCAAGATTTGATCTTGTACTCACTCCCGGACTCCTTTCACAATTGTTGTGAATTTTTTCATATGAACAAGCTAGATATCAGCTTCGCTGATTAGCTTAACATGTTGAAAAATGTTGAGAGTCACTTTCAACCAAGAAAGATCAAGTCTTCTTGGTAGGGGCCAAAGGATCTTCCAAAAAAGAAGAACGATTCAAAGAAGGTAAATAGAAAGGCATAAACAAAGGATAATAAGGACAAAAGCGATACGGATAGCAAATGAGTTTGCTTCCACCGCAATAAGCTCGGACCTTTGGAAAGAAAGCTGCGAGAAGCTTCTTGCGAGAGGCTAACCAAAGAAGCTTAGTGAAGTTTGGTTACAATCTGATTTTGTTCATGATTGAAATAAATTTTTCTTTAAGTCGAGGTTCTACTTGGGTATTGGATATCGACTTTGGTTATCATAAATATAGATTTATGAAGGACCAAGCGAAGTAGAAAGCTAAACAAATATAAGTAATCCTATAATAATGGAAATGTAGCAAAGGTTGCCATATTAGCCATAGAAACTTATAGTTTAGCAATGCCTGAGGCAAATCTATTAAGTCGATAAGTTGTTGTTGTATTCCAATTCTTGTTAGAAACATTATTTCCACTTTATTGTTGGACAATAAAATTTTGGTATTATAATTAAGAACAATTGTTGTTCTATTTATAATAATAATGTTTTGTATAGAATGGAATTTTAATTAATAAATTTTGTATACTTGACTTACATGAAAATAATTTTGCATATTGAACAAATTAATATAAGAAAAGGAGATGATCATTCAAAGAGTTGAATGTATGTATTTGAAGAAATACAAGTGTGAATTATTTGAAAGGTTCAAAAATTCAGAAGTGAAACAAATTGACAAAGTATTAAGATTCTTTGATTAGATCAAGGAATAAATACTTGTGCAATAATTTTCTAAATCATCTCAAATGGTTTTCTCATAATGGAAACATCCGATCACGTAATAATTGATTGATGTATCCGAATGGAAAAATCATACCTTGTTGGACATAGTACGGTCCATTATGATTTTACCGACATTCCGGTAGATCCTTCAGGATCATGTCCTAGAAATGTACTACATATCTACGAAAAGGTAATCTCTAAATCCGGCCCCAAGACTCCATAAAAGTTATGGATGGGGAGGATTCCTAATCTTAAGTATGTTAAGATAAGGGATGTCCAACTTATGTGAAAAGGTTTCAAAGGATAAGCTTGGGACAAAATTTGACATGTACAGATTTGTGGGACATCCTAAAGTAAGTTTAGGGCATATGTTCTATAATCCTACATAGCAAAAGGTGTTTATTGCGAAACACGCTAACTTTTAAGATAAAGGTGTTTATCATTGAAGGGGCTAGTGGGAGGATAATAGATCTTGAAGAGTTCAAGAACCACAAAACACTATAAGTCAAGTAAGAGGAACCTGTAGATAGACCTATTGTACTACAACCGAATCGTAAATCTGGAATAGTACCAAAGATACCTAGGAGGTATGGATTCATCATGGATGATGATGATGAGGTATACATCATAGAAGATGATGATCCAGAGTTACATTCGATGAGGTAAGACTTCTAGTGTGTACAAAAGGGTCAGTGGGAGCATCGTGACATTCATAGTACTATATGTTGATATACTACGGATAAGGAATGACATACCAATGCTACAATCAGTAAAGATAAAGTTGTCTAAACATTCCTCCATGAATGATTTGGAAGAGTATCTTAATTGGGGATATAAATCTATATAGATAGATTTAAGAGGATGCTCGACTTAACCCAAGGAACGTATATTCATTTGATGCTAAAGTCGTTTAGCATGGCAAACTCCAAGAGATGTTTCATGTCGATGAGCTATGGAGTGTATTTCTCTTAATAGTCCCCATAGACTCCAAAGAAGAGAGATCGCATGAGTGACAATCATGTATGCAATGAAATATACGAGACACGATGTTGATCCATCATAATCGAGAAGATCAACGTAAGGCGGTGAAAACATCTTAAAGTTCTTAACCCAAGCACTAAGGATGTGAGCATACATGGTGGGTCTGAATTAAAACTAGAGGGCTTTACAGACTCAAGTTTTTCAGACAGACCAAGACGACCGAAAATCCACTTTAAGGTAAAGTGTTACCTTGAACAGTGGTGCAGTGAATTGGAAAGGTTCCAAACAAAGAAAGAGTTCTTTGGTTTAGTGATAAAGACAAAGTATATAGCTATAAATGAAGCTGCAAGTTGATTGTTTGGATTAAAAGTTCATTACAGAACTAGGAATAGTTCCTAAGTCTCATCTTGGATCTAAACATGTGTTGTGGCACTTTCATTTGATTATTAAAATCATTGAAAGATGGGAAATCACTATAGAGATAGTGGAATCTCATGAACAACATTACATATCCATTAACTAAAGCTTATCCAACAGCAGGATAATCGTCACTTAGAGAAGAAGAGTATAAGATACAATGGCGATTGGCTTTAGTGCAAGTGGGAGATTGAAAGTAATATGCACACAAGCCAATCATGTTTGATGATAAAGCATATACTTTGTAACAATCTTATTCATTTATTAATAAAAGTATTAATTTATTAAAGGCTTTTAATTATCTACATGATCTTTGTTTTATAATATGTGATAAACCCATAGTTTTAAGCAATGCTTTTAGAATAATGATGATGATCATTCTAATGAGATCTAAATTCTTAGAAAGCTTAAAACTAAAATAGTTCCCAATCATTGGATTACTAAATTGGGGATTAATGAATGGGATAGATTTGGTACATCGTTGCTTGCTCATTGGATGAGGATGATTGATCTCATGATCATTTGTGTGGAGACACTAAAGCAAGTATATAGGTGCTTATTAGAGAATAAGTTCAACGAAGCGTGGCTCGCTAAGGAATACCTAATGGAGTTTTATTTGCCTGTCAATAGGAATTCCTGTAGTGATAGTAGTACAAGTAATCCTTGGACTTGAGATCATCATAGTATCTTATGTATGATGAGTTATACTTTGACTTATTCCTTAAGACCCTTAGGGTATATCAAAGGGTATGCTTGGGTATAATAAGTTATACATGGAGATAATGTATGATCAATAAAGAATCTACCACTTCTAATAAAAGAAGAGAAATGTCCTATGTGATTCGATAAATGACAACCCAGTAGTCCTTGGCCAAGGCAGAATGAAATTAGAAAGGAGTTTCTAATTTGCATTATTTGGAGTTGTGCATTTAAGGATCGAAATACATATAATTAAATAAAATAAGACTTGTGAAGAATTCCATGTCTTATATTTAATTGGGACATTGTATGGTGGAAGGATTGAATTGCATTTAAGTAACTATTTACTCAAAGGTTCTTTAATGATTAATGTTGAAATCTATATTATCCGGAAAGTCGTTGATCATTAGGGAGGCTTATCCCTATTGTAGAATAAATATTATTTATTTAAATAAATTAATTGTTTAATTTATTTATTTAAATAAGATTAGAATTATTCTAATTGATTTATTCACAATAGGTTTAATATGGAGAACCTAAAGGGTCACACCATAAAAGGAAGAATAATTATTTAAGAAGTTAATGGCATAATCGTAATAATATGTTAAGTATATTTAATTTAATCTATGGTGATAGAATAAATTAAATAGCTTAATATTTATTATTTAATATTTTAGAAATATTAAATATAAATTAATAAGAAGAGTCTTATTAATATTATTACAATTATTATTATTTTAATTTCTAAAAGAGTTTAGGAATTAATTTAATATAAGTACTCTCATTTATTCCTAATTGGATTAGGAAGGAAAATTAGTTAAAGGAGTTTTAATTAATTATCCCTAATAAGATTAGGGAGCTTAATTAATTAAAAGAATTTAATTAATTAAATAAAACTCAATTCCTTAATGGTTAAGGTGGGTTGCCCACATCTATTAATAAGAGGAGTCTTATTATGGGTGAGGGGGTTGTTGACTTTTAACAACTTCGTAATAATTCCAATAGTTGGGAGAGTACGCCTTTTCTATAGAGATAGAAAACTAGGGTTTAGCCAACCACCCATCTTCTTGAATTCTTATTTTTCCTTGGTGGATCACCTCAGAGGGCCAAACATATGGGTGGCTAACGTTGATCAAAGGAAGGAACAAAAACCCGGTGGATTCAAGATTGAGCGAAAGGATTTGGAGGTGAACTTGTACACGAGGAAGCTCGATCTTCAAGGGTATGATTTATTCTTTATCTTTTCGTTTAAATTAATAATTGTGCATAAAGGGTGATCAAGGGTATATGGTTTGTAAAATTTTTAAACTACGATTTTACACGCTTCGCTTAATTTTTGCAATTTGATTGCGTTCAAGAATATTACAAACCCTAACGGTGGCATCGAGCCAAACCTTTATCGCGAATTATTAATTGTTTTAATTTGATATGTATATTGATATGTGTTTAGAACAATTTAATTGGGCATATTTTTGTTGTATAAAATTTAAAATAAAAAAAACGTGATAGCTGCTGCGTGATAGCTGCTGATTTCCATGTAATCCGGATTAAATGAGGAAATGGGCCACGTATATATATATTGGTGACTTCAAAATTTGGCTTGAAAAATCTGGATGAGTTAGTGAGTCATTAAATAACATGGCTATAGTTTAATATAAAAAAAAAAAAAAACTAATAAAAAGAGTACTGCCATGATTGGCGGCGTGTACCTGATTTTATAAAGATAAAAACAAAAGGAAGCCAGGAACGGATATATATATATATATATATATATATATATATATATATATTACGAATATATATATATATATATATACATATATATATTCTTAATTATTATCTAATTAAAATAAAAAGTTTATTTTAATTTTAAAATAAAAGGTTTATTTTAACATTAAAATATAAAGTTTTATTTTAATTTTAATAATTTTATAATTAAAATAAAAGGTTTATTTTAATTTTAAAATAAAAGGTTTATTTTAATATTAAAATAAAAAATTTATTTTAATTTTAAAATTAGAATTTCATGCTAACTAATTAGAGTTGGAATTGGATTCCATGATAACTAATTGGAGTTGAAATTGGATTTTATTTTTCCTTAAATAAAGGAGTTTATTTAGATATGAAATAGATTTCATATTATTCAAAATAAAAGAGTTTATTTGTGAATAGGAAAGTAAATCCATGTTTCCTTAAATAAAAGAGTTTATTTAAATATGAAATAAGATTTCATATTATTCAAAATAAAGGAGTTTATTTGTGAATAGGAAAGATAATCCGTGTTTCCTTTAATAATTTTTTTTTTTTTCATGGAATTGGATTCCATAATTAATTAAAATAAAGGAGTTTATTTTGATTAAAGATTTTGATTAAAATAATATAGTTTATTTTATTCAAAATTGGATAAATTAAAATAAAATAGTTTTATTTTGATTTAAATTTGGATTTAAATAAAGGAGTTTATTTTTATTCAAAATAGATTTTATACTAACTAAATTTGCCCATTAAATGATATCAATATATATATTAAATGTTTATTATTCATAAGATGAATGTTATTTATTGATGCGTATGATGATGTGTATGATAATAAATGAGATTGATTATGGACTATTGACCAATGTGATTGGATTTTATTTTAGTTGGATGCATGAATGTATGGGTTTTATTAAATGGGGTCTGCGTACCTCGTCTTCTCTAATTTTTCTGAATGTAAATTCTATCTCCCTCCTATGTACTTCCCTTGACTGCTGATCAAGGTTTCTATTTATTTTAAATAGTTTTGTAATAGAAATAGTTAGAATTAATTTTGAAAAATTGGAGATCAAGGAGCAAGGAGCGCTTGAAGACCCGTTTGTAATGGAGCCCGGGTTTAAATGTAATAGTTATATTTAAATATTATTTCTTGCACCCCTAGGGTTTGACCTTTTGGTTCACTTGGTGGATCTAGTGAACCAAACTAGAATAAAAGTCCATAATCAATCCGGGTAGAATATAGTATTCTATATGTGCATGCTTATACTATATATATTATATATTATGCAAACATGCTTCGCAATGAAAAACGAGAAGATTGTTATCATGTTCTTTCCAATGGTGAGTCTTCTCTTGACATATAATTATCTCCATTGTCTCCAATTGAGAATTATATTTCAACCAAACTCCAAGATTATATAGGTAGTGCTCGTAGATATACTTAGCAAGTGGATGTGAACAACCCTGTCTTATGATAACACGAAGTTGTATTTCATTAGACATCAAATATGATAGTGGCAAAACACCCTTCCAAAGTTGGGTTAGCCTCACCCTATTTGATTCACCAAATATAACTATTAAATGTCGTATAAAAATATAACACACTTATCTAAAGTTCTCAATAAAATTATTTCACTACTGTTTAAGGAGAACCTCAACAGCTATAGACCACCATTCTAATTCCCTGTTACCTCCGCTCTACCCAGCTACACTCTTATTACATGAAAGGAATTATGAAGCAAAAGGGTGAGCACAACTAGCCTAGTAAAGAATATCATGACTAAAGATAATTAAATTATCAATAGCCTTCATCAGTAATAAATCAGAGATTTTAAACATATGGTAGATGATAAAACTTTTCAACCATAGTTGTAGCGGAACGAGCAATCCATTAGAAGATTCAAATAGACCATAAAGTCTATTATCTTCTCCATGTTAAAAGTCCACCAACATTGTTTTATCCCTGTAACATCAATCAACATTTTCTGTCCACAATTATGTGAATAACACATAATCATAATTGTGGTTCTAAATTCCTCTTCGCACCCAGGACGAAGATAATTTTCATCACCTGTCTTTACCTGAAACATCAAAGATCATGGTTATACCAAATCACAATTCTCATTCATAATCATACTAATAAATTCATCTTTGCACTACTACATTAAAGATATTCATTAACATGATTCATCTTTGCATTATGGGCCAAAGACATGCAAATCGTATTTTAAAAGAGTCAAGTATAGCATGATATCTACTATCTTCTATTTAATTAAAAGTTTATTATCAATATTTTATATTTGAGACTCAAATTTCGATAAATAATTCACATCACCGAATTATCCATGCACTACGGCCAAAGATATTCGTTAATATCACATCCATGAATTATCCATGCACTACGGCCAAGGATATTCATTATTATCACATCCATGAATTAATATTTCATCGCTGAGACTCAGCTCAATAATTAATCTACATCATCGAATCATCCTTGCCCTACAGGCCAAGGATATTCATTAGTATCACGACCACGAATTATACATGCACTACGGGCCAATGATATTCGTGTTTTCGTCAACGGTCATGATCATGCCATAAAACAATTCATCTTTGCACCCTTGGCCGAAGAGAACCCATGGTCATGATCATACCACAAACTGTCCATCAATGCACTACGGGCCAATGAGGACTTTTACCACATCATTTGTAACATTACGGTCATGATTATATCGAATAATCTCTGGTCATAATCATACCAAGTCCATCTATGCACTACGGCCACAGATGACTTTCATCATAATATAATCATGAGGATGATGACAATGATATAATAATTCAATCAAATAAAAGTAAGGATAAATATTGAAGACTTTAACAATTTAATTTATTCAAAATTCAATAATGTCCAGATTGTTAACATGATACTGCTTTGCGGAGTAAAATTCAAGAATAATAATGTATCAAAAATTATTTGGACCGAAAAGAAATCAATTTTTGTCATGAATAGTATCCCGTGAATAGTAACTCGTGAATAATAACTCATGAATAGTAACTCGTGAATAGTAATTCGGGAATAGTACTACCCCATGAATAGTACTTCGTCATAAAAAAGTTAAAACTTATCAAGAATGTCCAGAATAATATTTCCATGAAAAGATATTGGATGAAGCGAAAATATCAAGGATATTCTACTAATTTCATGGAGTATAGAAGCCAAAACTTTAACCAAATGAGTATAGAATTCAAAATTTGAAATGAAATAATATTACTTATATACTACAGAGTATGGAAGAAAATATTATTTCAAGCAAATATTGAACAAAAATAACATCCCTTACTATCCCTTACCTTGAAAAGAAGAGTATTCCAACTGGTATAGCGGATATATTCTTGAAGAAAATATTCACTGTTTTCTACGCTCAAAGCTTTTTAAAACTCTAAAGAAATACGCTCAATATTATAGAAGAAGAATTCTCTGATTCTGGTGTGATTTTCAATTCTAACTAAACATCTTATTTATAGGAGAATAGAAGGATACTATTTAGAAATTTTATTCATCGACTGCACAGTCTAAATAATCACGGACGCAACCGGCGAAAAATTTTCTGAAAATTTGATTTTACTATTCATTACTGTGCAATAAAATATTCTAATAAAACAAAAACTTTAAATAAAATATAATATATCTATTTATAATCAAATAAAACAAAACATAAAATATATATATATATATATATATATATAATAACCTTTGTCTTACGGCAAAGGAAATTCTTCTCCCCCTTTTTTTCATCACATGTATATATATATATATACAGAAAGACCAATTTTATTTTATTTTTGCTTTTTTTTTAAAACAACTAAAAAAATATTTAATATTTTATGGAACTGAAATTTTTCCATAATATAATGTTTTAGGTGTGATTTAAATACCTATACCAAAAAATGGTGGTACAGTCTGCATAGACTTACATACATGTTTTGTTATACGTACCCAAATCACACTCAAAACACTGTATTATGAAAAAAAATTCAATTCCATAATTTTTTATTTTTTTTTTTTCAGTTGTTTTAAAAAAAACAAAAAAAATATAAAAAAAGTCCGGACATTAGATTAAATGGGATGTTTTGAGCTGGATCTTGTCCCTATATATATATATATATATATATATATATATATATATATATAATACATTACCTTCCATTTATGTTACCTCTCCCCTCCACCATTTCCCAGATCAGTTTTTCAACACATATGGGCCCACATGTGGGCCCCACCATTATTATATTAAATATTTTCTACCTATTATTTTGAAAAATGGGTAAATAGGGGTCCAAATAATAAGCAAAATTTACCACAAATACATCACAAATATCCCCTCAATATTTTTAACAATATTTTCATTTTTGAATTTTTGAAGTTTGATTTTTTCCAAAAAAGTCAACTATTGACTTTTTGACCAAAAAGTCAACCCCGGCAAATTTTTGTGTTTATAATCTATCTTTACTAATTTCATCATTCCAGACTCAAATATCACGTCCGCGTCTCCAAATTCAACTCCGAACTCAAATTCAATTTTTAATAACATTTATTCATTATTATTATAACTCGCAATATTAACAACCAGGTCATTCCCAGGAAAGAGGGGGCTTTCCGATAAGAATTTCTCCCTATTGGCGCGCAATTAGATGACCAAACCTCTCCTCGACAAAACTTTCTAGACATTGTTAATTATGCATATAATAATATGAATAACTCGTTATCTCAATTATTGATTTAATAATATAAAATATTGACAATAATTAAATTAGATATCGTGAGATACTATGCAGCAAATACTGTAGCAATAATTGAATAAAACTGAGTGACTTCTCACGTAAGCATCAATAATCAAAGATATTATACAATACCGTGTGCTACTATGCAACCACGCATATTACTATACTTTTATCACCGATTATTTTATGGCAACTTGTTTACTTTGAAAAAATTTCACATATCACCCTTAACTTTAACCTTTTATTAATTTAATCATTTACTAAATAGAATAATTATAAGAAAATTGAATACTTTCATTTTATAAAATTCGGGGTCTCACAACCTCCCTCCCTTATGAAATTTCTCCCTCAAAATTTGCGTACCTAGTAGTTCGAAGAAATGAGAATACCTTGCTTTCTTTTCGGATTGTACCTTCTCGGTTATTTCCTCTCTATCATGATTTTCCCATTGCTCATCTCTTGTATTTCAGATATCATTCTAGAATATATCTTCAAAACAAAAGTTAATTGACATCAAAATTTGTCAACTTATCAAGTAACAATTTCAGCTTAGGTAAGTCACACACTAGCGAAGTATATTACTCGTCTCTCCCCTCCTAGTTCTAGACTCATATCTCCGCCAGTGACCATATCCCTAAGCTCTGATACCAACTGTGACGCCCCCAAAATATGTATACATCACCCATCCTGGGTCGCTAGAAAATACACTACGGACAACTCCATTTATACAACTGTCGTGCAGAATACGATCACAGTTAAACTATGAGTTTTAATACAAATATATATAACTCTCGTGGTGCCTTGACCACAGCACCTTACATAAAGGTACAGTCAATAACAGTTTTAGAAATTAAAATTTTTAGAAAATACTCAAAGAAACCTTCGTACATGGGAGGTCATGCGTCTAGGTTATGATAGATATCATATGCCCACAGAATTATCCTTGGTTGACCAAATAGTCCCCAAAGAAAAATGAGAAGATTGTTGTGACGCCCCCAAAATAGGTCCATTCCACCCAACCTTTTTTGAGTCGCCAAATACATGGTACATAAAACAACTACAATTTTATTACTACAATTTTCGTGCAAAATACAACAACACATATGTTGTGAGTTTTGATACAAATATATACCAACGGTGACTCTCCTCCCAACCGTGGACAGCACGTCACAATGGCACCTTACATAAAGGTACAATCAATAACTATTTTAGAAATTAAAATCTTTGGGAAGTGCTAAAGGAAACCTTCATACATGGGAGGCCATGCGTCTAGGTTATGATAGATATCATATGTCCACAGAATTATCCTTGGTTGACCCAATAGACCCCAAAGAAAAACGAGAATATTACTATCATATTCTTTTCAATGGTGAGTCTTCTCTTGACATATAATTATCTCCACTGTCTCTAATTGAGAATTATATTTCATCCAAACTCCAAGATTATATAGGTAGTGCTCGTAGATATACTCAGCAAATGGATGTGCACAACCCTGTCCTATGATAACACGAAGTCGCATGTCATTAGACACCTTGTATGATAGTGGCAAAACACCCTTCCAACGTTGGGTTCGCCTCACCTTATTTGATTCACCAAATATAACTACTAAATGATGTATAAAATATAACACACTATTCTAAAGTTCTCAATCAAATTATTTTCATCTTTGTTTAGGAGAACCTCCACGACTAGAGACCACCGATTCTATTCCCTCATATTTTGGCGCTCGACCCGGCTACACTCTTATTACACGAAAGGAATTGTGAAGCAAAAGGGTGAGCACAACTTATGATAAAGAATATCATGACTAAAGATAATTAAATTATCCATAGCCTTCATCGATAATGAATCGTAGATTTAGAACATATGGTAGATGATAAAACTTTTCAATCATAGTTGCGGTGAACGAAGCAATCCATTAGAAGAGTCGAATAGACCATAAAGTCTATTATCTTCCCGTGTTAAAAGACCACCAACATTATTTTATCCGTGTAACATCAATTAACATATCCAGATCCATAATCATGTGAATAACTTCATAATCATAATTGTGGTTCTAAATTCCTTCTCATCGGGGACGAAGACAATTTTTATCACATGTCTTTTACGAAACATCAAAGATCATGGTTATACCAAATCACAGTTCACGCCATAATCATAATAATAAATTCATATTTGCTGTACGGGCCAGTGATATTTGTCAATAGTTCATCTTTGCACTACTGGCCAAAGATATTCAACAACAGTTCATCTTTGCACTACAGGCCAAAGATATTCGTCAACAGTTCAACTTTGCACTACAAGGCAAAGATATTAATATCTCATAGAAATATATAATCATTTCAGAATTTATATAAACAATAATTATAATCATGTTGATCAATTTACACTTAAGCTAAAGATATTCAATTATAAATTCAATGGTCATGATCATACCAGTCAACAATTCAACTTTACACTACTGGCAAAGAGAACCCATAGTCACGATCATTCAATAATCTACCCATCTTTACACTCAAGTCAAAGAGAAATTTCATCACCAGGATTATAAAAATGTTATATATGATAATAAAAACAATATAATCAACAACTACATTTATTTTCAAGAGTAATATTCTTAAATCAACGATAATTTGATCAGAAAAAGAACTCGTGAATATTAACTCATGAATAGTAACTCGTGAATAGTACTTCGTATTCGTACATCGTACCGTATACGTAAATAATGTCATATACGTAAATAGTGCCATATACATGAATAGTGTCGTATACGTGAATAGTGTCGTATACATGAATAGTAACCCCGACATGAAAAAGGTAGAAATTCCACAATAAAATTCATACCAATATTTCAGTATAATGATATTGAAAGAATAACATTATTATGAATAAAATAACATCCCTTACTATCCCTTAGCTCAAAAGAGCAGTATTTCTGACTGGAATATCGGATGTAAAGCCGAAGGAAACTTGCACTAAATAGAACCTCTCAAAGTATCTAAATACTCACAAAATACGCTCGATAATATAGAGAGAGAAAACTTATGTTTCTGGTGTGATTTTCAATTTTAACTTAAGCGCCTATTTATAGAAAAATGCTAGAACGCCAAAGCAGACTAAAATAATAAAATAATATTATAATTTTTCTACGCATGCATGCTTTGAAAAAACTCAGCCACCACAAGTGGAGCCCACCAGAAATCATCCATCTTCCCCAACAACCAAAAGTGGGACCCACCCATATTTTTAATAAAAATATTTTAATTTTCAAAACTTCAATAATTCATAATAAATAGCCCTTTTATCAGAAAAATATGAATTTTATGTCCATTTCATACGAAATTGAATTCTCTACAACTTTGTAGCTTTAAGTTTTTCCAAATTCCAAGCAGGAAATGTCCGAAATCCAAATACGGGCGATTTTCAACACCTCTTAAAATTCATAACAAATCATACGTTCATTTTTAACGGTTCAAAATTTATGGACATATACTTAACTTATATATGTATAACATATCCAAAAATCAAAACAATCCAACGGTCGGATCAAAATTATAACTCACGCAATAGAGCTTTAAGAACACTAATTTGATTTTCGGACTACAAGTCCCTCGTACCAGTTTCACTCAAACAGTCACCACGAAAAATCCACAAAGATATTTTGGGTGATTCAAATTTCTACGATTATCTTACTTCCAGGGCTTTTTTTGATATATGGCTAATCTTCTAACTCATTATACACAAAGAGTTATGGATTATACAAAATCAAGTAATAAACTAATTTTCTAAAAATTTCCAAATTTCGTTCTTCATTTTGACAAAATACTAATAAAACATATTAGCTTTAATTCCTTCATTTATATCCATATAAAAATATATATATTTCTTTATCATATAAATCAATAATTAATTATTCACAAATAATATTACAGAATCACAATTATAACAACTAGGTCGTTCCCAGAAAAGAGGGGACTTTCCGATATGGATTTCTCCTTATTGGCGCGCAATTAGGTAACCAAACCCCTTTCCTAGACAGAACTTCCTTAGACATTGCCAATAATGCTCTCTAATAATATTATTCAAATAATATGAATTATTGATCTGATAATGGAAATATTGTGCAGTGACAATTATTGAAACAACAATAATATAAAATATCAACGTAGCAATTATTGAATCAATAAAATAAAATATTGAACAGTAATTATTGTAACAATTATTGAGTAGTGTCTTCTTACGTAAGAATCAATAATTCAAAAATATTATGCAATACCGTGTGCTATTGTGCAACAACGCGTATTACTTTACTTTATCCACCGGGTATTCCAACAATGTTAACGGTAATGATTACGCCATTTGTTGGTTGATTTCGCAATCAATAATTACATGCAAGTATACACAGTCAACAAGTAATAAAGTGATAAAATAGAGTATCGTTCCTACAGAGAATTCTAATTAATAAATTTCAACTACTAGCACTATATAAACCCAATTTTATTTAAACAATGATAAATTATGATTTTCTGAAATATGAAAACTAAATTAAACAATTAAAGATATTATTTTAAAATAAGCAAATAAATAAACTAAGATTTAAATGAATGATTTCCGATAAATAAGGATTAAGACTTCAATATCCCCAATTATGAACTATAAATCAATTATCCAATTATCCCAACTATTATGTCAACTGAATTGTTAACAGGAATTCTCCAATGTCAAAAGTCCTTTTCCAAGTAATCAACTGACTTCTATTTAATCCAGATTAATCTTGCTATATTCCTATGCAAAACAAGTGAATCAAACTCCTTTAATTCCAATTCCTTATGTGTTACATGCGGTGAAAAGATATTTCCATTCAATTCACAAACCTAATTATTCACTGTACAAATAAATAAGTCACACGTTATCAAACCCAGTTCTAACCCTAGAATTCCTCTTACAATTCCTTCTAGAGTAACAAGGTAATTATTGGCCAAATAACTAATCAATAGATGCAAGGCATGATAAACAATTCACTTCAACATAAATAATTGGAAATAACTGAATAACTAATTTATAGCCATAAAAGGTTCAATTGAAATCTTAATTAAAGAATTAGTTCATAATGGAAATAAAAACCAATAATTGTTTGCAAATCATCCTTAAAGAATTACAAATTGAAAATAAGGAGAAGAAGAAGAAAACTCTTTTGCCAATCCTTAGTCTTCAAGCAATCCTTTGTGTAGCCTCCAATGAATGAATGAATGATGAATGATTAGATAGCCCCTAATTTCAGCACTTGGTCTCTTTTTATAGCCTCCCACAATCCCAATCCAATTAGGCTTCACATATTCTCCCAATAAAAAGTCAAACTAAAAGTCAAAACCGATTCAAAACAACCCAACACTGGCGCCTTTGGTAAATTCGACATCAGTAGAGACCCGCTTGACACCCGGCGCTCTCTTCAGATTCAATTCAGTAGCCCGGTACCGGGCTTCAAAAATACGATTATACCATTTTGTAGCTTAAAATTCCCAATCGCATCCTATAGCTCCCAAACCTGCAAAACAAAACATAAACACAGTAAGAATGCCAATAAAATACTTGAGAATACACAGATTCAAGCTTAAGTATATCCGATTTATGGGTATATTACCCAATCATCAAATACCCCTAAACTTAAATCGTTGCATGTCCTCAAGCAACAAACACAAAACAATACTAACAATATGAAAACGACACTCATGCAAATGCAACTAACTAAATGAACGTAATTCCAGCAATCCAATAGCTCACGTATATCCATCGGCCTCAGAAAAATCACAAAAACATGCTAATACATCATGTGAACACAGATCAATGCTATCCCAACAATCAACGAATCTAAATCTGTTTTGACTGATATTGTGAGTGTGTGTTCAACAACCATGCGAACCCATGAAAGGCAAAAATATGAAAGATAATAAATTTCTTAGTAAGCATCATACAGTGTAAACTAGAGAACTCATCAAATATTTGATAAGTGGATTTTATATACACTTATCCGGTATCTTTTACATGAATTAGTTGTTTATATTTATGTGACTTAGTTAGTTTTCATGCATTTTGCGTTCATTTTGTAGGTTATACGTTTGGGAGTGGTGTGAGCGACTATTGGTAAGGAAAAGCAAAGAAAATGCACAGAAAAGTAAACCGGACATCATTTGGGCTTTCATGTTTACTTCATGTTCTTGGTTTGGAACTTAGCTTACATTGAAGAGCATCGTCTTAGCTTTCCAGAACATTTTGAATCATTCCAATTGGAGTTCGGATGCAAGAGTTATGATCGTTGTACCAACGGACGTCGAACGTCATGGTTTTGGGTGGTCATTTGCATAGCAGTTACTTACAGCTCAATTTCCGCCTTCATCCGCCCCGAATTTCTCAATCCGCAAAGAATTAAAGTTGTAGATCTCGTCGATATCTTCGATTTGATAGGTGGCAGGATCCGTAACTCCTCTCGGATCAAACGTTATGGCCGTTTTCCCAAAGGATGTCGGAGTAGAAAATGTCAGAACTTGGGGCCAGCGCCGGGGCACCCAAAATAGGACTATGCCAGCGCTTGTATTGCTGAGGGAGTAGTGTCTGACGTCAAGCCCAAAGCCACTGGGCTACTGGGAAGAGGTTATGATTCTTGGCTTGGGACGCGTTTTGGGCAAATTTTGACACCTTTTTGACTCCAAATAGGATTAGGTTTGTTCCTAAGCTAAAAATTGGACTTGTAACCTATAAATACATGATGTAAGGCATAAAATAAAGGGGGATTACATAGCTTAGCTTAGATAAAAACACTCCATTAGATTAGAATATAAACCCTAACTCTTAATTAGCCATTGGAGATTGAAGCAAATTGAAGAACACTGAAGATCAAGAGCAGGGGCAAGAGGGGAGCATCAGATTTGCTAACAACAGATTCTATTCTCTTCTCTTATCATACTTTTATCTTTTAATGTCTATTCAGTTATGGATTCTTGGTTTCCATTTATTAATTATGAACTAACTCTTTTATTAAGATTTCAATTGAACCTTTTATGTCTATGAATTAATTATTTGATTTATTCCAATTATTTATGTCAAGGTGAATTGTTTATCTTGTCTTGTGCTTATTACTTAATTATTTGATCAGTAATTACCTTGTTACTCTAGAAGGAATTGAAAGAGTAATTCTAGGGTTAGAACTGGGCATGATATCATATGACTTAGTTATTTGCAAAGTGAATAATTAGGTTTGTGAATTGAATGGAAATATCTGTTCACCGCATGTAACACATAAGGAATTGGGATTAGAAGGAGTTTAAATCAATTGTTTTGCATATGAATATAGCCAGATTAATCTGGATTAAATAGAAGGCAATTGATCACTTGAAAAAGGAATTTTGACATTTGAGAATTCCTGTTAACAATTCAGTAGACATAATAATTGGGATAATTGGATAATTGATTTATAGTTCATAATTGGGGATACTGAAGTTTTAATCTTTATTTATTTGAATTTAGTTATAGAGTAATTCAGTTTAATTAGTTAATTTATTTTTCTTAATTAGAAAAATCACAATTTGCCGTTGTTTAAATAAAATTGATTTGGTTAAGAGTTAGTACTTGGTAATTTTATTAAATAATCCCTCGTGGGAACGATACTTTTCTTATCACTTTATTACTTGTTGGACCGTGTATACTTTTTGTATTATTCATTGATTGCGAAATCGATCAACAAGTTTTTAAGCGTGCATTCTTGGGGAATTAGTTTAATATTTTTTTACCAATATTAATTTCAATCAAATTAGTCTTAATTTAAATATTTTTATTTTTATTTTTAATTCTCTTCTTATATTTCTCTCATTTTAGGTACCATGGATGACTTTGAGTATCAATGGCCATACACAAACATGACTCAACCAAGGGGGATGGAGATTGACAGACTCGCGACACTTTCCGCAATGTCAGCACAAATTAAAGAACTTTCGAGGAAGTTGGACGTTATCGCATCCCAACAGAGTCGAAGGATGGCAGTTATGTGTGACTATTGGTGGCAATCACCAGAAGTAATCAATGCACCATCAATCTTGGTAGAGATAAAGTATGGTGGTAACTACCTCAATCAAGTATGCATATGATAATTATGAACAAGTTTGGGGGTATCACCCGGATTTTCATGGAGCTACAACTATCAAGACCAATACTCTACTCCAAATCCAACATACACGCCGGAATTCTCATATCAACCTCTATTAAAAGAAGAAAATTCAAGGTCGGGGGAATTGTGGTCCAAGTTCGAGGAGGGAGGGATTAATCAAATGGGGTCAATTCTAAATCTTGCGGGATCGATAGAGTAAATGACCAAAGTCATAAACAACCTTCCTCAAACACTTGGCTTTATGACATGGATAGCGAAATTGATGAAGTGCAGAGCCAAATCTACAATGTTGGATGAGACACGAGATGTTGAAAAGAGGAGACAAGTGGGGATAATGAAAATAAAGGTCGGTGAAGAACTAACTATGATTACCAACGAAGAGGAGCGATGTTATTAGTGCCCCAAGTTCCTTCTCCGCCAAATTTCAAGAATCAGGTTAGATTTGCAAAACCATGTCCGCTAGGTAGTCATGTCGCGTCGGCAATACTCCTTGTGACGTAAAAGCGAGTACAACTTGAAGCCATGTTTGATGAGTTGGAGAAGATAGAAGAAGTGATTGTTGTGTCTAACAAGCCTCGATGCGAGAATCTATTCGCAGAACCTGATGGAAAAAACACCTAGATGTTGGGCGTTCTTTAATGTGATCTTATCTAAACAAAGCATGCTAGGTGACTTTAATACAATGGCTATCGTAAATGGGAACCTACCAAAAGCTATATTATTTCTGATGGATGGAGGGTTCCTTAACTTTCGAAGAGGAATTGGATAGCATTGACCAGACAAAGTCAGGCTAAAAGATTATAAATCAAGCGCTGACTGGGAGGCAACCCAGAAATTTTTATATTTATATGCTTTACTAGTTTATTTAGTAAATAGGAATTAATTTGCTTAGTAAGTTCTCTTATAATCTAATACATGTTGTCTCTCTTCATTGCAGGTATTAGAGGTTCAATGGATAGGAAAATGATCGTCGCTACAATCGCCACATAAGACCTCACGCTTAGGCGATTACTGAGGAAGTTCTCTTCTTACTTATCGCTATATTCTTACAATGAGGACATTGTAATTGCTAAGTTTGGGGGAGTTTAGTTTAGTTCGTTATTGCATGTTTAGTTTCATGTTTATGTTATGTTATTTTGCATATGTTGTTAATATAGTTTAGGTTCATTATAAAAAAATTCAAAAATTCAAAAATTCAAAAATAATAGTTAGTTACTATGTTCATTTTGCATAAGTCCAGCGGTTTGTTATAGTTAAGTTTATTTTGGCCAATGATGAGATTGGAATTGGGTAGACAAGTATAATACTGTCTATTAGAGCTTTGATGTGATTTCTTGTTATGAATTGAATCTTTTTCTATTTGAAACTAGTATAATAATGATAGCACAGTAAAAAAAAACTTGTTGATTGATTGAGTTTAAATTGATACATAATGGGACTCTAAAGGATAATGCTAGTTTGAATGAAAGAATGACAAAAATAAGTAGTGATGACTAAAGTTAGACAAGAACCTAAGTTTGGGGGAATATATGTGGGGTATATAAGCTTTAAAAAAAACATGTTGAGTCTTGTGGTGGGTTGAGGAGAAACACTCCCCATAAACACAAGCGTGAGATGGAGCGTAAAACGCACTCACCAACCATCTATCAAAAGAAAAAAAAATGGAAAAGAGCAAAAAGCCCCCGTGTAAAAAAAAGAAAAAAAAAGAGAAGGAAGAAAAGAAAGTATAAGTATCCTGCATGTACCCTTGAATTTGGTTGAGTTTAATTTTAGTTGAATCGTGTCTATCTTTGAGATTTCTTGAGTTTACACTGTATGATGCCTCGAAGAGACTTGTTATGTGTTAAATTTGATTTTATATCAGTTAGCATGGTTGTTGAGCACACACACGCACTATACCAGTAATAACAGTTTAAGACTTGATGATTGACTAGGAAATTGTTGATTGCTTTTGATATGAAGTATTGTCGTGTTTGCTTGATTGCTCTAAGGCCGAGTGAATAGATTTGATTCAATCAAATACTGCTGGATTCATAGGCATATAGATAAGTTGCATTTCATTGCATCGCATTGCATTATGTTGTGTTACTTGGGGACAAGCAATAGTTTAAGTTTGGGGGTATTTGATAAGTGGATTTTATATACACTTATCCGGTATCTTTTACTTGAATTAGTTGCTTATATTTATGTGTCTTAGTTACTTTTCATGCATTTTGTGTTCATTTTGTAGGTTATACGTTTGGGAGCGGTGTGAGCAACTATTGGTAAGAAAAAGCAAAGAAAACGCAAAGAAAAGCAAACAGGACATCATTTGGGCTTTCATGATTACTTCATGTTCTTGGTTTGGAACTTAGCTTACATTTAAGAGCATCGTCTTACCTTTTCAGAACATTTTGAATAATTCCAATCGGAGTTCGGATGCAAGAGTTATGATCGTTGTACCAACGGACGTCGAACGTCATGGTTTTGGGTGGTCATTTGCATAGCAGTTAATTCCAGCTCAATTTCAGCCTTCACCCGCCCATAATTTCTCAATCCTCAAAGAAGGAAAGTTGTAGATCTCGTCGATATCTTCGATTTGATAGGTGACAGGCCCCGTAACGCCTCTCAGATCAAACGTTATGGCCGTTTTCCCAAAGGACGTCGGAGCAGAAAATGTCAGAACTTGGGGCCAGTGCCGGGGCGCCCAAAATAGGCCTATGCCCAGCGCCGAGGCACTGGGGAGTAGTGTCTAAGCGACAAGTCCAGCACTGGGACGCTGGGGAAGAGGTTGGTTGCGGCTTGGACGCGTTTTGGGAGAATTTTGACACCTTTTTGACTCCAAATAGGATTAGGTTTGTTCCTAAGCTAAAAATTGGACTTGTAACCTATAAATACATGATGTAAGGCATAAAATAAAGGGGGATTACATAGCTTAGCTTAGATAAAAATACTCCATTAGATTAGAATATAAACCCTAACTCTTAATTAGCCATTAGAGATTGAAGCAAATTGAAGAACACTGAAGATCAAGAACAGGAGCAAGAGGGGAGCATCAGATTTGCTGACAACAGATTCAATTCTCTTCTCTTATCATAATTTTATCTTTTAATGTCTATTCAATTGTGGACTCTTGGTTTCCATTCATTAATTATGAACTAACTCTTTTATTAAGATTTCAATTGAACCTTTTATGTCTATGAATTAATTATTTGATTTATTCCAATTATTTATGTCAAGGTGAATTGTTTATCTTGTCTTGTGCTTATTACTTAATTATTTGATCAGTAATTACCTTGTTACTCTAGAAGGAATTGAAAGAGTAATTCTAGGGTTAGAACTGGGCATGATATCATATGACTTAGTTATTTGCAAAGTGAATAATTAGGTTTGTGAATTGAATGGAAATATCTGTTCACCGCATGTAACACATAAGGAATTGGGATTAGAAGGAGTTTAATTCAATTGTTTTGCATAGGAATATAGCAAGATTAATCTGGATTAAATAGAAGGCAATTGATCACTTGGAAAAAGACTTTTGACATTTGAGAATTCCTGTTAACAATTCAGTAGGCATAATAATTGGGATAATTGGATAATTGATTTATAGTTCATAATTGGGGATATTGAAGTTTTAATCTTTATTTATTTGAATTCAGTTATAGAGTAATTCAGTTTAATTAGTTAATTTAGTTTTCTTAATTAGAAAAATCACAATTTGCCGTTGTTTAAATAAAAATGATTTGGTTAAGAATTAGTACTTGGTAATTTTTATTAAATAATTCCTTGTGGGAACGATACTTTTCTTATCACTTTATTACTTGTTGACCGTGTATACTTGCACGTATTCATTGATTGCGAAATCGATCAACAAGATCTTGACGTTCTGACAAGCGCACATTTTGGGATTCCATGTTGTAAAACCAGTCGTCTATCTCCCGCTGGACTGCTTCGGGGACCACACCACGATGAGCTGCTGTAGATGGACCATAAGTGGGTGGAGCCTGAGGTGGTGGGGCTTGTGTAGGTGCAACTTAGGGAATTATGAAACCCAATCCCCTAGGGTGATTTGCCCCACCTGTCCACACTTTGTACCTACTGATCAACTTGTGGTCCAAAACTGGCATTGGCGTTTGGATCATCTCATCTGATTTCCATTTTACCCCAAACTTGGCACATAGAACACAAATTAATGAAGGATGGGGTAAACCTCCTGTGGTTCCACCTCGAGAGGCTCAGAGAATGGACTGCTGGGTCACGTGACCGACATCTATTTGCAAGCCTTGAATAATTGAGTATAGCAGCACCGTTCTTTCTTTGGTGACATGGCTCACATGTGTGCATGGAATGAGTTTGGCACAGATAAAGGCATACCATGCCTTCCTATATAGACTGAGGTGAGAATGGGGGAAGGTCATGTTGCCACGCTCATGCACTGTCCATGTGGTGCCCGGTTGACAAAGCTCACGTATTATCTTCTCATAGTCTGGTCCGTGACTCAGAAGACCGGCATATTCGTCGTTAAGATCTTCCAAATCCATTTGATAGCGCCCATTTATGTTCTCTTCTCCGATTTCCACAGTTTTTCCCCTTACAAACACTTCATAGTGATCGTGTTCTGGAACGTTGGCATAGAATTCTTTCACGACTGCGATCACTGCTGGGTCAGGTTGTTTGGTGAGGGGGAACCAGTTTCGTTCAGCAATCATCACTGCTATTTCTCCATCCTTGGTTTGATCGGGACGTAGACCACGTTCGGGGACGAGAGAGCGAGTAGCCATCTTATTGTAGTGCTCCTGTGCCTCGGCGGAGACAAACCGGCGGCTATCAAATCTTTGTAGAGCCGAGGCGGAACCGGAACCGTCTCCACGTTGTCTTTTTGAAGTCATTGAGAAATTTCTGCAATAATACGAATTCACAATTAGTTGCAGTTGACAAAAAATTAGTTGGGATAAACGTTCCCATGACACTACCCCCAAACATCAAAATATATGTAAATGTTAAGTACATAGTTGAGGGTGTGACAGGACATATAATAGCATGAAAATGCACAATTATACCAATTAGATGCATGCAATTTATTCGGTACAATTGGTAAGAAACACATATGATTTATCCAAAAGTTTTGTCATAAGGAGTAACATATCCTTGTGTATATATCAAGACAATATAATTCGTCCCACAATAGCAATGAAGATGGTCAACCGTAGATGTGGAATATTGCGTTGACAAGAGGATCCATCAATAATGTGCATGGATATGGTGATATGAGCGAATTGGAACATGATCATTGACTCGGACAAATTATCAAACACCTTGTGGGCTTCTCATAAATTGCTTTGAATCACACTATTTTCTTATTGATTCCAATTTCTAACATTCAATTACCACATATGCATGTTATCTCAATCAAAATTGGTGCCCAATTAAAAGCAAAAGGGTTACAATCGACATTGTAGAAGTAGAGACCATGAATGAGGATGCAAATTCGCTTACCCATCTAAAAATTAACAATAGTTGAGTGCACCATCAAAAGAGTGTAAATGAGTAACATACCTTTTAGATATAGATGAAACTTGCGTTGCAAAAAGGAAATCCCAAAGTGAATGTGTGAGTTGTGTTTGCTATTGGGATGTTGTATGAAGGTTAGAAATCAGTTACCAGATGCAGAGTGAAACTGTGTGAGGAGTTGGAAGGGTTGGAGTGGGTAACCGTATATTTGAAGTCAATTAGGAGTCTAATTCCTTCTCGTGTCACGGGCGCTGAGATTATACTTCCCAATGCCGGGCGCCGCACAATGTAAACAATTGAGCGAGGCCCGGTAAAGGTACTGGAATTGCATAGAGTCTTAGCGCCGGGGCACTGAGAGGCAGGAGCTACTGGAGTGGACTAAGCGGGCGGTAGGAGAAAGATTGGAAACCGGTGGCACCTTTGGGCTCTTTTTCACATTTCGGTGCCAGCGCCACGGGCGCTGGAATCCTCTTTGTTGGGAGCGCCGGGGCGCTGGTGATCATGCAGCACATAATACGTTCAAGTTGTGGGCATGCTTCCTCTCGCTGAAATCCAAAATTCACTGAAGAGGGTTACGCACGAATATATGCTAGCAATTCTAATAAAAATGAACTACAATATAAGGACAAAATTTGTAAATGAATAAAAATAAAAATAACAAAAAACTAAAAACTAAAAATTTGGGTTGCCTCCCTGTAGCGCTTGGTTTTTAGTCGTCAGCCCGACTTTGTTGTTATGCTCAATTGTCCACTGGCTCGGAAAGATTCATGACAGTAGTTTGACGTTCGATGGGACCACTCCAATAATGTTTCAGACGTTGGCCGTTAACCTTGAATGTACGCTTTGAGTTCGGTTCCTCGACCTCAATATTTCCGAGTGGAGCGGCAGATATAATTACGAATGGCCCGGACCACCAGGATTTTAATTTTCCAGGAAATAGACGCAAGCGGGAGTTGAACGGTAATACTTGTTGGCCCGGTTCAAATGTTCGATCGAGAATTTTCTTATCATGCCAGGCTTTGACTTTCTCTTTGTAAAGCTTTGCATTCTCGTAGGCATTGAACCGAAATTCATCCATCTTGTTTAACTGCAGTAACCTTTTCTCACCCGCCGCTTCTAGATCAAAGTTCAGTTTCCGAATGGCCCAGTGTGCACTGTGTTCTAACTCAATCGGAAGGTGACACGCCTTTCCAATACCATTCTGTAAGGTGACATATCGATCTGATTTTTGTACGCTGTTCGATAAACCCATAGAGCATCGTCAAGACGCAATGACCAATCTTTTCGTGACGGATTGACCACTTTTTCCAGAATTCGCTTAATCTCCCTATTCGAGACCTCCGCTTGACCATTAATTTTGGGATGATATGCGGCAGCAATTTTATGACGAACCCCATACTTGACAAGTAATTTAGTGAACTTCTTATTACAGAAGTGAGTCCCCTCATCACTTATTATCGCTCTCGGCGTCCCAAATCTGGTGAAGATATTTTTCTTTAAGAATCAGAGAACAACGTTGGCGTCATTTGTGGGTAAAGCCTCGGCTTCTACCCATTTGGAAACATAATCGACCGCCAACAAGATGTACTGATTATTAAAAGAAGATGGAAACGATCCCATAAAATCGATTCCCCACAAGTCGAATAGTTCAACCTCCAGAATTGTGTTGAGTGGCATTTCATTGCGCTTGGAGATGTTACCTACGCGTTGGCATCGATCACATTTCAGCACAAAGAGATAAGCATCTTTGAATAAAGAAGGCGAGAAAAATCCGATTGTAGTACTTTTTTACTCTTGTTCGATCATAGGAATAGTGACCTCCGTAATCTGAGGAGTGGCAATGGCCTAATATACTATCCATTTCTTCATGAGGCACACAACGTCTTATCATTTGATCTGCACAGGCCTTAAACAGAAATGGTTCATCCCAATAGTATTGCTTCACATCGTGGAGAAACTTCTTTCGTTGTTGTGAGGTCAAATCCGAAGGTAACACTTTGGCAACCACGTAATTCACATAGTCAGCATACCAAGGCAATATTGTGGTTACTCGGAACAGTTGTTCATCTGGAAATTTTTCATTGATCATTATGTTGTCTTCCTTCTGTACCTCTACATTTTCCAACCGAGAAAGATGATCCGCCACCTGATTTTCTGTACCCTTTTTGTCCCGGATCACCATATCGAATTCTTGTAAAAACAGTACCCACCGTATTAAACGCGGTTTTGCATCCTTCTTCTCAATCAGATATTTAATGGCAGAATGATCAGTGTGGACAATTACCTTGGTGCCAATAAGATAAGCTCTGAATTTGTCGAAGGCAAACACCACTGCAAGTAATTCTTTTTCGGTGGTTGTGTAGTTCAACTGGGCATCCATCAACGTTTTACTAGAGTAGTAGATAGTGTGAAAAATCTTGTCGTGACATTGTCCCAACACTGCTCCCACTGCGTAGTCACTGGCGTCGCACATCAATTCGAATGGTAAAGACCAATCGGGCGCTACAATGATTGAAGCAGAGACCAATTTCTTCTTTAATACCTCAAATGCCTCGATACATGATTGATCCATCTTGAAAAGCACATCTTTTTCTAAGAGTGAACATAGGGGTTTCGAAATCTTTGAAAAATCTTTAATGAAGCGTCTGTAGAAACCCGCATGTCCCAAGAATCTCCGAATGCCTTTTACAGATGATGGAGGAGGTAATTTCTCAATCGTTTCTATCTTTGCTCTATCGACCTCTAATCCAGATGCGGGAACCTTATGTCCCAGAATAATCCCTTCTTGCACCATAAAGTGACATTTTTCCCAGTTAAGCACCAAGTTAGTTTCCACACATCTTTTTAACACCAAGATCAGATTCTTCAAACACAAGTCGAAACTATAACCGAACACGGAGAAGTCATCCATAAATACTTCCAAATTCTGTTTGACCATATCGGAGAATATTGCCATCATACATCGTTAAAAGGTCGTCGGCGCATTACATAAACCAAAAGACATACGCTGGAATGCAAACGTGCCGTATAGACATGTGAACGTGGTCTTTTCTTGATCTTCTAGAGCTATGGCAATTTGATTATACCCGGAATATCCATCCAGCAGATAGTAGAAGTGATGTCCCATTAACTGTCCAACATCGATCGAATGAGCGGCAAGAGGAAAATGATCCTGCGTGTGGCTTTATTCAAACTGCGGTAGTCCATACATACTCTCCATCTCGTAATGATTCTAGTCGGGGATGAGCTCATTGGCGTCGTTTTTTCACCATTGTCATACCCTTTTCTTTGGTACGACTTGCATCTTGGACTTACCCATGAACTATGCGAGATTGGGTAAATAATCTGAAACATCCAACCATTTTATAATCTCCTTTTTCACCACATCTTTCATAATGGGGTTTAGCCTTCTTTGCATCTCAATGGTTGGTTTTAACCCCTCTTCCATTAAAATCTTATGCATACAGAAAGATGGGCTAATACCTCGAATATCCGCTATAGTCCACCCAATTGCTGTTTTGAACTCTCACAAAACCCGTAGCAGTTTCTCCTTTTGCGTGTCAGTTAACTCCGTTGAAACAATAACGGGTAAAGTTGAATCCTTCCTTAGATAAGCATACTCAAGATGAGAGGGAAGTGGCTTTAATTCCAACACCGGTGGCTCTTCTATCGAGGGTTTGCACTTTTTACCTTCCGTTTCGGGCCTATCAAGGGTGTCAAATGGTTGATTATTTTTCCGGTAGAACGTTGCTATATCTAGCCATTTGATCTGCTCAATATCCTCATCAATACCATAATCGTCTATTCCGAAAAACATGGATTCTATCGGGTCCTCCGAGTAGTTTCCGCAAAACTTGTGATTAACTAACTCATCCATTAAATCCACCCGCAAACACTCACCTTTTTCCTTCGGATAAGCCATTGATTTAAACACATTAAAAGTGACCTGCTGATCTTCGACTCGCATCGTCAATTCTCCTTTCTGTACGTCGATCAATGTTCTCCCCGTTGCTAAAAATGGTGCTTCGAGAATGATGGGAATTTCATGTGCGCTTTACAATCTAAGATAACAAAATCGATGGGAAGATGAATTTATCCTCTTACTAATACGTCTTCAACGATACCTCGTGGATATATAATAGCGATCGGTCCGCCAACAATAAAGCGATATTTATCGGTTTTGGTGCCTTGAAAGCCAAAAGCCCGATCGTAGATCGATAATGGCATCAAATTAATACTAGCCCCCAAATCACATAATGCTCTTCCCGAAAACTGGTTACCAATGTCGTACGGAATAGTAAAACTACCTGGATCTTTCAACTTCGGAGGCAACTTGTTCTAGATAATTCATGTTGCATTCTTGATTAAGCGCTTCTTGTTTCAAAATCACCCAGTTTCCTTTTCTTTGACAACACATCCTTCATGAACATAGCGTAGCTCGGCATTTGTTCTAAAGCTTCGGCAAATGGGATGTTGATATGTAACTTCTTGAAAATATCCTGAAATCTTGAAAACTGCTTATCTAACTTGGATTTCTGAAACCTCTGCGGATACGGTATGGGCGGCATTGTGACAGTTGGTTTCGGTGCATTCTGCTCTACGATTTTCTCTTTATCTTTCCTGGTTTCCACAACTTCTTCTATTTCAGCTGTTGCGTTGTCCCCCTTTTCCTTATCCTTAACTGTTTCGTGCAAGTCCTTCCCACTGCATAAAGTTACAACCTTGCAATGCTCGTTTCTGCCCGGATTTATTTCTGTATCACTCGGGAGCGTTCCTAGTGGACGGTTATTCAATGCATGTGTTATTTGCCCCACTTGATTTTCTAGATTCTTTAACGATGCCCCATGGCTTTGCAAAGTAAGCTCTACTTGATTCAATTTCTTATCTTGTTCCTCGTTCTTTTTGTCAGAAGCTCTAATGAATTTTTCCAAGGCTTCTACCAAACTTGATTTCCTCTCTGGTTGTAGAGCCTGATTTTGAAATCCGGAGGTGTTTTGTTGTCTAGGTGGTTGAGCTGCAGCTTGATTGTTACTCCATGAAAACCCCGGATGATTTCTCCAACCTGGATTATATGCATTTTGAGTCGGATACGGTTGAGTTGAGCGATTATAGCTTCCTACGAACTGTGCTGATTCAGAATTTATGGCGTATTGATCCGTAGCATGACTCCCAGCACACAATTCACAAACCATTGCTACCTGTTGTGCGGTTTGTGGACGTCATATTTTCATATGCTTAGCTTTTGCGGTCACTTGTGCTGTTAATGCTGTCATCGCAATCGTTTCATACTTTCCCACTACTTTCGGAGGATTAGACCTAATCATGGGCCAGTGATAATTGTTTGTGACCATTGTTTCCAACAACTGATATGCCTCATCAAGACTCTTAGACATGATCGCACTCCCTGCTGCTGCATCAATGCTAGCCCTCGTGGACGCGTGCAAACCATCACAAAATATTCCCAATTGCATCAACTGTGGAATTCCATGATGAGGGCACTTACGGAGGATATCCTTAAACCTTTCCCACGCCTCATATAATGATTCTGAATCAAACTGTGTGAAAGTGTGAATATCGTACCGTAGTTTTGCCGATTTCGCTGGTAGGAAGAACTTAGCTAAAAAATTTTGAGCTAAGTCATCCCAAGTGATGATTGAGCCAGGAGGCATAGAGTGTAACCAGCTTCGTGCTTTATCTTTCAAAGTAAACGGGAACATCCTCAACCCTGTAGCATCTTCCGATACATTGTTAAATTTGAAGGTGTCGCAAACTTCCAAGAAACTCAAGATATGCTCATTAGGATCATCTATCGAATTACCCCCAAACTGACATGTATTCTGTAGCATCTGAATTGTTCCCGGTTTTATCTCGAAATGGTTCGCATTGATTGCTGGCCTCTTAATACTCGAATGCAAATCCGTGATATTCGGCATGGCGTAATCCCTAAGTGATTTCTAATCGTTCTCTGCCATGTTCACGGGTATTTCCTGGTCTGTCAGTTCTTCTTCCAAATGTATAACCTCACTATTCAAACGCAATTTTCGGAACTTCCTTTCGATGTAAATCAGATATCTGCAAAAGTTCCTCTTTAGCTTCGATCTAGTGTGCATACACGCACAAGAATTCTCGCCAATCCAAGAAGAAAATTAAGTAACGTTTAAATTAAAATGAATTGATTATAACTAATATGAAATTAATATTAATAAAATTCCCCAAGAATGGCATAAAAAACTTGTTGATCGATTTCGCAATCAATGAATACGTGCAAGTATACACGGTCAACAAGTAATAAAGTGATAAGAAAAGTATCGTTCCCACGAGGAATTATTTAATAAAAATCACCAAGTACTAATTCTTAACCAAACTAATTTTATTTAAACAATCTCAAATTGTGATTTTTCTAATTAAGAAAACTAAATTAACCAATTAAAACTAGGTTACTTTATAAATGAATTCAAATAAATAAAGGCTAAGACTCCAATATCCCCAAATATGAACTATAAACCAATTATCCAATTATCCCAATTATTATGTCTATTGAATTGTTAACAGGAATTCTCAAATGCCAAAAGCCCTTTCTCAAGTGATCATTTGTCTTCTATTTAATCCAAGTTAATTCTGCTATATCCCTATGCAAAACAATTGAATTAAACTCACTACAATCCCAATTCCTTATGTGTTACATGCGGCAAATAGATATTCTCATTCTATTCACAAACCTAATTATTCACTTTGTGCAAATAACTAAGTCACATGTCACCATACCAGATTCTAACCCTAGAATTCTTTCCCAATTCCTTCTAGAGTAACAAGGTAATTATTGATCAGATAATTAATCAATCAGCACAAAGCAAGATGAACAATTCACTTCAACATAAATAATTGGAATAAATCAAATAATTAATTTATAGCCATAAAAGGTTCCATTGGAATCTTAATAAAAGAGTTAGTTCATAATTAATGAATTAAAACCAAGAATCCACAACTGAATAAACATTAAAAGATAAAAGTATGATAAGAAAAGAGAATAGAATCTATTGTCAGCAAATCTGATGCTCCCCTCTTTCTCTTGCTCTTGATCTTCAGTGTTCTCCAAGTTGCTTCAATCTCCAATGGCTAATTAAGAACTAGGGTTTATATTCTAATCTAATGGAGTGTTTTATCTAAGCTAAGTTATGTAATCCCCTTGGTTGAGTCATTCTTGCCATCCTTCGACTCCGTATGGCTGCGCAAACCTCCAACGTCTTCGAAGTTGCCTCTATAGAAGATGTATTAAGTCCATCAATCCCTGTTTCCCTTGGTTGAGCCAATAACGTGTATGGCCATTGATACTCAAACTCATCCATGGTACCTGAAAAGAGAGAAATATAGGAAGAGAATTAAAAATAAAAATAAAAATGTTTAAATTAAGACTAATTTGATTGAAATTAATATTGGTAACTAATTATTAAATTAATTCCCCGGCAGCGGCGCCAAAAACTTGTTGGTTGATTTCGCAATCAATAATTACATGCAAGTATACACGGTCAACAAGTAATAAAGTGATAAAATAGAGTATCGTTCCCACGGAGAATTCTAATTAATAAATTTCAACTACTAGCACTATATAAACCCAATTTTATTTAAACAATGATAAATTATGATTTTCTGAAATATGAAAACTAAATTAAACAAATAAAGATATTATTTTAAAATAAGCAAATAAATAAACTAAGATTTAAATGAATGATTTCCGATAAATAAGGATTAAGACTTCAATATCCCCGATTATGAACTATAAATCAATTATCCAATTATCCCAACTATTATGTCTCTTTGAATTGTTAATGAGGAATTCTCGATGTCAAAAGTCCTTTTCAAGTAATCAATGACTTCTATTTAATCCAGATTAATCTTGCTATATTCTATGCAAAACAAGTGAATTAAACTCCTTTAATTCCAATTCCTTATGTGTTACATGCAGTGAAAAGATATTTCCATTCAATTCACAAACCTAATTATTCCTTTGTGCAAATAAATAAGTCGCGTTATCAAACCCAGTTCTAACCCTAGAATTCCTCTTACAATTCCTTCAGAGTAACAAGGTAATTATTGGCCAAATAATTAATCAATAGATCTGGCATGATAAACAATTCACTTCAACATAAATAATTGGAAATAAGCTGAATAACTAATTTATAGCCATAAAAGGTTCAATTGAAATCTTAATTAAAGAATTAGTTCATAACAGAAATAAAAATCAATAATTGTTTGCAAATCATCCTTGAAGAATTACAAATTGAAAATAAGGAGAAGAAGAAGAAAACTCTTTTGCCAATCCTTAGTCTTCAAGCAATCCTTTGTGTAGCCTCCAATGAATGAATGAATGATGAATGATTAGATAGCCCCTAATTTCAGCACTTGGTCTCTTTTTATAGCCTCCCACAATCCCAATCCAATTAGGCTTCACATAGTCTCCCAATAAAAAGTCAAAACCAGTCAAACAACCAAACACGTGCCTTTTCGAATTCAACATCACCGAGACCCGACTTCAATGCCCGATTGCTCTATGTAGTTCAATTCGAGCCCGCTATTTGGACTTACGAAAATTACGATTATACCATTTTGTAACTTAAAATTCCCAATCGCATCCTATAGCTCCCAAACCTGCAAAACAAAACATAAACATAGTAAGAATGCCAATAAAATACTTAAGAATACACAGATTCAAGCTTAAGTATATCCGATTTATGCGTATATTACCCAATCATCGCCATTATTTATAAAAACTCAAATTTGTCATTTTCTTCATCCGACAGTTATTCTGTTATGGGGCCCACAAATGGCTGCGCCGTTGTACGAATATTCCACGACAACAAGAATATTCCATGACCAAACGAATATTCCCCGACAACAATGAATATTTTATAACCACTTGCTTATTTTGAAACAAATAATTTCACCCATAATGTGACGTCCCCAAAATAGGTATACAACACCTATTGTGAGTCGCCAAATACATGGTACAGAATACAAATACAACCTTAAATACACAACACGAGCTGTGAGTTTTAATACAAATATTGTCTTCTAGACAGTATTCAAACTCAAAATAAGTCCTCAATACATTTATTATCACACTATTTCATAGAATAGTGAGGAATACTAATCTTATCATACGGATAAAATCACTCCGGTTCCCGACTAGTCCCCTGCTACGTTCTCATTTCTGAAGAGAACAATGAAAGCAAAAGGGTGAGCTCAACTAGCCCGAGAAGAAATATTATGACTAAGATAATGCAAAATAAATTATCATTAGCCTTCAACGTTGTTAAAGCGATAAAATATAACAAACATCAAGTTTAGCTGCAATGAACAAGTAATCCATTAGAAGAGTCAGTAGAGAATAAAATCTATTATCTTCTATGATTTAAAAGGTTTTTCATTAATTTTATCATTTGAGACTCAAACTTAATAAATAATCCATATCATCCCGCACTACTTACTGAGAGGATATTCATTAGAATCACGACCACAAATTATCCATGCACTACGAGCCAAGGATATTTGTGTATTCATCAATGGTCATGATCATGCCAACAACTGTCCATCAATGCACTACGACCAATGAGGGTTTTTACAACATCATTTGTAACATTACGGTCATGATTATACCGAACAATCCCTGATCATAATCATACCAAGTCCATCTATGCACTACAGGCCACAGATGACTTTCAACATATTATAAACATGAGGATGATGACAATTTAATAAAACAAGTTCAAGAATAAATTTTAAAGATTTATAAGTTAATTTATCATGAACTCAATAACGTCCAAATTGTCAACATGATACTGCTTTGTGGAGTAAAATTCAAGAATGCTCAAAAGAATATTTCCACGAAAAGATCTTTGGATGAAGCTTGAAATATCAAGGATATTCCACTAATTTCATGGAGTATAGAAGCCAAAACTTTAATCAACCGAGTATAATAGAATATATGAAAGCGCATGAATGGATTTTTTTGCCGCCATGCGGTAATCCACGTAGAATGCATTATTCTAACGAATAATAAAGAATGGAACTGTGTCATGCGTAATCTGCATGCAGATGGATATTCCAACAGAATAATAAAGAATGGAACCAGGACATGCGTAATCCGTACATATAGGATGTTCCAACAGAATAATAAAGAATGGAACCAGTCATATGTAATCCGCATGCATGTGATGTTCCAACATAATAATAAAGAATGGAACCGTGTCATGCGTAATCCGCATGCATAAGATGTTCCAACAGAATAATAAAGAATGGAATAACAACAGAATTCACCAGGCATGCGATAGACCACACAGACAGATTATTCCAACAGAATAATAAAGAATAGAATAACAGAAGAATTTCACCATGTATGCGATACTTCGCATAGACAGGTTATTCCAACATAATAATAAAGAAGAGAATAACAGAAGCTCTTTTCATGAATACGAACGAATAATACTCCTTACGAGTACAACCAATAATATCCCTTACCTTAAAAATAAAAGTATTCCAACTGGTAGGGCGAGGATATTCTTGACGAAAACTTGCACTAATTTCTATGCTCAAAACTTTCTTAAACTCTAAAGAAATACGCTCAAGATTATACAAGGAGAATTCTCTGAAATTCTGGTGTGATTTTTAATTCTAATTAAGCATCCTATTTATAGGAGAATGGAAAGGATACTATGTTGCACTATGCAATAAAATATAATATATTCTATTTATAATCAAATAAAACAAAACTTTATAAAAAGTATTCTGTTTTATATAAAAAGTTTTTACTATACAAACACTATGCAGGCACTAAGCAAATACTATGCATAATAAAATATAATATATTCTATTTAAAATCTAATAAAATAAATAACTTTATAAAAGTATTACATTTTTATATAAAAGATTTTACTATCGCGAGCCTTTACTATGCAAATACTATGCATAATAAAATATAATATATTCTATTTAAAATCTAATAAAATAAATAACTTTATAAAAGTATTCTGTTTTGTATAAAAAAGTTTTCTATTTTATTACATTTATAATAATAATAAAACAAACTTTATCATCATTATTATAATTCACAATATTAATCGACCAGGTCGTTCCCAGGAAAGAGGGGGCTCTCCAATAAGGATTTCTCCCTATTGACGCGCAATTAGGTGACTAAACATCTCCTTGACAGAACTTCTAGACATCGTTAATATTACAAATAATAATATTAATAACTTTTTCATCTCAATTATTGATTTAATAATATATAAAATATTGACAATAATTGAATCAAATAACGTGAGATACTATGCAGCAATTACTGTAGCAATAATTAAACAAAACTGAGTGACTTCTCACGTAAGCATCAATAATCAATCTGGTGTACTACTATGCGACCCGCGATATTATCATACTTTTAACACCAGGTGTTTCAACAGTTAACGGTAAAACTTCCGTCATTATTTTCATAAAGTATTTTTGTCATTTTCTCAATCCAACAATAATTCCATTGTGGGGTCCACCAATGATTGTGCCTTTTTACGAATATTACCTGTTAAAACGAATATTCCCCGACCAATCGAATATTATATAACAACTTGCTTACTTTGCAAAATTTATAAGTATTACCCACAACTATAACATTATATCAAATTCATTCCATAATATTCAAAAATGATATTTATAGAAAATTCATCTTTATTCATAAAAGTTGGGGTCTTACAACCTCCCCTTCTTATGAAATTTTGCCCTCGAAATTAGGGTACGTACTTGTTATGCCGAAGAGGTAAGGATACCTTGATTTCATTTCAGATTCTAACTCCCAGGTCATTTCCTCAACATTGTGGTTCCTCCACAAAAATTTGACTTGAGATATAACCTTGGAGCGTAGAACATGTTCCTTCTTATCCAAGATTTTAACAGGAACTTTTTCATACGTTAAATCTTTCGCTATGAACATGGATATGTGGTTCCTCCACAAAAATATGTGGGTCTTTCACATATTTACGTAACATAGATATGTGAAAAACGTTATGAACATGAGACATACTTGGCGGTAAAGAGAGTCTATGGGCCACAGTTCCTACTCGATCGAGGATTAAAAATGGGCCAATGAATCGAGGATTGAGCTTTCCTCTTTTTCCAAATCTCGTAACTCTTTTCCATGGAACAACACGTAACAACACATGATCTCCAATATCGAATTTTACGTCCTTTCGATGAAGATCAGCATAACTCTTTTGTCGATCTTGGGAGGTTTTTATACGTTTTTGGATCGTTTGAATCTTTTCCGTAGTCATACGTACCAACTCCGGTCCCAACAACAATGATTCACCCACCTCATCCCAGCACACTGGAGAACGACACTTTCTTCCATACAACGCCTCGAATGGAGCCATGCCAATACTTGCTTGATAAATGTTGTTGTAGAAAAACTCCACCAATGGTAAGAACTTGTCCCAACTTCCCTTGAAGTCAAGGACACAAAGTCTTAATTAATCTTTCAGAGTTTGAATAGTCCTCTCCGACTGTCCGTCCGTCTGAGGATGATATGCCGAGCTAAATCGTAAATTCGTGTCCATAGCTTTATACAAACTAACCCAAAATCGTGAAGTGAATCTTGGGTCTCGATCAGAAATTATGGATACTGGCATACCATGCAGTCTTACAATTTCATTTATGTACATACTGTGAAACCCCAGATTTTATGAATAAAGATTTAAATTTATCAAAATATTTTTTGAATATTATGGTGTGGATTTGATATAATGTTATAGCTGTGGGTAGTATTTATAAATTTTGTAAAGTACGCAAGTTGTTATATAATATTCGATTGGTCGGGGAATATTCTTTTTGTCGGAGAATATCCGTACGACGGTACAATCATTGGTGGACCCCACAACGAAATTATTGTCGGATTGAGAAAATGACAAAAATACTTTATGAAAATAACGGCGGAAGTTTTACAGTTAACTCGTTGAACTACCCAGTAGTAAAAATGTAAAGAATGTCTGGCGTGGTTGCATAGTAGCACCGGTATTGATTATTGATGCTTACGTGAGAAGTTACTCGATTATACTCAATTATTACTACAAATAATCACGCATCATATCTCTCATATTATTGATTCAATTATTGTCACAAGATCATCCGCATAAAATGTTATTTTATTAAATAAATAATTGAGACGACAAAGTTATTCATATTATTAAATTGCAATATTTACAATGTCAGAAGTTCATCAAGGAGAGGTTTGGTCACCTAATCAGGCGCCAATAGGAGAAATCCTTATTGGAAAGCCCTTTTTTCTGAGGAACGACTGGTGGTTGATAAATATTGTGAGTTATAATATTAATGATGAATGTTATTAAAATTGAAGTTGTGTTCGGAGTTAAAATTGGAGACGCGGACGTGATATTTGAGTCCGGAGGGATAAAATTAGTAAAAATAGTCTATAAACACAAAATTTTCCGGAATTCACTATTTGATCAAAAAGTCAACAGTTGACTTTTTCGGGAAAAGTCAAACTTTGAAATTTCAAAATTTATATTTTTGATAAAAATGGTTTCATTGTGTTGGAATTATTTGTGTTAGTAAAAATCGACAATTATTTCGATAATAATTGATGTTTGGAGATTATATTGACCAATCGGGTAATTTATCGGATAAATGAGCAATTAATTGCTACTAATTCACATGCTTATATAACTATTTGTTCACATGTGTGTACTATTGAATCACATTCTTGTACTATTAGGGGAGTTGGTGCAAAATTGATAATACTTGAATGACTAAGTTAAAAATGGAGGTATAGATGGAGGTACTATACTGTAATTGTTTTTATCACATGATTTGAACTATTGAGTCACATGATTTATTATTGATTCACATGATTTATTATTGATTCACATTATTTACTATTAGGGGAGTTAGTGCAAGTTTGATAATACTTGCAGGACTAAATTAAAAAGAAAGAAAAAGAGGAAGGTATTATATTGTAATATTTTGAGCCCCAAAACATGCAATTATCGAAACTATATTTTTCTATAAATAGAAGCTCATTCTTCCTTCATTTCTTACCAATTCACAAAAGCTTTAGAGAGATTATTATAGAGAGAAATTATAGAAAGAAGAAGAGAAGTCTGCTACCTCACTATTCCAGTATCCAGTTTTTCTAAAGGTAGGGAATATTATTTGTTGTACCCATAGGGAGTATTATTTCTTTCTTATCTATGAAGAGAACTTACATTATTCCATTCTTTATTATTACATTGGAATAACTTTTGATATCATGAGCTACCCTATACTTGGTGAAATTCTTACATTGTTCCATTCTTTATCATTCTGTTGGAACATCTCATGCATGCGTTCTCTTACGGACTGGTTTTAAATCTTTATTATTACATTTGGAATATCATATGCGTGCGCTTTTATTTGGACTGATTAAAATCTTTATTATTCATGTTGAATATCATATGCATGCGTTTCACGCCGGACTGGAAATCTTTATTATTTTGTTGGAATATCTCTTTATTATTTTGTTGGAATATCTTTATCATTACATTGAATATCTTGTACATGCGTTCTCATGGGACCGTTAAAATCTTTATTATTACATTTGGAATATCACATGCATGCATTTTACGCGGACTTGATTCCATCTTTATTATTCTATTGGAATATCACATGCATGCGTTTCACGTGGGACCTAATTAAAATTCTTTTATTATTCTGTTGGAATATCACATGCATGAGTTTTACGCCGGACTTGATTCCATCTTTATTATTCTATTGGAATATATCACATGCATGCGTTTCGCCTTGGGACCTAATTTAAAATCTTTATTATTACGTTGGAATATCACTCTGCATGAGTTTTACGCTTTGGGACACGATTTCGTCTTTATTATTACGGTTGAATATCACATGCATGCGTTTTACGGACTCCAATTCCGTTATTTGTTATTCTGTTGGAATAACACCGCCTGTCTTGATCTATCGCATGCCTGGTGATTTCTTCGTTATTCCATTCCTTATTATACTCGGTTGGTTAAAGTTTTGACTTCTATACTCCATGAAATTAGTGGAATATCCTTAATATTTGCGCTTCATCCAAAGATCTTTTCATGGAAATATTCTTATGAGCATTCTTGAATTTTACTCTACAAAGCAGTATCATGTTGACAATTTGGACATTATCGGTTCTGGATAAATTAATTCTTGAACTTGTTTTATTGAATTCTTATATCATTGTCATCATCCTCATGTTTATATTTTTTGTTGAAAGTCATCGTGGCCTATAGTGCATAGATGGACTTGATATGATTATGACTGAGGATTATTGATTGTAATCATTAGTAGTAATGTTACAAATGATGTGGTAAAGTCCTCATTGGTCCAGTAGTGCATTGATGGATGAGTTGTTGGCATGATCATGACCATTATTGAATACACAAATATTCTTGTCTTAGTAGTGCATGGATAATTGTGGTCGTGATACTAAAGAATATCCTTGGTCGTAGTGCAGGGGTGATTCGATGATGTGGATTATTTATTAAGCTGAGTCCCAATGATAAAAGTGATGAAAAACCTTCTAAATCATAAAAGATAGTAGATTTTATTCTCTACTTGACTCTTTTAATGGATTGCTTGTTCCATTGCAGTTAAACTTGATGGTTGTTATATTGTATCAGTTTAACACTGTTGAAGGCTAACGATAATATATTCTGCATTATCTTAGTCATAATATTTCTTCTCGGGCTAGTTGAGCTCACCTTTTACTTTTATTGTTCTCTTGAAGTAAATGAGAACGTAGCGAGGGGACTAGTCGGGGAGCGGAGAGTGAGACGGATGATAGCATTAGTAGTCCTCACTATTATGTGAAATAGTGTAATAATAATTGTAATAAGGACTCCTTTTGAGTTTGTATAATCTCTAGTAGACAATATTTGTAGTCAAACTCACAGTTTATGTTTTGTCGTATTGTACACGACAGTTGTATTATTAAGTTGTATTTGAATTTATGTACCATGTAAGTGGCGACCCAAGATGGGTGACGTATACCTAATTTTGGGGGTGTCACACATACGAGCAAGATGTTCAAGTGTATAAGTTTTTCGTATCGGTAAGAAATGAGTAGACTTGGTCAATCTATCAACAATGACCGAAATCGCATTTATGCCTTGAGAAACCTTAGGAAGACCAGTAACAAAATCCATGGTAATGTGCTCCCACTTCCATTCTGAAATTTCAAGTGGTTGCAATGGACCTTTTGGCACTTGATGCTCCGCTTTGACTCGTTGCCAAGTTAGACACCTTGACATAAACAGCGCTATCTCTCTCATCATATTGCTCCACCAAAATGTATGACGAAGATCACGATACATTTTGGTACTCCCAGGATGGATTGAAAATGGTGTGTTGTGCGCCTCCATCATGATTTTATACTTTAAATCGTGGTCGTTAGGAACACTAAGTGCGGAGTTGACTCAAGTATTCCTTCTTCATCGATTCTTGCTTTAAGATAGCACCTTCTTGCACTTTCTTCCTCATACGCATCGGGGCCTGTGTCTATAGTTTGAGCAGCTTTAACTTTATCGATTAAAGTCGGTTCTACTCGTATATTTGTCATCATCACACGGGTCCCCGGAGTCTTTAACTCTATCTCCATCCTTTGTAAGTCACATAAAATGGGCCTTTGCGTTGACATTATCGCTTTTCGACCAAGATATGATCTTTTACTCAATGCGCACTACTACCACGCTTTTCCAGGACGGTATTGGATGGTATGATCATAATCTTTTAACAGTTCAAGCCAACGTCGTTGCCGCATGTTGAGTTCCTTTTGGGTGAAGAAATATTTGAGGCTTTTATGATTCGTAAAGATCTCCACTTTCTCCCCATACAAGTAATGCCTCCAAAATTTAAGTGTGAAGACAACAACTGCCAACTCTAGATCATGAGTAGGATAATTCCTCTCATATTCTTTGAGTTGCCGAGAGGCATAGGCTATGACTTTTCCATGTTGCATGAGAACACATCCTAACCTTTTGCCCGATGCATCACTGTACATGATAAATCCCTCCAAGCCAGATGGTATTGTCAGAACAGGTGCTGAAATGAGTCTCCTCTTGAGTTCTTGAAAACTCTTCTCACATTCCACGCTCCAACAAAATTTTATATCTTTCCGAGTCAGCTGAGTTAATGGAGTAGCGATTTGAGAAAACCCTTCCACGAATCTCCGATAATAACCAGCTAATCCAAGAAAGCTACGACTTCTTGATCAATCGATTTAGGTTGCTCTCGGCTTTGAATAGCTTCAATCTTTCTTGGGTCAAGCAGATATTCCATGACTTGATACTACGTGTCCAAGGAATGCTACTTCCTCAAGCCAGAACTCTTATTTCTTCAACTTGGCATAAAGCTTGTTTTCACGAAGCTTTTGGGGTATCAGCCTCAAGTGTTGCTCATGATCTTCACGGCTTTTGGAATATATGAGGATGTCATCAATAAAGATGACCACAAAGTGATCCAAATATTCCTTGAATAATCGGTTCATCATATCCATGAAGGCAGCATGAGCATTAGTCAATCCAAAAAACATGACTAAAATTCATAGTGCCCGTACCGCGTTCTGAAGGTAGTCTTTGGAATATCCTCGGTTTTAACCTTCAGCTGATGATATGCAGAACGAAGATCGATCTTTGAAAAGAATTGTGCTCCTTGCAACCGGTCAAACAGGTCATCAATGCGAGGTAACGGATACCTATTCTTGATGGTGACATGGTTCAATTCCCGGAAGTCAATACAAAGTCGCATACTCCCATCTTTCTTCTTCATGAATAGAACAGGAGCACCCCAAAGAGACGTACTAGGACGAATGAAACCAATGTCTAACAATTTCTGCAATTCGGTCTTTAACTCCTGAAGTTCAATAAGAGCCATTCGATATGGGGCTTTGGAAATGGGTTTTGTACCAGGTTCCAGGTCGATACAAAATTCAATTTCACGCTCTGGGGGTAGGCCAGGAAGTTCTTCAGGGAATACGTTAGGAAATTTATTAACAATAGAAATATCATTCAAATCTGACATATTTTTGTTTATATTTGTGACATGAGCTAAGAAAACTTGACATCCATTTTTCAATAAATGAATAGCTTTATGGCTTGAGATGACAGTGATTGATTTTAATAGTTTGGTTGCTTGAATTCGCATAATAGGTTGGTTAGGAATATGAAAGCTAACAACCTTATGAAAACAATCAATTTTTGCATGATGAGTAGTTAACCAATCAATCCCTAGAATCACATCAAATGCAAGTATTTTCAATGAAATAAGATCGACAGGTAATGTGAGGGTACCGATTTGAACCAAACAAGACTTATAAATAGTGGATGTAATGAAGGTTTCTCTCAACGGAGTTTCCACAGATAAGTCAAAGTCTAATTTCTCCGGAGTCAAATTTAATCGTTGAGCGCAAGCAGGAGAAATAAAAGAATGGGTAGAACTGGTATCAAATAAGGTATAGACTTCGCTAAAGTTAATGATAAGCTTACCCGTGATGACCTCATTCAGGTTCCTTGCTTTCTGGGAGGTCACAACAAAAGCTCTCCCTTGAACTACTGGTTTTGACTTGTCTGGGACGGTATTTTGTGTCACCGTTCCAACTGGACTTGTCTTCGGTGCACGACAAAATCGAGCTAGGTGACCTTCTCTTCCATAATTATAACACGCTTTGGATGGCATCGCGCAGTTTGGACTGATATGTCCCTCCCCTCCGCATTTGAAGCATATGATAGGTGGTCGTTCTCCTTCCTTAACAACGGGTGTTGGTGCTGACGTCTTTCCATCATTGTTGAATCTCCTCTTCTTTAAATATCCATTCTTATTGTCTTGGCCATGATTACCACCAAAGTGGTTACCATTTCTGGCATGTTGATTCCCTCCACGTTTGTTGTCACCGCTTCGATGCCTGCTACCACTGGTATTATCATTTTGCCGGCTGCTTTCTCTTGGTTGATTTGACTCGTTATCGCGTTCCAATAACTGAGCCCTATTAACAAAATCTGAATACAAACACAGTTTGTGAGAAATTAAGTATTGACGTATCTCGGGTTTCAAACCCCTTAGAAACATCCGCGTCATTCTCTCCTCATTATCAACCAAGTGAGACGCAAACCGGGACAACTCAAAGAAACTTAGCTTCAGATCGCGACACACGGTCATATTGTTCTGCCCAACTTGATGAACTCTACCTCTTTCATGTGACGAATACTTTTGGGAAAGTACTTGTCGTTGAATAGTTCTTGGAACTTCTCCCAAGACATCTTCAGCAAGGCGGGTTATGTACGCTTTCATCGATTCCCACCAAGAATCGCCTCTCCTCGCAACATAAAGGTGGCAAAGGGAACCTTTTGCTCCTGGAGCATCCCAAGACATCAAATATCTTGGTGATCTGCTTTATCCATGCTTCCGCCTTAAGTGTTTTTGGCTCTCCAATAAACTCCGGTGGTCCCAGCTCCCTGAACTGTTTAGCGGTGATCATCCGAGAGTTTCCAGTGTTTCCACCTACATTTTGGACAGGAGCCGCCCTCGCCTGTTGTTACATGAATTGCATAAAGCCTCTGAACATTCCATCATTCATCATTTGGTCAGTGTTGTTGTTTACATGAGGATTGTCGCCTTCCTGATGCACATTATCCTGATTATTGATATATGGAGACTCAACGGTCTCCTGTGCTCCATTGTTATTCTCAACATTCTCGGATGTCATTTTCAGATACTGCCACAAAACAAAGGTTAGTTATCATATCACATGTTATCCCTATACTCTGACCGACCAATTAAATATCAAATAAACTTAGGTAGGTCATACTAGCGAAGGAATTCCCCGTCTCTCCCCTCCTAGTTCTTGTCTCACATCTCACCGGGATCATATCCCTAAGCTTTGATACCAATCGTGACGCCCCCAAAATAGGTATACATCACCTATTCTGAGTCGCCAAATACATGGTACAGAATACAAATACAACCTTAAATATACAACATGAGCTAAGAATTTTAATATAAATATTGTCTTCTAGACAGTATTCAAACTCAAAATAAGTCCTCAATACATTTATTATCACACTATTTCATAGAATAGTGAGGACTACTAATGCTATCATCTGGACCGTCACTCCATTCCCTGACTAGTCCATGCTACGTTCTCATTTCCTGAAGAGAACAATGAAAGAAAAAGGGTGAGCTCAACTAACCCAGTAAGAAATATTATGGCTAAGATAATGCAGAATAAATTATCATTAGCCTTCAACAGTGTTAAACTGATAAAATATAACAAACATCAAGTTTAACTGCAGCGGAACAAGTAATCCATTAGAAGAGTCAAGTAGAGAATACAATCTACTATATTCTATGATTTAAAAAGGTTTTTCATTACTTTTATCGCTGAGACTCAGCTTAATAAATAATCCACATCATCCCTGCACTACGGCCAAAGATATTCATTAGAATCACGACCACAAATTTTTCCATGCACTACGGCCAAGGAAATTCGTGTATTCATCAATGGCCATGATCATGCCAACAACTGTCCATCAATGCACTATGGCCAATGAGGATTTTTACCACATCATTTGTAATATTACGGTCATGATTATAATGAACAATCCCTAGTCATAATCATACCAAGTCCATATATGCACTACAGGCCACAGATGACTTTCAACATATTATAAACATGAGGATGATAACAATTCAATAAAACAAGTTCAAGAATAAATTTTAAAGATTTATAAGTTAATTTATCCTGAACTCAATAACGTCAAAATTGTCAACATGATCATCGCTTTGTGGAGTAAAATTCAAAATGCTCGAGAAGAATATTTCCATGAAAAGATATTGGATGAAGCGCAAATATCAAGGATATTCCACTAATTTCATGGAGTATATAAGCCAAAACTTTAATCAACCCGAGTATAATAGAATATATGAAACCAAGAATGGATTTTTGCCGCCATGCAGTAATCCACGTAGATGATTATTCTAATGTAATAATAAAGAATGGAACTGTGTCATGCGTAATCTTATGCATGGATATTCCAATGTAATAATAAAGAATGGAACCAGGTCATGCGTAATCCGCACATATTCCTAGTTAAAACGAATATTCCCTGTTAAAACGAATATTCCCTGACCAATCGAATATTATATAACACAATGATTGTGCTGTTGTACGAATATTCCCAGTTAAAACGAATATTCCCTGACCAATCGAATATTATATAACAACTAGCGTACTTTACAAAATTTATAAATATTACCCATAACTATAACATTATATCAAATTCATTCCATAATATTCAAAAAGGATATTTATAGAAAATTCATCTTTATTCATAAAAGTTGGGGTCTTACACATAACTTTAAACTTTTATCAATTTAACTATTAATAAATAGAAAAATTGAATACTTTTATTTCATAAAATTTGGGGTCTTACAATCTCCCCTCCTTATGAAATTTTGCCCTCGAAATTTACGTACAAGGTATTTCGAAGAGTTGACAATACCTTGCTTTCATTTCAGATTCTATATATCTCCCCGGTCATCATGATTTCTCCATTGCTCATCTCCTGTATTTCAGATATCATTCTAGAAAACAACTTCAAAACAAAGGTTATTTGACATATCACAATTTGTCAACTTAAGTAAGAAAATTTAGCTTAGGTAGGACACACACTAGCGAAGGATATTACTCGTCTCTCCCCTCCTAGTTTTATTCCCTGATCTCCGCCAAAGACCATATCCCTAAGCTCTAATACCAACTATGACGCCCCCAAAATAGGTCCATTCCACCCAACCTTTTCTGAGTCGCCAAATACATGGTACAGAAAACAACTACAACTTTATTACTACAATTGTCGTGCAAAATACAACAACACATATGTTGTGAGTTTTGATACAAATATATACCAACTGTGACTCTCATCTCAACCGTGGACAACACGTCACAATGGCACCTTACATAAAGGTACAGTCAATAACTGTTTTAAAAATTAAAATCTTTGGGAAGTGCTCAAGGAAACCATCGTACATGGGAGGCCATGCGTCTAGGTTATGATAGATATCATATGTCCACAGAATTATCCTTGGTTAACCCAATAGACCCCAAAGAAAAATGAGAAGATTACTATCATATTCTTTCCAATGGTAAGTCTTCTCTTGAAATATAATTATCTCCACTGTCTGTAATTGAGAATTATATTTCATCCAAACTCCAAGATTATATAGGTAGTGCTCGTAGATATACTCAGCAAGTGGATGTACACAACCCTGTCTTATGATAACACGAAGTCGCATGTCGTTAGACATATTGTATGATAGTGGCAAAACACCCTTCCAACGTTGGGTTCGCCTTACCCTATTTGATTCACCAAATATTCTACTAAATGATGTAGAAAATACAACACACTATTCTAAAGTTCTCAATCAAATTATTTCCATACTGTTTAGGGAGAACCTCCACAGCTAGAGACCACCGTTCTATTTCCCTGTTACCCCCCGCTCGACCCAGCTGCACTCTTATTACCTAAAAGGAATTGTGAAGCAAAAGAGTGAGCACAACTAGCCAAGTAAATAATATCATGACTAAATATAATTAAATTATCCATAGCCTTCATCAGTAATGAATCAGAGATTTAGAACATATGGTAGATGATAAAACTTTTCAACCATAGTTGCAGCGGAACGAGCAATCCATTAGAAGAGTCAAATAGACCATACAGTTCATCTTTACATTACAGGCCAAAGACATGCAACTGTATTTTAAAAGAGTTAAGTATAGCATGATATCTACTATCTTCTACGAATTAAAAGTTTATTATCAATATTTTATCGTTGAGACTCAGCTCAATAAATAATTCACATCACCGAATTATCCATGCACTACTGCCAAGGATATTCGTTAGTATCACATCCATGAATTATTCATGCACTACGGCCAAGGATATTCATTATTATCACATCCATGAATTAATATTTCATCGCTGAGACTCAGCTTAATAATTAATCCACATCATCGAATCATCCTTGCCCTACAGGCCAAGGATATTCATTAGTATCACGACCACGAATTATACATGCACTACGGGCCAATGATATTCGTGTTTTCGTCAACGGTCATGATCACGCCATAAAATAATTCATCTTTGCACCCTTGGCCGAAGAGAACCTGCGACGCCCCGAAATCCGGTCTATCTTCACACCCGGATTCTGTACATCACGAGTACATCATTCATCCAACATACATCATTATATAATGCAATATAACGACATACACTCTCAAATCCCAGGTTCTGGAACCTTATGACCTCTTTTATTACAAATAATGATAAATACATTATTTATTTCTTCTTACAAGAGTGACTTTTATCCGCCACCCAGGATACATAACAGTTCATTAAACTAGTCTATAATTAAATTCTATCTTTTTACATTACAAGTCTTCACTCGATCTTCTCGCTCATTCACCTTCTGAATGGTACTGCATCTGGATACCGTCAGCTTGATCTTTACGGGATCCTTAAGTTCTTCTAACCTTGTTCGCTGAAAATTGTTTTTCATTTAAAGAAAGTGTGAGCATTCGATTGCCCAGCAAGTCATAACAGTTGAACAAACAACTTCAGAATTAAAACATTTCTTTAGAACTTCTATAACCGAACAAAGGTTATGAAGCAGCTTGAATAATAGGAATAATCTCGATTCCTATCATCTTAAAACATCAATCGTTTTCTCTTTGAAATACTTTCATCCCTCTACCTTGTTCATACACATCCCGTCGGCTAGAATCATTAAGCATGCACTTAACAATAACAATTCATGTATAAGCAGAACATACTTGTATTCAACAGCTCAATCACAGAACAATTCATATCATAGAAACACCGAAGTGTTCAAATTGTGGCTCAAAGCCTCATACATTTTAACACCTTGTACATACATCGCACATACGCACATAGACAAGACTTCTCAAGTACAACATCTGAGAAGTTTAAGAAACTAACATTCATGCAATATAAATGAAGTTAGGAAACTTGTCTTACGCCCAGCTACAGCTTACGCAGAACTGCTCATTTCAATTCCTATATAACACATAAGGAGAAAACATAAAGACCAATTAGTCATATATTGAACTTACGCATTGGTTTACTTAGCTTTACTTCTTAGGGTTCGCGTTCTTGCAATATAAGTTTACGCGACTAACTTGCTTTACCAGTTTACGGTTTTATGACATACGGAGATGTCTTACTCACACGTTCATCATCTTGGATGATTTATATTCTTATCTTATTCTTATAACTTCTCTAGGACTCAGCACACATCGCGTCTCTGCTAGTAGTCCATATGGTACTCTGAGTGGTTTCCCACAAACAACCAACAAACAAGTTCTCGTCTCATCTACACTGCCATCACAGTGAGTTAGATCGGTTGCCAGTTTTGTATATACCTTCGCTCTCTGAAGGAATTATTTAGCCCAGCTCCCATATGTCAACCATCAAAGTTTACGATTGTACCACAACCTAACTTCTCTTAACTTATACGAACTATTATAATGTTCGATTAAGTCAATTTCTTATTCCTTACGGCTTTTTAATAACTAAATGTCAACCCTCCGGATTCATTCTTTATCGAATCACATTCGGCTTTCATTAATCTTATTACCGTTCATTACGGCTTTCTAAATAATTCATATACTATTTAATACTTTCGTTATCCATTATATGAACCCCATGTTCATTAGTCATTCTTAGTGTCAAAGCCATACCGATCATTGTATGCTAAGACCAAGCGTCTATCTCAACGACGTTGCGTTCACATCGTCTATACGATTCACACTTATCTCTCCTTATCATGACATAACATCGAAATGTTATTCATTACCCTCGTCACTCAACATCTAAGGAATAACAACCATAGCAATCCCTCACGTTCGTTTATTGCGACTACGGTCCTAGGGATATCTACATTCGTAATCCCGTGATTAAATTCTTTGTCATTTAATCTTGTTTAATCTATATGTTCAACCTTTAATAAAGGTTTACATCACTTGATTAAGTGTTACATTAGTTGAATATTATATTCTTTATCGTCCCTTACATTTCCCCCAAGAGCTGAGCAGTTAAAAGCTCCTCTCTTGATTTTTTTCTCAACACCGGCGCTGCGACGCCACTCCCTTCTTTATTCCTCGCACCACTGCCATGAGCGAGTCATGCAGACTCCAGTCCCTCGGTGCGGCTGGCAAAGACCACCTTATATAGGCTTGGTTGCAGCGGCGCCAAGCCCTAATTCTTGAAAAATTCTTCTAAGTCTTTGATCATTCTGGGACGCTTACTTCTCACTTCCATAACTTATTTGTTATAACTTCGTAATGAGGTCATTCCAAAGCCATTCTCTTCCTTATCTTACGATTTCAATACCTCTGGATGTAACTTTGTTCTGAATCCATTAACGTGCCATTCGATTGGCTTAATCTTCACCCTTCGTTCATTTTTAAGCTTTTAACGCTCTTCGTTTGTTCGTCCGTAATTCGATCATCCGAACTCAGAACTCGTTCGTTCTTTAGTGCATGACTCACATTTTCTACGTTTTCTGACTTTATTATGAAACCCTACCCACTCGGGTTCATTTACTAACTTTCTAATTCTCGTTCGTCTTTTACGAAAATTTCGCCATAACCTCGTTATAGCTAAGTTTTAATCCGTTCTTCATGAACGTTTCTACCATTCCTAACCAAGCAATATGCAACTAACTTATACACGATGGTTTTAAACTTGTCCATCAACAACAATTAAACTACGATGGTTTTAAATTTGTCCATCAACAACGTTCTTCGTGTTCTTCGTTCGTTCTTCATTTTAATCGATATTTTGGATTACGATTCCACTTTTTATTGGAATTTGATGTTATAGAACATTATTCCTTACTTAATTCACCTACTCATTCATAATATTTATTCGGATCGCTCCAAATCCTCACGAATCTTATACTTCCTTAAGAAATTTACAAACTAAACTTCTTATTCTTATTTCTTTATTTTCTCATGATTTCAACCGTATGAAATCATTACTAACATCTTTTACTCCTTATTCTCATTAAGTTATGTTTTAAACATATTAAACTTAAAGAAAATATTAGAAGAAACTAGGGTTCGAATTACCGTTCTTCTTTATTTTTCTTCCGTTATACAAAGCCAGCGATTTGCGAGCTTTTCTATTTCTCGATCACTTTTGATCCGAGCATTCATGCTCATTCTCTTCCTTCTCTTTTCCCAACCAAGCTCTCTCTCTCTCTCTCAAGTTCTAGGATTTTCAAAATCCTAGAAAATAAAAATTTAGCTTTCTATTTATAGATTTTCAAAGCTAGGGGCAAAATAGTCATTTCACCCCTAAAATCATTATTCCCACCTCCTTAACAACTTAGCCACAAAGTTTACTTGGCCACCACCCTTACTTGGTGGCCAAGTGGCCGCCCCTTATGCCTATGGGTCATCCCCATAGGTTTTACCCATCCGGTGACTCATCGGTTCGATCCGCGGTTAATTTCTTTGGATCGGGCTTAATCCTAATTCTTCTTGGGCCTAACTTGGGCTTAACTTCCCAAATCATTGGGCTTGACATAATTCAAGTCCAATTGGATTCTACCAAGTCCATGAATATAAAGTCCATTAAGACTTATCGTATTCTACGATCGTATTCTACGCATTCTTTTCTCGTAATCTCGTCTTCTCTTCGTATATTGTTCATACGATATTCGTATTATACATCGTACTAATCTTCGTAATATACTCGTATAATAACTAGTATCATACTCGTATTTCTCACGCATAATAACCCTAATTATTATACGTACTCATTACATTCTCGGAACTCACTTTCCCTAACCCTTAGGTTTTGAGTCCGCAGGCGAAAACTTTGTTTTTGCCATAACTGAAATATTATTGAATATTCCATCACGTCTCAAGATTAAACGTAATCTATAACTTCACAAAATTTCAAAATCAATCTCCGAGCAGAAATGGATGAATAGTGCCTATTTCGTCTTTTTCCCCGAAAATATTTTGTTCCCGGAAAACTTTCGTTTTCGTCCTGAAAATTCTTATTCACTCAATCTAGCTCGTAGCCAGAATACTCCCAATTTATAATCATCCAAGGTTATAGAACCATTAATAAACACATAGCACATAATAATATTAATAAAAATTCCTTTTATTAATAACTAATTCTTTAAACTTAAATTCTGGACAACCCGAATTTCCGGGTCGTCACACTACCATGGTCATGATCATACCACAAACTGTCCATCAATGCACTACGGGCCAATGAGGACTTTTACCACATCATTTGTAACATTACGGTCATGATTATATCGAATAATCTCTGGTCATAATCATACCAAGTCCATCTATGCACTACGGCCACAGATGACTTTCATCATAATATAATCATGAGGATGATAACAATGATATAATAATTCAATCAAATAAAAGTAAAGGATAAATATTGAAGACTTTAACAATTTAAATTATTCAGAATTCAATAATGTCCAGATTGTCAACATGATACTACTTTGCGGAGTAAAATTCAAGAATAATAATGTATCAAAAATGATTTAGACCGAAAAGAAATCAATTTTTATCATGAATAGTACCCCGTGAATAGTAACTTATGAATAGTAACTCATGAATAATAACTCGTGAATAGTAACTCATGAATAGTAACTCGTGAATAGTAATTCGGGAATAGTACTACCCCGTGAATAGTACTTCGTCATGAAAAAGTTAAAACTTATCAAGAATGTCCAGGATAATATTTCCATGAAAAGATATTGGATGAAGCGAAAATATCAAGGATATTCTATTAATTTCATGGAGTATAGAAGCCAAAACTTTAACCAAATGAGTATAGAATTCAAAATCTGAAATGAAATAATATTACTTACATACTACAGAGTATGAAAGAAAATATTATTTCAAGCAAATATTGAACAAAAATAACAACCCTTACTATCCCTTACCTTGAAAAGAAGAGTATTCCAATTGGTATAGCGAATATATTCTTGAAGAAAACTTTCACTGTTTTCTACGCTCAAAGCTTCTTAAAACTCTAAAGAAATACGCTCAATATTATAGAACAAGAATTCTCTGATTCTGGTGTGATTTTCAATTCTAACTAAGCATCTTATTTATAGGAGAATAGAAGGATACTATTTAGAAATTTTATTCACGGACTGCACAATGGAAATAATCACGAACGCGTCCGGCGGAAAATTTTCTGAAAATTTGATTTTACTATTCATTACTGTGCAATAAAATATTCTAATAAAACAAAAACTTTAAATATAATATAATATATTCTATTTATAATCAAGTAAAACAAAACTTATAAAATATATATATATATAATAATAATAATAATAATAACCTTTGCCTTTACTAAGAAAGGCAATTTTCTCCCCTTTTTTCATCACATGTATATATATATATATATATATATATATATATATATATATATATATATATATATAGATGGATCAGTCCGGAGTGGGACCGATCAAAAATGGACCAATTTTTTTTATTTTTTTTTGCTTTTTTTTTTAAAACAACTAAAAAAAATATTTAATATTTTATGGAACTGAAATTTTTCCATAATATAATGTTTTGGGTGTGATTTAAATACCTATACCAAAAAATAGTGGTGCGGACTGTACATACATGTTTTGTTATACGTACCCAAATCACACCCAAAACACTGTATTATGAAAAAAATTCAATTCTATAATTTTTTATTTATTTATTTTTAGTTGTTTTAAAAAAAAGCAAAAAAAATTAAAAATAGAGTCCGAACATTAGATCCGTCCGGACTGGATCTTGTCCCTATATATATATATACATTACCTTCCATTTATGTTACCTCTCCCCTTCCCCCATTTCCCAGATTAGTTTTTCAACACATATGGGCCCACATGTGGGCCCCACTATTATTATATTAAATATTTTCAACCGATTATTTTGAAAATGGGTAAATGGGGTCCAAATAATAAACAAAATTTACCACAAATATCCCCTCAATATTTTTAACAATATTTTCATTTTTGAAATTTTGAAGTTTGATTTTTTAGAAAAAGTCAATTCATTGACTTTTTTGACCAAAAAAAGTCAAACCGTAAATTTTTGTGTTTATAGTTTATCTTTACTAATTTCATCATTTTGGACTCATATATCACGTCCGCGTCTTCAAATTCAACTCCGAACTCAAATTCAATTTTTAATAACATTTATTCATTATTATTATAACTCGCAATATTAACAACTGTGTCATTCCTGTGAAAGAGGGGCTTTCAGATAAGAATTTCTCCCTATCAAGCGCAGCAAATTAGATGACCAAACCTCTCCTCGACAAAACTTTCTAGACATTGTTAATTATGCATATAATAATATGAATAACTCGTATCTCAATTATTGATTTAATAATATAAAATATTGACAATAATTGAATTAAATATCGTGAGATACTATGCAGCAATTACTGTAGTAATAATTGAATAAAACTGAGTGACTTTTCACGTAAGCATCAATAATCAAAGATACAATACAATACCGTGTGCTACTATGCAACCGCGCATATTACTATACTTTTATCACAAATTATTTTATGACAACTTGTTTACTTTGAAAAAATTTCACATATCACTCTTAACTTTAACCTTTTATCAATTTAATCATTTACTAAATAGAATAATTATAAGAAAATTGAATACTTTCATTTCATAAAATTCGGGGTCTCACAATCTCCCTCCCTTATGAAATTTCGCCCTCGAAATTTACGTACCTAATAGTTCGAAGAAATGAGAATACCTAGCTTTCTTTTCGGATTGAACCTTCCCGGTTATTTCCTCTCTATCATAATTTTCCCATTGCTCATCTCCTGTATTTCAGATATCATTCTAGAATATATCTTCAAAACAAAAGTTAATTGACATATCAAAATTTGTCAACTTATCAAGTAACAATTTCAACTTAGTAAGTCACACACACTAGCGAAGTATATTACTCGTCTCTCCCCTCCTAGTTCTAGACTCATATCTCCGCCAGTGACCATATCCCTAAGCTCTGATACCAACTGTGACGCCCCCAAAATATGTATACATCACCCATCCTGGGTCGCTAGAAAATATACTACTAACAACTCCATTTATACAACTGTCGTGCAGAATACGATCACAGTTAAACTATGAGTTTTAATACAAATATATATAACTCTCGTGGTGCCTTGACCGCAACACCTTACAATGGTACCATACATAAAGGTACAGTCAATAATAGTTTTAGAAATTAAAATTTTTAGAAAATACTCAAGGAAACCTTCGTACATATGGGAGGTCATGCGTCACAGGTTATGATAGATATCATATGCCCACAAAATTATCCTTGGTGATCTAATAGTCCCCAAAGAAAAACGAGAATATCATTGTGACGCCCCAAAAAATAGTCCATTCCACCCAACCTTTTCTCGAGTCGCCAAATACATGGTACATAAAACAACTACAATTTTATTACTACAATTGTCGTAGTAAAATACAACAAACACATATGTTGTGAGTTTTGATACAAATATATACCAACGGTGACTCTCCTCCCAACCGTGGACAAGACGTCACAATGGCACCTTACATAAAGGTACAATCAATAACTATTTTAGAACATAAAATCTTTGGGCAAATTCTTCAAGGAAACCTTCGTATATGGGAGGCCATGCATACAGGTTATGATAGATATCATATGTCCACGAGAATTATCCTTGGTCAATTCAATAGACCCCAAAGAAAAACGAGAAGATTACTATCATATTCTTTTCAATGGTGAGTCTTTCTCGACATATAATTATCTCCACTGTCTCTAATCGAGAATTATATTTCATCCAAACTCCAAGATTATATAGGTAGTGCTCAGAGATATACTCAAAGAAATGGATGTGCACAAACACGTCCCTATGATAACATCAAGTCGCATGTCGTTAGACATCTTGTATGATAGTGGCAAAACACCCTTCCAACGTTGGGTTCGCCTCACCCTATTTGATTCACCAAATATAACTACTAAATGATGTATAAAATATAACACACTATTCTAAAGTTTTCAATCAAATTATTTACATAATGTTTAGGGAGAACCTCCACACTAGAGACCACCGCTCTATTCTCACACCCCGCTTTCGACCCAAGCCTACACTCTTATTACCTGAAAGGAATTGTGAAGCAAAAGGGTGAGCACAACTAGCCCAGTAAAGAATATCATGACTAAAGATAATTAAATTATCCATAGCCTTTATCAGTGATGAATCAGAGATTTAGAATATATGGTAGATGATAAAACTTTTCAACCAGAGTTGTAGCGGAACGAGCAATCCATTAGAAGAGTCAAATAGACCATAAAGTCTATTATCTTCCCCATGTTAAAAGACCACCAACATTGTTTTATCCATGTAACATCAATCAACATATCCGATCCACAATCATGTGAATAACTCATAATCATAATTGTGGTTCTAAATTTTTCTTCTCTTCCAGGACGAAGACAATTTTTATCACATGTCTTTACCTGAAACATCAAAGATCATGGTTATACCAAATCACAGTTCCTGCTCATAATCATACTAATAAATTCATCTTTGCAGTACGGGCCAAAGATATTCGTCAACAGTTCATCTTTGCACTACTGACCAAAGATATTCAACAACAGGTCATCTTTGCACTACAGACCAAAGATATTCATCAACAGTTCATCTTTGCACTACATGCCAAAGATATTCGTTAACAATTCATCTTTGCACTACAGGCCAAAGATATTCGTCAACAGTTCGTCTTTGCACTACATGCCAAAGATATTAATACCTCAAAGAAATATATAATCATTTCAGAATTTATATAAACAATAATTATAATCATGTTGATCAATTTACCTTTGCACTTAAGCTAAAGATATTCAATTATAAATTCAATGGTCATGATCATACCAGTCAACAATTCAACTTTACACTACTGGCCAAAGAGAACTCATAGTCACAATCATACCAATAATCTACCCATCTTTACACTCAAGTCAAAGAGAAATTTCATCACCAAGATTATAAAAATGTTATATATGATAATAAAAACAATATAATCAACAACTGCATTTATTTTTAAGAGTAAGATTCATAAATAAACCATAATTTAGTCAGAAAAAGAAACCAATTTTGTCATGAATAGTACCCATGAATAGTAACTCATGAATAGTAACTCGTGAATAGTACTTCGTATTCGTACATAGTACTGTATACGTAAATAATTTCATATACATAAATAGTAGCATATACATGAATAGTGTCGTATACGTGAATAGTGTCGTATACGTGAATAGTAACCCCGGCGTGAAAAAGGTAGAGATTCCACAATAAAATCCATACCAATATTTCAGTATAATCATATTTAAAGAATAACATTATTATGAATAAAATAACATTATTATGAATAAAATAACATCCCTTACTATCCCTTACCTCAAAAGAGCAGTATTTTTGACTGGAATATCGGATGTAAAGCCGAAGGAAACTTGCACTGAGTAGCAACTCTCAAAGTATCTAAATACTCACAAAATACGCTCGATAATATAGAGAGAGAAAACTTATGTTTCTGGTATGATTTTCAATTCTAACTTAAGCACCTATTTATAGGAAAATGCTAGAACCCCAAAGCAGACTAAAATAATAAAATAATATTATAATTTTTCTACGCATGCATGCTTTGAAAAAACTCAGCCACCACAAGTGGGGCCCACCAGAAATCATCCATCTTCCCCAACAATCAAAAGTGGGACCCACCCATCTTTTTAATAAAAACATTTTAATTTTCAAAAATTCAATAATTCATAATAAATAGCCCTTTTATTAGAAAAATACAAATTTTATGTCCATTTCATACAAAATTGAATTCTCTACAACTTTGTAGCTTTAAGTTTTTCCAAATTCCAAGCAGAAAATGTCTGAAATCCACATACGGACGATTTTCAACACCTCTTAAAATTCATAACAAATCATACGTTCATTTTTAACGGTTCAAAATTTATGTACATATACTAAATTTATATATGTATAACATATCCAAAAATCAAAACGATCAAACGGTCGGATCAAAATTATAACTCACGCAATAGAGCTTTAAGAACACTGATTTGATTTTCAGACTATAAGTCCCTCGTACCAGTTTCACTCAAACAGTCACCACGAAAAATTCACAAAGAATTTTTGGGTGATTCAAATTTCTACGATTAGCTTACTTCCAAGGCTTTCTTTTGATATATGGCTCATCTCCTAACTCATTATACCCAAAGAGTTATGGATTTTATAAAATCAAGTAATAAATTAATTTTCTAAAAATTTTCAAATTTCGTTCTTCATTTCGACAAAATACTAATAAAACATCTCAGCTTTAATTCCTTCATTTATATCCATATAAAAATATATATATTTCCTTATCATATAAATCAATAATTAATTATTCACAAATAATATTACATAATCACAATTATAACAACCAAGTCGTTCTCAGGAAAGAGGGGGCTTTCCGAAAAGGATTTCTCCTTATTGGCGCGCAATTAGGTAACCAAACCCATTTTCTAGACATAACTTCCTTAGACATTGCCAATAATGCTCTCTAATAATATTATTCAAATGATATGAATTATTGATCTGATAATGGAGATACTGTGCAGTGACAATTATTGAAACAACAATAATATAAAATATCAATGTAGCAATTATTGAATCAATAAAATAAAATATTGAACAGTAATTACTGTAACAATTATTGAGTAGTGTCTTTTAACGTAAGAATCAATAATTCAAAAATACATCTTGTAATACCTGGTGTACTCTTGTGCTGCAACAACGCCGTATTACTTTACTTTACCCAATCGGTATTCCAACAATGTTAACCTGATAACGATTATTTAGCCGCTTATTTATAAAAACTCAAATTTGTCGCTTTTCTTCATCCACAGCTTATTACGTAATGGGGCCCACAAGAGGTTGCATTAATCGCATTTAATATTCCAAACAACAAGAATATTCCACGACCAAACGAATATTCCCCGACAACAATGAATATTTTATAACCACTTGCTTATTTTGAAACAAATAATTTCACCCATAACTTTAAACTTTTATCAATTTAACTATTTACTAAATAGAAAAATTAATTACTTTTATTTCATAAAATTTGGGGTCTTACAATTGCTATCATGTTCTTTCCAATAGTGAGTCTTCTCTTAACATATAATTATCTCCATTGTTTCTAATTTAGAATTATATTTCAACCTAACTTCAAGATTATATAGGTAGTGCTCGTAGATATACTCAACAAGTGGATGTGCACAACCCTGTCTTATGATAACACGAAGTCGTATGTCATTAGACATCTCGTATGATAATGGCAAAACACCCTTCCAAAGTTGGGTTCGCCTCACCCTATTTGATTCACCAAATATAGCTATTAAATGTCGTATAAAAATACAACACACTTATCTAAAGTTTTCAATAAAATTATTTCCTTACCGTTTAAAGAGAACCTCAACAGCTATAGATCGCCATTCTAATCCCCTGTTACCTCCGCTCGACCCAGCTACACTCTTATTACCTAAAATGAATTGTGAAGCAAAAGGGTGAGCACAACTAGCCCAGTAAAGAATATCATGACTAAAGATAATTAAATTATCAATAGCCTTCGTCGGTAATAAATCATAGATTTAGAACATATGGTAGATGATAAAACTTTTCAACCATAGTTGTAGCGGAACGAGCAATCCATTAGAAGAGTCAAATAGACCATAAAGTCTATTATCTTCTCCATGTTAAAAGTCCACCAACAATGTTTTATCCTTGTAACATCAATCAACATTTCCTGTCCACAATCATGTAAATAACTCATAATCATAATTGTGGTTCTAAATTCCTCTTCGCACCTAGGATGAAGATAATTTTCATCACCTATCTTTACCTGAAACATCAAAGATCATGGTTATACCAAATCACAATTCATGTTCATAATTATACTAATAAATTCATCTTTGCACTACGACCAAAGATATTCATTAACAGTTCATCTTTGCATTACAGGGCAAAGACATGTAACTGTATTTTAAAAGAGTCAAGTAGAGCATGATATCTACTATCTTCTACGAATTAAAAGTTTATTATCAATATTTTATCGTTGAGACTCAGCTCAATAAATAATCCACATCACCGAATTATCCATGCACTACGGCCAAGGATATTCGTTAGTATCACATCCATGAATTATCCATGCACTACGGCCAATGATATTCATTATTATCAGATCCATGAATTAATATTTCATCACTGAGACTCAGCTCAATAATTAATCCACATCATCGAATCATCCCTGCCCTACAGGCCAAGGATATTCATTAGTATCACGACCACGAATTATCCATGCACTACGGGCCAAGGATATTTGTGTTTTCATCAACGGTCATGATCACGCCATAAAACAATTCATCTTTGCACCCTTGGCCGAAGAGAACTCATGGTCATGATCATACCACAAACTGTCCATCAATGCACTACGGACCAATGAGGACTTTTACCACATCATTTGTAACATTACGGTCATGATTATACCGAATAATCCCTGGTCATAATCATACCAAGTCCATCTATGCAATACGACCACATATGACTTTCATCATAATATAATCACGAGGATGATGACAATGATATAATAATTCAATCAAATAAAAGTAAAGGATAAATATTGAAGACTTTAACAATTTAATTTATTCAGAATTCAATAATGTCCAGATTGTCAACATGATACTGCTTTGTGGAGTAAAATTCAAGAATAATAATATATCAAAAATGATTTGGACCAAAAATAAATCAATTTTTGTCATGAATAGTACCCCGTGAATAGTAACTCGTGAATAGTAACTCATAAATAGTAACCCGTGAATAGTAACTCGTGAATAGTAATTCGGAAATAGTACCCCGTGAATAGTACTTCGTAATGAAAAAGGTAAAATTTATCAAGAATGCCCAGAATAATATTTTCATGAAAAGATACTGGATGAAGCGCAAATATCAAGGATATTCTACTAATTTCATGGAGTATAGAAGCCAAAACTTTAACCAAATGAGTATAGAATTCAAAATCTGAAACGAAATAATATTACTTACATACTACAGAGTATGGAAGAAAATATTATCTCAAGCGAATATTGAACAAAAATAGCATCCCTTACTATCTCTTACCTTGAAAAGAAGAGTATTCCAACTGGTATAGCGGATATATTCTTGAAGAAGACTTTCACTGTTTTCTACGCTCAAAGCTTCTTAAAACTCTTAAGAAATACGCTCAATATTATAAAAGAATAATTCTCTGATTCTGGTGTGATTTTCAATTCTAACTAAGCATCCTATTCATAGGAGAATAGAAAGATACTATTTAGAAATTTTATTCACGGACTGCACAGTGGAAATAATCACGAACGCAACTGGCGGAATTTTTTTTGAAAATTTGATTTTACTATTCATTACTATGCAATAAAATATTCTAATAAAATAAAAACTTTAAATAAAATATAATATATATTCTATTTATAATCAAATAAAATAATACTTAATATATATATATACAATACTTATATATATATATAAAACAAAACTTGTATATATATAATATATATATATAATAATACATTACCTTCCATTTACGTTACCTCTCCCCCTCCCTCATTTCTCAGATTAGTTTTTCAACACATATGGGCTCCACATGTGGGCCCCACCTTTATTATATTAAATATTTTTCTACCAATTATTTTAAAAAATGGGTAAATAGGGGTCCAAATAATAAGCAAAATTTACCACAAATACATCATAAAAATCTCTTTAATATTTTTAATAATATTTTCATTTTTGAATTTTTAATTTTTTGAAGTTTGACTTTTGTTAAAAAAGTCAACTGTTGACTTTTTGACAAAAAAGTTAATTGTTGACTTTTTGACCAAAAAGTTAACCCCAACAGATTTTGTGTTTATAGTCTATTTTTATTAATTTCATCATTCCGAACTCAAATATTACGTCCGCGTCTCCAAATTCAACTCCGAACTCAAATTCGATTTTTAATAATATTTATTCATTATTATTATAACTCGCAATATTAACAACCAGGTCATTCCCAGGAAAGAGGGGGCTTTCCGATAAGGATTTCTCCCTATTGGTGCGCAATTAGATGACCAAACCTCTCCTCGACAGAACTTTCTAGACATTGTTAATTATGCATATAATAATATGAATAACTCGTTATCTCAATTATTGATTTAAGGATATTAAGGATATTCTACTAATTTCGTGGAGTATAGAAGCCAAAACTTTAACCAAATGAGTATAGAATTCGAAATCTGAAACGAAATAATATTACTTACATACTACAGAGTATGGAAGAAAATATTATCTCAAGCGAATATTGAACAAAAATAGCATCACTTACTATCTCTTACCTTGAAAAGAAGAGTATTCCAACTGGTATAGCGGATATATTCTTGAAGAAAACTTTCACTGTTTTCTACGCTCAAAGCTTCTTAAAACTCTAAAGAAATACGCTTAATATTATAAAAGAATAATTCTCTGATTCTGGTGTGATTTTCAATTCTAACTAAGCATCCTATTCATAGGAGAATAGAAAGATACTATTTAGAAATTTCTACACATATGGGCCCCACATGTGGCCCCCACATGTGGGCCCCACCTTTATTATATTAAATAATTTTCTACCAATTATTTAGAAAAATGGGTAAATAGGGGTCCAAATAATAAGTAAAATTTACCACAAATACATCATAAAAATCCACTTAATATTTTTAATAATATTTTTATTTTTTAAATTTTAATTTTTTGAAGTTTGACTTTTGCTAAAAAAGTCAAATGTTGACTTTTTGACCAAAAAGTCAACCCCGACAAATTTTGTGTTTATTGTCTATTTTTATTAATTTCATCATTCCGAACTCAAATATTACGTCCGCGTCTCCAAATTCAACTCCGAACTCAAATTCAATTTTTAATAATATTTATTCATTATTATTATAACTCGCAATATTAACAACCAGATCTTTCCCAGGAAAGAGGGGGCTTTCCGATAAGGATTTCTCCCTATTGGTGCGCAATTAGATGACCAAACCTCTCCTCGACAGAACTTTCTAGACATTGTTAATTATGCATATAATAATATGAATAACTCGTTATCTCAATTATTGATTTAATAATATAAAATATTGACAATAATTGAATTAAATATCGTGAGATACTATGCAGCAATTACTGTAGCAATAATTGAATAAAACTGAGTGACTTCTCACGTAAGCATCAATAATCAAAGATATTGCAATCTGGTGTCTACTCTTGCAAACCACGCGTATTACTATACTTTTATCACCGGTTATTTTATGACAACTTGTTTACTTTGAAAATTTTTCACATATCACCCTTAACTTTAACCTTTTATCAACTTAACCATTTACTAAATAGAATAATTATTAAAAAATTGAATACTTTTATTTCATAAAATTCGGGGTCTCACATAATGCATCTGAATGAGTCCAAATTTAAGCGAATAAGCAATTCAGACTGTTTATATGTTTATTTTTAAATCTGAATGTCACTAAATTCATCTGACCGATTCTTTAAAAAAAATTGGCTGAATGGATCTGAACACCATTTTTACCGAAATACCCATCGTTTCTCACTTCTCTATAGCTTCGATCGATCGTTTGGTTCGACAGATCTGATTTATTTACTCATTCGAAATATGTAGAACTACTGAAATATGTAGAATTAGAAAAAAAATACCCATTTAAACCCCCTTCTTCCAGCATGAACGCCATTTCATCTTCTTCTTTTTGAACTTTGGGGTACACCAGTACACAAAATTATAGCTGCTAGTACTAATTTTGGATTTTATTGATAATAGATATAGAATGATTATATGTATAGATTATAGATAGATCATTTCGGAGGGGCAACTCGCAAGCATGTAGAGAGAGATGGGAAACTACTTTGAGCTAAAGTAAGAAAGCTTGGGTCTTATATTAAATATAATATAATATAAAATTTTAAAATTAACTGATTATTAAGATTAATTATATATGTGATTCAATTTTTTTTTTGTTAATTTTGATTCATTCTACTCCTGTTAATGAATATTGTATTTATTTTAATATGGATTGGCAAAATTATATATTTGTTCAACATAATTTAGAGGGGTAAAATAATAAATACAATTATTTAGATATTTTATACATATCAATTATCAAATAAATTTTTTTATTCAAATTCAGATTAACTCATTCAATTTAATTCATTTAAATTCAAATTAAACAATTTTTATCGAACACCCCCAAGTTGAGTTAAGAATAGGAAGGGATTGCTATTTTTTAAGGGTAAATTACATATTCTATTATATTTTTGAAAATAATTACAACAACAGTGTACTCAAAAAATGTTTACACAATTTATACATTTTCATTTTTATTTACAATATTAGTGCAATTAGGATTCCTTAATTTAGGGAATTAGTATGCAATTAGGATTCCTTAATTTATGGCTTCTTCTCTCTCTCCTCATCTATAACAACTGCATTAGTTAGTCATCACCCTTTTTCTACCTTCAACGTATTCTCTCTCTCTCTCTCTCTCTCTCTCTCTATATATATATATATATATATATATATATATATATATATAAACAATAACACAAATTGGCCCTCCGTCATCGTCACTGTTGTCTGAATAATTTATTATTTTTTGAAGATTCATCCCATTGGTGATGAAAATTGCGGTGATTCTCTGCATTCAAACTTTAAAATGAAGGGGGATCCTCAAACTTCTAATCACCCAGGCAGGCAAAGGCATGCTTTAGATATTGAACTCCTACCTCTTCTTTAGCATATTCATCAGCGATACCTCAGATATATATATATATATATATATATATATATATATATATATATATATATTAATAATATTTGTTTGTTCTCATGATTTTCAGCATTCATCCACCACCTGCCTTTGCATTATCACCAAATCTAGAACATGCACTTGAAGTCAGGACATCTCAAATACCCATTGGAAGCATCGGTATGAGTGCTGATCTGCACTTATTTCGGTAAAATTCTTCCGAAAGGTTTGCGCCTAATTAAGCTTGTTTTAATGCTTTAGTTAAGAAGGGGTCGTGGACGGCGACGGAGAATTCGGTGTTGTTAGAATACGTGAAGAGGCATGGCGAAGGGAATTGGAATGTTGTCTAGAGAAATTCTGGGCTTCCTCGATGATGGTAACCAAACCTTCATACCAAGGTAACCAAACTGTCATATCAAAGTAACCAATCAACCTCCACACTTCAAATTTTTTCTTAGTACAGTTGGTTACCAAACCTTCAGATCAAGGTAAGCAAACCTTCGTACCATGGTAACAAAATCTTCATACCAAAGTAACTAATTCATATCCACACATGCAGTTTTTTCATAGTGCAGTTGGTAGCCAAACCTTCAGACCAAGGTAACCAATTCAATTTTATTAAGTTACCAATTTCGTTTGAATGTGATGCAGTTGGTAGCCAACCTTTCATACAAAGGTAACCATTTTATTATTTATGAGTAACAAAATAGTTATAAAAAAATTCCAAAACAGTAAAAGTTACATCTATTTATTTTTAAACTTTTTGTAGGACGAATCTTCTTCTTATTCTCATTGGCGTTTTGGACAACGGAGATTCGTGCCGGTGTAGCGGTGGAGATTCCGTCTTTGGAAAGGTGTTGCAATTATTTAGCAAACAATTTTTTGGATATCCAATACATATATTTTTATTTATTTATTTGTTAACTATTATTTCAAAATGTATGTGAGGGAGAAGAAGATTTGAATTTGAATATTTAAATTTGAATTATTATTTTGAATTTGATTTTGTTTTTGTTGCTAGATCCCAAATATTTGAATTTGAATTATTAATTATGGCTGTTATTTGTCCTTGATTTTAGGTTTTCTTATTAATGTGAATTGTACTATTTTTATAATATGGGTTCTAATTACACTTTTTTTATAAGTATTTAGTTGATGCACTATTCTTGTAATTATTTTTTATTTGTTGTATACTTACGTAAAGAATCCATTTTTCAATGCTATGGACCACTATCCAATACTTGGATACAATATTATTAGGTCACTTTAGAAACACTCAAAAGGAGTGAAGAGTTAAAAGGCAAACTTCCTCAAAAATCTAATCTACTCGTGGTTTCAAACCCTTCCCAATTCAAATTTAAAACCCTAACTCCATCTTTCAAAAGTCTCAAATGATGTTAACAAACACACGTTGAGAATTTGATATTACAAAAACCCTAGCGTAGTTCGGTTCTTAGCTATAATTCTAGATTTAGAAGCGAGAAAAATATAACGAAGGTGTACGGACCGGAGACTACGACTTTCCAAGGCCACCGCGTCGAAAGTACCCACTCAACTCATTCCCCGACAAGTCACGGAGTCCAAACCCGGTTCCAATATAGGGAGCTCAATAACCCTAGTAGAGATCCAGAGAGACCGGCTCATTAAGATCCAGAAGTTATATTTTGATTTATCTGTTGAAACTCAGTTGGGAGAAACCTTCATTACCTCTACTATTTATAAATCTTGTTCAAATCAACACTTTCACGTTACCTGTCAATCGTATCTCTTTGAAAATACTTGCCTTTGATGTGATTTTAGGAATCGATTGGTTAACTACTCATCATGCTTTTTGTAAGGTTGCTAGCTTTCATATTCCTAACCAACCTGTTATGCGAATTCAAGCAACCAAATCACTAAAGTCAATCATGGTCATATCAAGCCATAAGTAAAGAGCCCCAGTCCTTTCGTTGTTGACTTCCTTGTGTGGAATGCACAAAGCCGGACTTTCAGTGGCTTACCGTGAATGACGATGGCAAGTTGATAGGTAGCAATGTGACGTGTTACCCAAGTCTTGGATGAGAGTCACAGTTTTGAATGATATTTCTATTGTTAATAAATTTCCTTACGTATTCTTGAAGACTTCTTAGCCTACCCCTAGAACGTGAAATTGAATTTTGTATTGACCCCGGTACAAAACCCATTTCTAAAACCCTCAAATATTTCTTCAACTAAAATGAACGTAACATACGCCAAAGACGTTGGCTCGAGCTGTTGAAGATTACGATCGTACCATTTAATACCATCGTGGGAAAACGAACGTGGTAGCTGATGCGTTGAGTAGAAGATCGTATGCGTTTACGAGTGCGATGTTGTTAACACAAAGACCCATTTCGTACGACTTACAAATGACGAAGATAGAGTTAAAGAATCTAGGAACCCACGTGAAGATAACGAATATACGATTAAAATTGACTTTAATCGATAAAGTTAAAGCCGCTCAAGCTACATACTCAGAGCTGATGAATGAAGAAGGTTCAAGAGGGAGTTATTCTAGAAGCAAGATTTGATGAAGAAAGGAAATCTCAACCCTCAATTTAATTGACCCATTTGAAATCCTCGATCGAGTAAGAACTGTGGATTATAGACTCGTTTTACCGCCAAGTATGTCGCGTGTTCATAACGTTTTTTTTAACGTATCGACGTTACGTAAATATGTGGACGACCCGAACCACATTATTAATTTAGAACCGGACAAGATAACGGCTGATTTAACGTTTGAGGAGATACGTGTTAAAATCTTGGATAAGAAGAATCGTATTCAACACTCAAAGGTTATACCTCAAGAGTTAGAATTTGAAATGAAGTCAAGGTATCCTCACCTCTTTGGCATATCAAGTGCGTACGTAAATTTCGAGGGCGAAATTTCATAAGGAGAGGAGATTGTGAAACCCCAGATTTTATGAATAAAGATTTAAATTTATCAAAATATTTTTTGAATATTATGGTGTGGATTTGATATAATGTTATAGTTGTGGGTAGTATTTATAAATTTTGTAAAGTACGCAAGTTGTTATATAATATTCGATTGGTCGGGGAATATTCTTTTTGTCGGGGAATATCTGTACGACGATACAATCATTAGTGGACCCCACAATGGAATTATTGTCGGATTGAGAAAACGACAAAAATACTTTATGAAAATAACGGCGGAAGTTTTATCGTTAACTGTTGAACTACCCTATTAGTAAAAGTAGAAAGTGTAACACGCGTGGTTGTATAGTAACTTGCAGATTGATTATTGATGCTTACGTGAGAAGTCACTCGATTATACTCAATTATTCACAATGAATTGCTGCATCATATCTCTCATAATATTGATTCAATTATTGTCACAGTATCATCTGCATAAAATGTTATTTTATTAAATCAATAATTGAGACGACAAAGTTATTCATATTATTAAATTGAAATATTTACAATGTCGAGAAGTTCTGTCAAGGAGAGGTTTGGTCACCTAATTATGCGCCAATAGGGAGAAATCCTTATTAGAAAGCCCTTTTTTCTGGGAACGACCTGGTTGGTAAATATTGTGAGTTTTAATATTAATGATGAATGTTATAAAAATTGAAGTTGTGTTCGGAGTTGAATTTGGAGACACGGACGTGATATTTGAGTCCGGAGCGATGAAATTAGTGAAAATAGTCTATAAACACAAAATTTTCCGGAATTCACTATTTGGTCAAAAAGTCAACAGTTGACTTTTTCGAGAAAAGTTAAACTTTGAAATTTCAAAATTTATATTTTTGATAAAAATGGTTTCATTGTGTTGGAATTATTTGTGTTAGTAAAAATCGACAATTATTTCGATAATAATTGATGTTTGGAGGTTATATTGACCAATCGGGTAATTTATCGGATAAATGAGCAATTAATTGCTACTAATTCACATGCTTATATAACTATTTGTTCACATGTGTGTACTATTGAATCACATTCTTGTACTATTAGGGGAGTTGGTGCAAAATTGATAATACTTGCATGACTAAGTTAAAAATAGAGGTATAGATGGAGGTACTATACTGTAATTGTTTTTATCACATGATTTGAACTATTGAGTCACATGATTTATTATTGATTCACATTATTTACTATTGGGGAGTTAGTGCAAGTTTGATAAAACTTGCAGGACTAAATTAAAAGAAAGAAAAGAGGAAGGTATTATCTTTGTAATATTTCGAGCCCCCAAAACGTGCAATTATCTAAACTATATTTTCCTATAAATAGAGGCTCATTCTTCCTTCATTTTTCACCAATTCACAAAAGCTTTAGAGCGATTATTATAGAGAAATTATATAGAAAGAAGAAGAAAGTCTCATACCTCACTATTCCAAAGATGTCAGGGTTTTTCTAAGGTAGGAAATATTATTTGTTGTACTCGTAGGGAGTATTATTTCTTTCTTATCTATGAAGATAACTTCATTATTCCATTATTTATTATTACATTAGAATAACTCAGATCACGCTACCTACCCTATACTTGGTGAAATTCTTACATTGTTCCATTCTTTATCATTCTGTTGGAACATCATGTTCATGCGTTCTCTGGGACACAGTTAAAATCTTTATTATTCTCGTTGGAATATCCTGCATGCATGCGTTTTACTGTGGGACTGATTAAAATCTTTATTATTACATTTGGAATATCACATGCATGCGTTCTACGCTGACACGATTCCGTCTTTATTATTACATTTGAATATCCTGCTCATGCATGCATTTTACGGGACCGATTAAAAGTCTTTATCATTCTCATTGCAACATCTTGTATGTGCATTCTACGCTTACGAACTCGGTTTAAGTCTTTATTATTACATTGGAATATCATGTTTGTGCGTTTTACGGGATTCGATTCGCTTTTATTATTCTCTGTTGGAATATCTGTCATACTTTATTAATTCATTAAAATCTTTATTATATTCATATTGAATATGTCATGTGGTTTCTTTGGGACGATTAAAATCTTTATTATTTTGTTGGAATATATCACATGTGCGTTTTACGCATGGGACCTAATTTCGTTATTTATTATTCTTTGGAATAACTTCACTGTCTGGCTTCTATCATATGCTCGGTGATTTCTTACGTTATTTCATTCCTTATTATACTCGGTTGGTTAAAGTTTTGACTTTATACTCCATGAAATTAGTGGAATATCCATGATATTTGCGCTTCATCCGAGATCTTTTCATGGAAATATTCTTCCGAGCATTCTTGAATTTTACTCTACAAAGCAAGATCATGTTGACAATTTGGACGTTATCGTTCTTGGATAAATTAATTCTTGAACTTGTTTTATTGAATCCTTATATCATTGTCATCATCCTCATGTTTATATTTTGTTAAAAGTCATACGTGGCCTATAAGTGCATAGATGGACTTGGTATGATTATGACTGAGGATTATTCGATGTAATCATGGTAGTAATGTTACAAATGATGTGGTAAAAGTCCTAATTGGCCCGTAGTGCATTGATGGACGAGTTGTTGGCATGATCATGACCATTATTGAATACACAAATAATCTTGGCCCGTAGAAGTGCATGGATAATTGTGGTCGTGATACTAAAGAATATCCTTGGTAGTAGTGCGAGGGTGATTCGATGATGTGGATTATTTATTAAGTCGAGTCCCAATGATAAAAGTGATGAAAACCTTCTAAATCATAAAAGATGGTAGATTTTATTCTCTACTTGACTCTTTTAATGGATTGCTTGTTCCATGCAGTTAAACTTGATGGTTGTTATATTGTATCGGTTTTAACATCGTTGAAGGCTAACGATAATATATACGCATTATCTTGTCATAATATTTCCCTCTTTGGGCTAGTTGAGCTCACCTTTTACTTTTATTGTTTCTTGTGAAATGAGAACGTAGCAACTCACTAAATCGGGAACTGGAGTGAGCGGACGGATGATAATAGCATTAGTAGTCCTCACTATTCGTGAAATAGTGTAATAATAATTGTAATAAGGACTCCTTTTGAGTTTGTATAATCTCTAGTAGACAATATTTGTATTCAAACTCATAGTTTATGTTTTGTTTATTGTATTATACCCACGGTTGTATTATTGAGTTGTATTTGAATTTATGTACCATGTAAGTGGCGACCCAAGATGGGTGACGTATACCTAATTTTGGGGGCGTCACACATACGAGCAAGATGTTCAAGTGTATAAGTTTCTCGTATCGGTAAGAAATGAGCAGACGTGGTCAATCTATTAACAATGACCCAAATCGCATTTATGCCTTGAGAAACCTTAGGAAGACTAGTAACAAAATCCATGGTAATGTGCTCCCACTTCTATTCTGAAATTTCAAGTGGTTGCAATGGACCTTTTGGCACTTGATGCTCCGCTTTGACTCGTTGACAAGTTAAACACCTTGAGATAAACAGCGTTATCTCTCTCTTCATATTGCTCCACCAAAATGTATGACGAAGATCACGATACATTTTGGTACTCCCAAGATGGATTGAAAATGGTGTGTTGTGTGCCTCCATCATGATTTTATACTTTAAATCAGGGTCGTTAGGAATACTAAGTCTGGAGTTGTCTCGAAGTATTCCTTCTTCATCGATTCTTGCTTCTGGCATAGCACCTTCTTGCACTTTCTTCCTCATACGCATCAGTTCCAGGTCTGTAGTTTGAGCAGCTTTAACTTTATCGATTAAAGTCGGTTGTACTCGTATATTCGTCATCATCACACGGGTCCCCGGAGTCTTTAACTCTATCTCCATCCTTTGTAAGTCCCACACTCGTACCTGCATATGATCTTCTACTCAATGCGTCAGCTACCACGTTCGCTTTTCCAAGATGGTATTGGATGGTATGATCATAATCTTTCAATAGTTCAAGCCAACGTCGTTGACGTATGTTGAGTTCCTTTTGGGTGAAGAAATATTTGAGGCTTTTATGATTCGTAAAGATCTCCACTTTCTCCCCATACAAGTAATGCCTCCAAATTTTAAGTGTGAAGACAACAGCTGCCAACTCTAGATCGTGAATAGGATAATTCCTCTCATATTCTTTGAGTTGCCGAGAGGCATAGGCTATGACTTTCCCATGTTGCATGAGAACACATCCTAACCCTTTGCCCGATGCATCACTGTAGATGATACATCCCTCCAAGCCAGATGGTATTGTCAGAACAGGTGCTGAAATGAGTCTCCTCTTGAGTTCTTGAAAACTCTTCTCACATTCCACGCTCCAACAAAATTTTATATCTTTTCGAGTCAGCTGAGTTAATGGAGTAGCGATTCGAGAAAACCCTTCCACGAATCTCCGATAATAACCAGCTAATCCGAGAAAGCTACGTGCCGATCCATCGATTTAGGTTGTTCCCAGCTTTGAATAGCTTCAATCTTTGCTGGGTCAACAGATATTCCATGACTTGATACTACGTGCCCAAGGAATGCTACTTTCTCAAGCCAGAACTCACATTTCTTCAACTTGGCACAAAGCTTGTTTTCACGAAGCTTTTGGAGTATCAGCCTCAAGTGTTGCTCATGCTCTTCACGGCTTTTGGAATATATGAGGATGTCATCAATAAAGACGACCACAAAGTGATCCAAATATTCCTTGAATACTCGGTTTATCATATCCATGAAGGCAGCAGGAGCATTAGTCAATCCAAAAAACATGACTAAAAATTCATAGTGCCGTCTTTCGCTTTCAAGGGCGTCTTTGGAATATCCTCGGTTTTAACCTTGGTGATGATATGCAGAAGCTAAGATCGATCTTTGAAAAGAATTGTGCTCTTTTGCAAGCTGGTCAAATAGGTCATCAATGCGAGGTAATCGGATACTATTCTTGATGGTGACATGGTTCAATTCCTTTAGTCAATACAAAGTCGCATACTCCCATCTTTTTCTTCTTCATGAATAGAACAGAGCACCCCAAAGAGACGTCTTGGGGACGAATGAAACCAATGTCTAACAATTTCGCAATTCGGTCTTTAACTCCACGAAGTTCAATAAGAGCCATTCGATATGGGGCTTTGGAAATGGGTTTTATCTTAGGGTTCGAGTTGATACAAAATTCAATTTCACGCTCGGGGTAGGCGGGAAGTTCTTCAAGGAATACGTCAAGAAATTTATTAACAATAGAAATATCATTCAAATCTGACATATTTTTGTTTATATTTGTGACATGAGCTAAGAAAGCTTGACATCCATTTTTCAATAAATGAATAGCTTTATGGCTTGAGATGACAGTGATTGATTTTAATAGTTTGGTTGCTTGAATTTGCATAATAGGTTGGTTAGGAATATGAAAGCTAACAACCTTACAAAAATAATTAATTTTTGCATGATGAGTAGTTAACCAATCAATCCCTAGAATCACATCAAATGCAAGTATTTTCAATAAAATAAGATCGACAGGTAATGTGAGGGTACCGATTTGAACCAAACAAAACTTATAAACAATGGATGTAATGAAGGTTTCTCTCAACGGAGTTTCCACAGATAAGTCACAGTCTAATTTCTCCAGAGTCAAATTTAATCGTTGAGCGCAAGTAGGAGAAATAAAAGAATGGGTAGAACCGATATCAAATAAGGTATAGACTTCGCTAGAGTTAATGATAAGCTTACCCGTGATGACCTCGTTCAGGTTCCTTGCTTTTTGGGAGGTCACAACAAAAGCTCTCCTTGAACTCTTCGGTTTTGACTTATGCGGGGACGTATTATTTTGTGTCACCGTTCCAACTGGACTTGTCTTCGGTGCACGACAAAATCGGGCTAGGTGACCTTCTCTTCCATAATTATAACACGCTTTGGATGGCATCGCGCAGTTTGGACTGCTATGTCCCTCCCCTCCGCATTTGAAGCATATGATAGGTGGTCGTTTCTCCTTCCTTAACAACGGGTGTTGGTCTTTGACGTCTTTCCATCATTGTTGAATCTCCTCTTCTTGAAATATCCATTCTTATTGTCTCGCCATGATTACCACCAAAGTGGTTACCATTTCGGCATGTTGATTCCCTCCACGTTTGTTGTCACCACTTGATGCTCGCTACCACTTTGGTATTATCATTTTGCATTTACCGCTTTCTCTTGGTTGATTTGACTCGTTATCGCGTTCCAATAATTGAGCCCTATTAACAATATCTGAATACAAACACAGTTTGTGAGAAATTAAGTATTGACGTATCTCGGGTTTCAAACCTCTTAGAAACATCCGCGCCATTCTCTCCTCATTATCAACCAAGTGAGACACAAACCGGGACAACTCAGCAAACTTAGCTTCGTACTGCGACACGGTCATAATGTTCTGCTCCAACTTGATGAACTCTACCTCTTTCATGTGACGAATACTTTTGGGAAAGTACTTGTCGTTTAATAGTTCTTCGAACTTCTCCCAAGACATCTTCAGTACGGCAGGTTGTGTATGCTTTATCGATTCCCACCAGTAATCTGCCTCTCCTCGCAACATAAAGGTGGCAAAGGGAACCTTTTGCTCCTCGGAGCATCCCAAGACATCAAATATCTTGGTGATCTGCTTTATCCATGCTTCCGCCTTAAGTGGTTTTGGCTCTCCAATAAACTCTGGTGGTCCCAGCTCCTTGAACTGTTTAGCGGTGATCGTCCGAGAGTTTTCAGTGTTTCCACCTACATTTTGGACAGGAGCCGCTCTCGCTTGTTGTTGCATGAATTGCATAAAGCCTCTGAACATTCCATCATTCATCATTTGGTCAGTGTTGTTGTTTACATGAGGATTGTCGCCTTCCTGATGCACATTATCCTGATTATTGATATGTGGAGACTCAACGGTCTCCTGTGCTCCATTGTTATTCTCAACATTCTCGGATGTCATTTTCAAATACTGCCACAAAACAAAGGTTAGTTATCATATCACATATTATCCCTATACTCTGACCGACCAATTAAATATCAAATAAACTTAGGTAGGTCATACTAGCGAAGGAATTCCCCGTCTCTCCCCTCCTAGTTCTTGTCTCACATCTCGATGGGGATCATATCCCTAAGCTTTGATACCAACTGTGACGCCCCCAAAATAGGTATACATCATCTATTCTGAGTCGCTAAATACATGGTACAGAATACAAATACAACCTTAAATATACAACATGAGCTGTGAATTTTAATACAAATATTGTCTTCTAGACAGTATTCAAACTCAAAATAAGTCCTCAATACATTTATTATCACACAATTTCATAGAATAATGAGGACTACTAATGCTATCATCTGGACCGTCACTCCATTCTCCGACTAGTCCATGCTACGTTCTCATTTCCTGAAGAGAACAATGAAAGCAAAAGGGTGAGCTAAACTAGCCCAGTAAGAAATATTATGGCTAAGATAATGCAGAATAAATTATCATTAGCCTTCAACAGTGTTAAACTGATAAAATATAACAAACATCAAGTTTAACTGCAGCGGAACAAGCAATCCATTAGAAGAGTCAAGTAGAGAATACAATCTACTATCTTCTATGATTTAAAAAGGTTTTTCATTACTTTTATCGCTGAGACTCAGCTTAATAAATAATCCACATCATCCCTGCACTACGACCAAGGATATTCATTAGAATCACGACCATAAATTTTCCATGCACTACGGCCAAGGATATTCGTGTATTCATCAATGGCCATGATCATGCCAACAACTGTCCATCAATGCACTACGGCCAATGAGGATTTTTACCACATCATTTGTAATATTACGGTCCTGATTATACTGAACAATCCCTGGTCATAATCATACCAAGTCCATATATGCACTACAGGCCACAGATGACTTTCAACATATTATAAACATGAGGATGATAACAATTCAATAAAACAAGTTCAAGAATAAATTTTAAAGATTTATAAGTTAATTTATCATGAACTCAATAACGTCCAAATTGTCAACATGATACTGCTTTGTGGAGTAAAATTCAAAAATGCTCGGAAGAATATTTCCATGAAAAGATCTTTGGATGAAGCGCAAATATCAAGGATATTCCATTAATTTCATGGAGTATAGAAGCAAAACTTTAATCAACTCGAGTATAATAGAATATATGAAACCTCAAATGGATTTTTTTTTTCGCCATGCGGTAATCCACGTAGATGCATTATTCCAATGTAATAATAAAGAATGGAACTGTGTCACGCGTATTCGCATGCATGCATGTGATATTCAACAGAATAATAAAGAATGGAACCAGTCATGCATAATCCGCATGCATGCATGATGATGTTCCAATGAATAATAAAGAATGGAACTGTGTCATGCGTAATTCGCATATGCATGTGATGTTCCAATGTAATAATAAAGAATGGAATAACAAATGAAATTCACCACAGGGCATGAGAGATAGGATCGCATGCATAAAGTTATTCCAATGAATAATAAAGAATGGAATAATGTAGAAGAATTTCACCATGTATGTGATACTTGGCATAGACAGGTTATTCCCACATAATAATAAAGAAAGGAATAACAGAAGCTCTCTTCATGAATACGAAAGAATAATACCCCTTACGAGTACAACCAATAATATCTCTTACCTTAAAAAGAAAAGTATTCCGACTGGTAGGGCGAGGATATTCTTGAAGAAAACTTGCACTAATTTCTATGTTCAAAGCTTTCTTAAACTCTAAAGAAATACGCTCAAGATTATAGAAGGAGAATTCTCTGAACTTCTGGTGTGATTTTCAATTCTAATTTAGCATCCTATTTATAGGAGAATGGAAAGGATACGATGCTGCACTATGCAATAAAATATAATATATTCTATTTATAATCAAATAAAAAAAACTTTGTAAAAAGTATTCTGTTTTATATAAAAAAAAATTTCTATACAAACACTATGCAGGCACTATGCAAATACTATGCATAATAAAATATAATATATTCTATTTAAAATCTAATAAAATAAATAACATTATAAAAGTATTCTGCATTTTATATAAAAAGATTTTACTACGCAGCACTATACAAATACTACGCATAATAAAATATAATATTTTTTATTTAAAATCTAATAAAATAAATAACTTTATAAAAGTATTATGTTTTTATATAAAAGTTTTCATTTTATTACATTTATAATAATAATAAAACAAACTTTATCATCATTATTATAATTCACAATATTAATCGACCAGGTCGTTCCCAGGAAAGAAGGGGCTTTCCAATAAGGATTTCTCTCTATTGACGCGCAATTAGGTGACCAAACCTCTCATTGACAGAACTTCTAGGCATCTTTAATATTGAAAATAATAATATTACTAACTTTATTATCTCAATTATTGATTTAATAATATATAAAATATTGACAATAATTGAATCAAATAACGTGAGATACTATGCAGTAATTACTGAGTAATAATTGAACAAAACTGAGTGACTTCTCACGTAAGCATCAATAATCAATACCGTGTGCTACTATGCAACCACGCTTATTACTGTACTTTTAACACCGGGTGTTTCAACAGTTAACAATAAAACTTCCGCCATTATTTTTATAAAGTATTTTTGTCATTTTCTCAATCTGACAATAATTCCGTTGTGGGGTCCACCAATGATTGTGTCGTTGTACGAATATTCCCTGTTAAAACGAATATTCCCCGACCAATCGAATATTATATAACAACTCATGTATTTTTTACAAAATTTATAAATATTACCCACAACTATAACATTATATCAAATTCATTCCATAATATTCAAAAATGATATTTATAGAAAATTCATCTTTATTCATAAAAGTTGGGGTCTTACACATAACTTTAAACTTTTATCAATTTAACTATTAATAAATAGAAAAATTGAATACTTTTATTTCATAAATTTGGGGTCTTACAATCTCCCCTCCTTATGAAATTTTGCCCTCGAAATTTACGTACAAGGTATTTCGAAGAGTTGACAATACCTTGCTTTCATTTCAAATTCTATATATCTCCTCGGTCATCATGATTTCTCCATTGTTCATCTCCTGTATTTCAGATATCATTCTAGAATACAGCTTCAAAACAAAGGTTATTTGACATATCACAATTTGTCAACTTAAGTAAGAAAATTTAGCTTAGGTAGGACACACACTAGCGAAGGATATTACTCGTCTCTCCCCTCCTAGTTTTATTCCCTGATCTCCGTCAGAGACCATATCCCTAAGCTCTAATACCAACTATAACGCCCCCAAAATAGGTCCATTCCACCCAACCTTTTCTGAGTCGCCAAATACATGGTACAGAAAACAACTACAACTTTATTACTACAATTGTCGTGCAAAATACAACAACACATATGTTGTGAGTTTTGATACAAATATATACCAACTGTGACTCTCATCCCAACCGTGGACAACACGTCACAATGGCACCTTACATAAAGGTACAGTCAATAACTATTTTAAAAATTAAAATCTTTGGGAAGTGCTCAAGGAAACCATCTTACATGGGAGGCCATACGTCTAGGTTATGATAGATATCTTATGTCCATAGAATTATCCTTGGTTAACCCAATAGACCCCAAAGAAAAACGAGAAGATTACTATCACATTCATTCCAATGGTGAGTCTTCTCTTGACATATAATTATCTCCACTGTCTCTAATTAAGAATTATATTTCATCCAAACTCCAAGATTATATAGGTAGTGCTCGTAGATATACTCAGCAAGTGGATGTGTACAACCCTGTCTTATGATAACACGAAATAGCATGTCGTTAGACATATTGTATGATAGTGGCAAAACACCCTTCCAACGTTGAGTTTGCCTCACCCTATTTGATTCACCAAATATAACTACTAAATGATGTAGAAAATACAACACACTATTCTAAAGTTCTCAATCAAATTATTTACATACTGTTTAGGGAGAACCTCCATAGCTAGAGTCCACCGTTCTATTTCTCTGTTACCCCCGCTCGACCCAGCTACACTCTTATTACCTAAAAGAAATTGTGAAGCAAAAGGGTGAGCACAACTACCCCAGTAAATAATATAATGACTAAAGATAATTAAATTATCCATAGCCTTCATCAGTAATGAATCAGAGATTTAGAACATATGGTAGATGATAAAACTTTTAAACCATAGTTGCAGCGGAACGAGCAATCCATTAGAAGAGTCAAATAGACCATATAGTTCTTCTTTACATTACAGGCCAAAGACATGCAACTGTATTTTAAAAGAGTCAAGTATAGCATGATATCTACTATTTTCTACGAATTAAAAGTTTATTATCAATATTTTATCGTTGAGACTCAGCTCAATAAATAATTCACATCACCGAATTATCCATGCACTCATCGCCAAGGATATTCGTTAAGATCACATCCATGAATTATCCATGCACTACTACCAAGGATATTCATTATTATCACATCCATGAATTAATATTTCATCGCCGAGACTCATTTCAATAATTAATCCACATCATCGAATCATCCTCGCCCTATGTGCCAAGGATATTCATTAATATCACGACCACTTAATTATACATGCACTACGGGCCAATGATATTCGTGTTTTTCGCCAATCGCCATGAGCACGCCATAAAACAATTCATCTTTGCACCTGGTCAAGAGAACCCATGGTCACGATCATACCACAACCGCGTCCATCAATGCACCACACAGGCCAACGAGGACTTTTACCACATCATTTGTAACATTACTGGCCATGATTATATCGAATAATCTCTCAGTCATAATCATACCAAGTCCATCTACGACTACTGACCACGTATGACTTTCATCATAATATAATCATGAGGATGATGACAATGATATAATAATTCAATCAAATAAAAGTAAAGGATACATATTGGAGACTTTAACAATTTAAATTATTCAGAATTCAATAATGTCCAGATTGTCAACATGATACTGCTTTGCGGAGTAAAATTCAAGAATAATAATGTATCAAAAATGATTTGGAACGAAAAGAAATCAATTTTTGTCATGAATAGTACCCCGTGAATAGTAACTTATGAATAGTAACTCGTGAATAGTAACTCGTGAATAGTAACTCATGAATAGTAACTCGTGAATAGTAATTCGGGAATAGTACTACCCCGTGAATAGTACTTCGTCATGAAAAAGTTAAAACTTATCAAGAATGTCCAGAATAATATTTTCATGAAAAGATATTGGATGAAACGAAAATATCAAGGATATTCTATTAATTTTATGGAGTATAGAAGCCAAAACTTTAACCAAATAAGTATAGAATTCAAAATCTGAAATGAAATAATATTACTTACATACTACAGAGTATGGAAGAAAATATTATTTCAAGCAAATATTGAACAAAAATAACATCCCTTACTATCCCTTACCTTGAAAAGAAGAGTATTCCAACTGGTATAGCGGATATATGCTTGAAGAAACTTTTAACTGTTTTCTACGCTCAAAGCTTCTTAAAACTCTAAAGAAATACGCTCAATATTATAAAAGAAGAATTCTCTGATTCTGGTGTGATTTTCAATTCTAACTAAGCATCTTATTTATAGGAGAATAGAAGGATACTATTTAAAAATTTTATTCACAGATCGCATAAATTGGAAATAATCACTTGATTTAAATCCTATGGAAAATTTTCTGAAAATTTGATTTTACTATTCATTACTGTGCAATAAAATATTCTAATAAAACAAAAACTTTAAATAAAATAAAATATATTCTATTTATAATCAAATAAAACAAAACTTATAAAATATATATATATATAATAATAATAATAATAACCTTTGCCTTATGGCAAAGGCAATTCTTCTCCCCCTTTTTTTCATCACATGTGTATATATATATATATATATATATATATATATATATAGAATGGATCAGGACCGGGAGTCCGGACCTGAACAAAAACGGATAATTTTTTTTATTTTTTTTGCTTTTTTTTTTAAAACAACTAAAAAAAAATTTAATATTTTATGGAACTGAAATTTTTCCACAATATAATATTTTGGGTGTGATTAATACCTATACCAAAAAATTGTGGTACAGTCTGCATAGACTGTACATACATGTTTTGTTATACGTACCCAAAACACTGTATTATGAAAAAATTTCAATTCCATAATTTTTTATTTAGTTTTTTTTAGTTTTTTTTTTAAAAAAAAAAGCAAAAAATAAAATAAAAAAAGAGTCCGGACATTAGATCCGTCCGAACGTCCGGACTAGATCTTGTCCCTATATATATATATATATATATATATATAACAAAACTTATATATATATATATAATATATAATAATAATACATTACCTTCCATTTATGTTACCTCTCCCCCTCCCCCATTTCCCAGAACAATTTTTCAACACATATGGGCCCACATGTGGGCCCCACTATTATTATATTAAATATTTTCTACCGATTATTTTGAAAAATGGGTAAACGAGGGTCCAAATAATAAACAAAATTTACCACAAATACATCACAAATATCCCCTCAATATTTTTAACAATACTTTCATTTTTGAATTTTTGAAGTTTGATTTTTTTCGAAAAAGTCAACTATTGACTTTTTGACCAAAAAAGTCAACCCCGACAAATTTTTGTGTTTATAGTTTATCTTTACTAATTTCATCATTACAGACTCATATATCACGTCCGCGTCTCCAAATTCAACTCTGAACTCAAATTCGATTTTTAATAACATTTATTCATTATTATTATAACTTGCAATATTAACAACCAAGTCATTCCCAGGAAAGAGGGGGCTTTTCGATAAGAATTTCTCCCTATTGGCGAGCAATTAGATGACCAAACCTCTCCTCGACAAAACTTTCTAGACATTGTTAATTATGCATATAATAATATGAATAACTCGTTATCTCAATTATTGATTTAATAATATAAAATATTGACAATAATTGAATTAAATATCGTGAGATACTATGCAGCAATTACTGTAGCAATAATTGAATAAAACTGAGTGACTTTTCACGTAAGCATCAATAATCAAAGATACTATACAATACCGTGTTCTACTATGCAACCGCGCATATTACTATACTTTTATCACAAATTATTTTATGACAACTTGTTTACTTTGAAAAATTTTCACATATCACTCTTAACTTTAACCTTTTATCAATTTAATCATTTACTAAATAAAATAATTATAAGAAAATTGAATACTTTCATTTCATAAAATTCGGGGTCTCACAATCTCCCTCCCTTATGAAATTTCGCCCTCGAAATTTACGTACCTAATAGTTCGAAGAAATGAGAATACCTAGCTTACTTTTCGGATTGTACCTTCCCAGTTATTTCCTCTCTATCATGATTTTCCCATTGCTCATCTCCTGTATTTCAGATATCATTCTAGAATATATCTTCAAAACAAAAGTTAATTGACATATCAAAATTTGTCAACTTATCAAGTAACAATTTCAGCTTAGGTAAGTCACACACTAGCGAAGTATATTACTCGTCTCTCCCCTCCTAGTTCTAGACTCATATCTCCGCCAGTGACCATATCCCTAAGCTCTGATACCAACTGTGACGCCCCCAAAATATGTATACATCACCCATCCTGGGTCGCTAGAAAATACACTACTGACAACTCCATTTATACAACTGTCGTGCAGAATACGATTACAGTTAAACTATGAGTTTTAATACAAATATATATAACTCTCGTGATGCCTTGACCACAACACCTTACAATGGTACCTTACATAAAGGTATAGTCAATAACAGTTTTAAAAATTAAAATTTTTAGAAAATACTCAAGGAAACCTTCGTACATGGGAGGTCATGCGTCTAGGTTATGATAGATATCATATGCCCACAGAATTATCCTTGGTTGACCCAATAGTCCCCAAAGAAAAATGAGAAGATCGCTGTGACACCCCAAAATAGATCCATTCCACCCAACCTTTTCTGAGTCGCCAAATACATGGTACATAAAACAACTACAATTTTATTACTACAATTGTCGTGCAAAATACAACAACACATATGTTGTGAGTTTTGATACAAATACATACCAACGGTGACTCTCCTCCCAACCGTGGACAGCACGTCACAATGGCACCTTACATAAAGGTACAATCAATAACTATTTTAGAAATTAAAATCTTTGGGAAGTGCTCAAGGAAACCTTCGTACATGGGAGGCCATGCGTCTAGGTTATGATAGATATCATATGTCCACGGAATTATCCTTGGTTGACCCAATAGACCCCAAAGAAAAACAAAAAGATTACTATCATATTCTTTTCAATGGTGAGTCTTCTCTTAACATATAATTATCTCCACTGTCTCTAATTGAGAATTATATTTCATCCAAACTCCAAGATTATATAGGTAGTGCTCGTAGATATACTCAGCAAATGGATGTGCACAACCCTGTCCTATGATAACACGAAGTCGCATGTCGTTAGACATCTTGTATGATAGTGGCAAAACACCCTTCCAACGTTGGGTTCGCCTCACCCTATTTGATTCACCAAATATAACTACTAAATGATGTATAAAATACAACACACTATTCTAAAGTTCTCAATCAAATTATTTACATAATGTTTTAGGAGAACCTCCTGACTAGAGACCACCGATTCTATTCCCTCGTTATCCCGGCTCGAACCAAATTTACACTCTTATTACCTGAAAGGAATTGTGAAGAAAAAGGGTGAGCACAACTAGCCCAGTAAAGAATATCATGACTAAAAATAATTAAATTATCCAAAGCCTTCATCAGAGATGAATCAGAGATTTTGAACATATGGTAGATGATAAAACTTTTCAACCATAGTTGTAGCAGAACGAACAATCCCTTAGAAGAGTCAAATAGACCATAAAGTCTATTATCTTCCCCATGTTAAAAGACCACCAACATTGTTTTATCCATGTAACATCAATCAACATATCCGATCCACAATCATGTGAATAACTCATAATCATAATTGTGGTTCTAAATTCCTCTTCTCATCTAGGACGAAGACAATTTTTATCACATGTCTTTACCTGAAACATCAAAGATCATGGTTATACCAAATCACAGTTCCTGCTCATAATCATACTAATTAATTCATCTTTGCAGTACGGGCCAAAGATATTCGTCAACAGTTCATCTTTGCACTACTGACCAAAGATATTCAACAACAGGTCATCTTTGCACTACAGGCCAAAGATATTCATCAACAGTTCATCTTTGCACTACATGCCAAAGATATTCGTCAACAATTCATCTTTACACTACATTCCAAAGATATTCGTCAACAGTTCGTCTTTGAACTACATGCCAAAGATATTAATATCTCAAAGAAATATATAATCATTTCAGAATTTATATAAACAATAATTATAATCATGTTGATCAATTTACCTTTGCACTAAAGCTAAAGATATTCAATTATAAATTCAATGGTCATGATCATACCAGTCAACAATTCAACTTTACACTACTAGCCAAAGAGAACCCATAGTCACGATCATACCAATAATCTACCCATCTTTACACTCAAGTCAAAGAGAAATTTCATCACCAAGATTATAAAAATGTTATATATGATAATAAAAACAATATAATCAACAACTGCGTTTATTTTCAAGAGTAAGATTCATAAATAAACCATAATTTGGTCAGAAAAAGAAACCAATTTTGTCATGAATAGTACCCATGAATATTAACTCGTGAATAGTAACTTGTGAATAGTACTTCGTATTCGTACATAGTACTGTATACGTAAATAATTTCATATACGTAAATAGTGGCATATACATGAATAAAGTGTCAGTATCGTGAATAATAAGGTCATTATCGTGAATAAGAACTCCCGACGTGAAAAAGGTAAAAATTCCACAATAAAATTCATACCAATATTTTAGTATAATCATATTGAAAGAATAACATTATTATGAATAAAATAACATTATTATGAATAAAATAACATCCCTTACTATCCCTTACCTCAAAAGAGCAGTATTTTTGACTGGAATATCGGATGTAAAGACGATGGAAACTTGCACTGAATAGCAACTCTCAAAGTATCTAAATACTCACAAAATACGCTCGATAATATAGAGAGAGAAAACTTATGTTTCTGGTGTGCTTTTCAATTCTAACTTAAGCACCTATTTATAGGAAAATGCTAGAACCCTAAAGCAGACTAAAATAATAAAATAATATTATAATTTTTCTACGCATGCATGCTTTGAAAAAACTCAGCCACCACAAGTGGGGCCCACCAGAAATCATCCATCTTCCCCAACAACCAAAAGTGGGACCCACCCATATTTTTAATAAAAATATTTTAATTTTCAAAAATTCAATAATTCATAATAAATAGCCCTTTTATTAGAAAAATACGAATTTTATGTCCATTTCATACAAAATTGAATTCTCAACAACTTTGTAGCTTTAAGTTTTTCCAAATTCCAAGCAGAAAATATCTGAAATCCACATACGGACGATTTTCAACACCTCTTAAAATTCATAACAAATCATACGTTCATTTTTAACTGTTCAAAATTTATGGACATATACTAAATTTATATATGTATAACATATCCAAAAATCACAACGATCCAACGGTCGGATCAAAATTATAACTCACGCAATAGAGCTTTAAGAACACTGATTTGATTTTCAGACTATAAGTCCCTCGTACCAGTTTCACTCAAACAGTCACCACGAAAAATCCACAAAGAATTTTTAGGTGATTCAAATTTTTACGATTAGCTTACTTCCAGGGCTTTCTTTTGATATATGGCTCATCTCCTAACTCATTATACCCAAAGAGTTATGGATTTTATAAAATTAAGTAATAAATTAATTTTCTGAAAATTTTCAAATTTCGTTCTTCATTTTGACAAAATACTAATAAAACATCTCAGCTTTAATTCCTTCATTTATATCTATATAAAAATATATATATATCCTTATCATATAAATTAATAATTAATTATTCACAAATAATATTACATAATCACAATTATAACAACCAGGTCGTTCCTAGGAAAGATGGGGCTTTCCAATAAGGATTTCTCATTATTGGCGCGCAATTAGGTAAACAAACTCATTTTTTAGACAGAACTTCCTTAGACATTGCCAATAATGCTCTCTAATAATATTATTCAAATGATATAAATTATTGATCTGATAATGGAGATACTGTGTAGTGACAATTATTGAAACAATAATAATATAAAATATCAACGTAGCAATTATTGAATCAATAAAATAAAATATTGAACAGTAATTACTGTAACAATTATTTAGTAGTGTCTTTTTACGTAAGAATCAATAATTCAAAAATCTTCATGCAATCTGGTGCTTACGCCATGCTGCAACAGCAGTATTACTTTACTTTACCACCCGGGTATTCCAACAATGTTAATCTGTAATGATTACGCCATTATTTATAAAAAACTCAAATTTGTCGTTTTCTTTCATCCAAGCGATTATTACATTATGGGGCCCATAAGCTTTGTATTTGTTGCATTTAATATTCCCGACAACAAGATTATTTCACGACCAAACGAATATTCTCCGACAACAATGAATATTTTATAACCACTTGCTTATTTTGAAACAAATAATTTCACCCATAATTTTAAACTTTTATCAATTTAACTATTTACTAAATAGAAAAATTAATTACTTTTATTTCATAAAATTTGGGGTCTTACAATTGCTATCATGTTCTTTCCAATAGTGAGTCTTCTCTTAACATATAATTAAGCTTGCGAAAGGTTTGCGCCTAATTAAGCTTGTTTTAATGCTTTAGTTAAGAAGGGGCCGTGGACGGCGGCGGAGAATTCGGTGTTGTTAGAATACGTGAAGAGGCATGGCGAAGGGAATTGGAATGTTGTCTAGAGAAATTCTGGGCTTCCTCAATGATGGTAACCAAACCTTCATACCAAGGTAACCAAACTGTCATATCAAAATAACCAATCAACCTCCACACTTTAAATTTTTTCTTAGTACATTTGGTTACCAAACCTTCAGATCAAGGTAAGCAAAACTTCGTACCATGGTAACAAAATCTTCATACCAAAGTAACTAATTCACATCCACACATGCAGTTTTTTTCATAATGGGTTGGTAGCAAACCTTGATGATGAAAGGTAACTAATTCAATTTTATTAAGTTACCAATTTCATTTGAATGTGATGCAGTTGGTAGCCAACCATTCATACAAAGGTAACCATTTTATTATTTATGAGTAACAAAATAGTTATAAAAAAAATTTCAGAACAGTAAAAGTTACATCTATTTATTTTTAAACTTTTTGTAGGGCGAATCTTTTTCTTATTCTCATTGGCGTTTTGGACAATGGAGATTCACGCCGGTGTAGCGGCGGAGATTCCGTCTTTAGAAAGGTGTTGCAGTTATTTAGCTAACAATTTTTTGGATATCCAGTACATATATTTTTATTTATTTATTTGTTAACTATTATTTCAAAGTGTATGTGAGGGAGATGAAGATTTGAATTTGAATATTTAAATTTGAATTATTATTTTGAATTTGATTTTGTTTTTGTTATTAGATCCCAAATATTTGAATTTGAATTATTATTTATGGCAGTTATTTGTCCTTGATTTTAGGTTTTAAGTATTTAGTTGATGCATGTAATTATTTTTTATTTGTTGTATATTTAGGTAAAGAATCCATTTTTCAATGCTATGGACCACTATCCAATTCTTGGATACAATATTCCGGTCCGCCTAGAAACACTCAAAAGGAGTGAAGAGTTAAAAGGCAAACTTCCTCAAAAAATCTAATCTACTCGTGGTTTCAAACCCTTCCCAATTCAAATTTAAAACCCTAACTCCATCTTTCAAAAGTCTCAAATGATGTTAACAAACACACGTTGAGAATTTGATATTACAAAACCCTAGCGTAGTTCAGTTCTTAGCTACAATTCTAGATTTAGAAGCAGAAAAAATATGACGAAGGTGTACGGGACCGGAGTCTACGACTTCCGGCGCCACCGCGTCGCCGAGTACCCACTCAACTCATTCTCTGACAAGCCGCCGGAGTCCAAACCCAGTTCCAATATAGGGAGCTCAATAACCCTAGTAGAGATCCAGAGAGACCGGCTCACTAAGATTGCGGAGGCGAATTGGGCGAAAACCGATGATTTGAAGAAGCCGAAGAAGGATTTTAGTGCAGATTTGGTGAAGGAAATATATGAGACGGAGTTGTTGTTGAAGAGCGGGAGGAAAACTGTGCCGTTGCAAAGAGTGATGATTTTGGAGGTGAGCCAGTATTTGGAGAATTACCTGTGGCCGAATTTTGATCCGGAAACTGCGTCATTCGAGCATGTTATGTCTATGATGCTCATGATTAATGAGAAGGTAAATGCTGGATTTTGCTTTGTTTTGTTAGTGATTGCTGTTGGTTTTGTTTGGTATATGCCTAATGCATTCGTACTAATTACACTTATACTATGGAAGAGGGGTTTAGCTGAAATAATGGTAGAAACTGGAGATAGGTAAACACCTAAATCTTTTACGGTGCCAGTTAGTTTTCTGAGAAGTTGTGGGGATCTAGAAATCAAACATCTTGGAGTGTGTTAGGAGAAATGGGTCCTGTCCTGTGTTGATTTTCCACAGTTTCAAGAATAATTGCTCAAATTTCAATATTTAGGGAAACTGTATTATGTACAATGTTGTTATGGAAATCAAATGGAACATAGTGTAATGGCTTGCCTTTTGGAAATATATTAGGTACAACAATTACTTTGAAGATTGATTAACTAAGCCTTGAAACTTATGAATTATGATTTTAAACTTGCAGTTCCGGGAGAATGTAGCTGCTTGGATGTGCTTTTATGATAAGAAAGATTTATTCAAGTCATTTCTTGAGAGGGTTCTTCGCTTGAAGGAGGTAAGTTTCAAGGATTTACTTCTAATTCAGAGACATTTTTAGTCTCTTCCTTTATTGTTGGTGATTTTATGGTTATTGTGATTGCATGTGGAGCTGTTAATCCACTGTTATTGTATTCTTAATTCTTGTAATCACATGAGTATTTCAAAATTGTTTGGACATATGTTTTTGTCAATCTTGCCTCTTGCTCTGAAGATTTGAGTACATAATTGTATAGTGCTAGTGTGTCCATCTGCATTCCTATCTCTTGCAGATTATCTTCTTACTTTATTAAGTTTGAATATCACATTATATACAAGTCTCAAATTTAGGAACAGAGTTATATATTCTTACTAATCTGTTAATCCAGTTGACAAATCACTGATATAGCACCTATTAACGTTAAAATTCCTTATAGACAAATACAATCAATCTTATTATTCTAGTGCGGACATGTTGATATTTAGGGTACTGTTGAATGTACAGTGCACAAATCTACCTTGTGTCTATTAAAATGAATCACAATATACATTATACCGTGTGTACCTATAATTTTTGATAGTTGGTCTCTATGAATGAAAAACATGGGTTCCTACCCTATTTAATGTAATAAACGTGTTTGTCTAAATTAATGTTTAATTTATAAAAGGGCTTTTAGCTGTGAATAACCAAGTGATTTTCCACTAGAGAAGATTTTTTAATGTCAAGGTGCTAATAGGACAATTTTAATGCATCAGTATGAGGGTTACCATGGTTCACTCAAGCCCCTGGTTCCGCATATAAGTAAGTTTATACCGAATTGAGGATATGGAACGGTAGGGTTTGATGGTACTACAGAAGAAAAAGAAAATCTAAAGAAAGTGTAAGGTAAGCATTGTAGTGTACATACATGGATTTCTCCCATTTCTCGATCTATACTGACCATTGATCTCATGATGCTTATCGTTTACGAAGGGAGTTTATGCTTGTCGTCAACATCTCTATTGCTTGTGTCTTTCCCTCTTTCCGGATCAAATTTGCTCTGTTTCTGGCTTTATATCTCCTTTTTGATGGTCTATCCATGTCAAGTCGGTGCTTATGATCTTTGCTTGTCCTTCTTTGATTACCTATCCAAGTTAGGTCTTCACTCTATTCATGAAAAGTCACTTTCTGTCTCTCTCTCTCCCGCTTGACTATAATTTCCTGAAAATTGTGGAGTGAGAAGATTATGTCAAGAACTTAGGCGTTACTTGTGCTTGCATCATCATAAGTATTGACTTGATACATAGACTGCTTTATGGTGGATTCCAAATGGCTGACTGTTACTTTTATGCCTGTTTACATTCATACAGCAAAACAATTTGGCCTACTTCAAAAAAATATGCATATATTTTGACATATGACTTTGATCCGAGTAATATAACTATAACTTTAAACCATAAAGATGGAAGTTTAATAATTTAGTCCAAATACATATTTTATTTTGCTTGGATGTTAAAAAACAAACACAAAGAATTTATTGGATTTTGTAATAATCTGATTTTTCATAGTTCACAATATTTTACACAATTTATTTTATATTAAAGCTAAACACAATATTTTGTGTTTCGGGGTGATTTGGATGAGCCTTACTACATACATACCCATTTTCATTCTGTGTATCAAATTGACCTATGATCCAGGTAAATATTGTCCGTAGCTTGTGTCTGTTTCCATTCTTCCATTCTTCAACATTGACATCAAAGATTCTAAACAATAACTCTTGAAAAACTTCAAAAACAATGCATCATCTAAAATTTCGATTTATTTGTCAATCTTACTTTACTCTTAACCCTTTGTGTGTGTGAATCCAAATGTATCAAACTAATCAAAACTCATAAACTTATGAAATCAAAGTCTTGAAGGAAAAGAGGAACTCAAGCACTTGTTGTCACACCATTCTCAGTTAACACAAAGAAGATAACACCAGAGGATCAAAATATTTTTTCTTCTTCTTTTCTTTCTCTTTGGTAAGTGCATTTTATGCCAAGCAATAAAGTTCCAAAATTTCTCCCCCAATACATTCAATCAAATAAATTCCTTCCAAGTTAAAACTAGGTCGATCAAATGGACATGTCAAGAATTCTCAAATAAAGTACTAATCAACAAAGAAAACCAAATTCAGATTACACCATCCCTATCAATCTTCCAAGGAGTTATCAAAGAAAATTCAAAATTTTATCATTGGCCAAAAATTAAAATCCAAATTAACTTATCGCTCAAGTGACTCATCCTAAAAACTACCACATTTTCGTAAGAACACACGATTGAACTTAGCATGTGCAACTAGCCTTTAAACCCCAAGGTTTCCCCAAGTGGACGAAGTTTTGTCTCGTGAGGGTTTGTAGTGAATATACCCACAAAATTCAAAATTCAAACTAACAAAAACAAATAACCTAAATAAAATAAAGCAAATAAAATAACAAATATCCTAAATCCTCCCCCCTACACTTAAAACTTACATTGTCCCCAATGTAAAGTAAAATGCAAGGAAAAGTAAATATAAATGCAAAAAGAAAGAATGGGTTGCCTCCCAAGCAGCGCCTTTGTTTATTGTCATTGGCTCGACTTCATTCTTCTCAACCTACGTAATTGTATACACGTATACCTCAAATAGGTGTAGTGATTTCAGTTCTAAAATAGGAGACTGCACAACAGAAGGTAAATACTTCTAATTAAAACTGGCAATTCAACATAAAAGATGTTATCTGATTGCGGAGTGTCATTCAAAGCTGTGACAGTTTCTTGCAAACCGGTGCTCAAGGTTAATTTCACACTTTTCTCATCAATGTTCTTACCAAGTGCAATTTCCAAGTAATCCTTTCCATAAGTTCAAATTCCATCAAGTTTAAAGACTTTCCTGTGCTAAAGAGCTAATCGCGTTAATAGAATAAACATGATTATCATCACTAGGATATTGCATGACATCATAAATATTAAACTTCACAATTTTGCCATTAAATTCCATTGAATGTGTACCAGTATGAACATCTATTTTAGTTTTGAATGTCTTTAAAAATAGTCTTCTCAACAAAATAGGTGCATTTTGGACACCATTCTACATATTTAGCACATAAAAATTAGTAGGAAAAATCAAATTATTGATTTGCAAAAGAACATCCTCAACTACATCTTTAGGATAAGTATTAGATCCATCAACCAACTAAATTACAATACCAGTTTTACTCAAAGGTTCAAGTCGCAACGAAGCATATATAGAATATGACATGACATTGATACAAGCTCCCAAGTCTAACGTGACTTTTTCAAATCTAGTGCTACCTATCGTGCAAGGGATAGTGAGCATACTTGGCACTTAGTAGGTAGTTTCCTTTGAATAATTGCAGATACATTCTCCTCTACCTTTACCTTTTCATGTCTTTTAAGTTCTTGTTTCCTTGTTTGTACACAATTCTTTCAAAAATTTAGCATATCGAGGTACTTGTTTAATAGCATCTATCAATGGAATGTTTTCCTCGCATTTACGGAAAGTCTCATGCAAAGCTGAATTTTTCTTATTTTTTTGTTCTCTATTAAAGAATGAGGAAAAGGGGGTACCGGTTTATACTCACAGAGGCGAAAATTTACGCTTCGGTTCAGCATTGTCACTCATAACACCACTGTCTGCATTTCCGTGGTTTGCTGCTTCATTGGCTTCCGGGGTGTAGGCACTATCTTTTCTGGAATTTCTACATGTTTACCACTTCTCAAAGAGATTGCACGTACATTTGGTTTTGGATTCACCATTGTTTGAGAGGGTAAGCGACTGATTGCGGTTGCCATTCGTCCCATTTGCGTTCCCAAGTTCTGAGTACTTGCCCTCATTTTTGTTGAAATTGCAGTGTTAGTGGCAAGAGATTTAATAATATCTTCTAAAGACATTAGAGATTGGCCCTGTTGTTGTCTATTGGGATACGACTGCTTCTACCCTTGATAACTTGGAAAATTTTGAGTTGCGGGCTGGTTTACTTGAGGATTCTCATAGCTAAAATTTGGATGATCCTTCCATCTAGGATTTTATACGTGTTCGAATAAGGATCATATTTCTTTTGTGGTTGTCCAGGAAAACCGTCTACTGCATTCACTTGTCTAATCGACTCCTCTTGAAGAGCTGGACACGTATCAGTTGGATGTCCTACTACTAAATTTCGCAAACTTTTGCTGATTGTGTATTACCTACAGCCATTTGATGAACAAGAGAAGTTTGAGTCGCAAGCTGTTATTCAATAGAAAAACTTTTGCCTCATTTACATTCCTACGCGAAAAATCAAGAGCCGCCATATTTGTAATAAAATTCCTCGCAGCCTCGGGATTTTTATCCACCAAAGCTCCTATGCTAGGGCAGCAATCATGCTTTTTATCGGTAGACAGAAGACCTTCATAAGGATAAGAAGTTCACTAATTTGATGATGAGGACAACTTGCACACAATTTCTTGAAACGTTCCCAATATTCATGTAGGGATTCTCCATTGTTCTGCTGTACACCACAAATGAATTTTATAATATTGGCTGTCCTTGAAGCGGGAAAATATTTCTCTAGAAACAATCTCTTCATCCCTTCCCATGCGGTGATACTTCCGGAGGGTAGATAATATAGCCAATCCTTAGCCAAATCTTTCAAAAAAGAGGAAAATTTCTCAATTTGATTTGTTCTTTTGTTACTCCGATAGGCTTCATACTCATGCATACCACGTGAAACTCCTTCAAATGTTTGTAGGGATCTTCACTTGAAAGGCCATGAAAAGCAGGTAAAGATGTATTAGTCCAGATTTTAATTCTAAAGGAGTATTAACATATAGATTAGGAAATGTTATGCATAAAGGTGGTTGAGCCAAATCGGGGGATGCAAGCTCTTTCAACGTTTGATTTGCCATGATTTCATTCTCTTCAAGATTTCTCTTAATTTACGTATAGTCCTCTCTATCTCTGAATCACACTCTAAGGAGAGAGTATTCAATTAAGACTTTTAAAGACTTTTAAAGTTTGGTTGTATTCAATCAAGACATTTAAAGAGTTTATAAAAACTTACTGGTATTCAGTTACAACTTTTGTAATGTCTTTAAAAGTTATGTGTTATTAAATTGAGACTTTTATAAAATCTATAAAAGTATTTTGGTATTCAAAAAGTTATAGATTTTTCAGATTTCTATCAAATGGTAGAGTTTGACCTACTTTAGAAGAAAAGTTATAACTATCAATCCATATCCAAAATCTAACCTCATCTCTAAAGGCTTCTAAAGACTTCCAAATATTAAACATAAAGGTGGAAATTCAAATCACTAGTAAAGAAATTGCTAGAGAGATTTTATGGAAAATTCAAAAGTCGCAAAACTCTTTGGTAAATTTTTAACTTTTAAAATGAATATAAATTAATCGGGTTAAATGCAAAGTCGACCACTGAACTTTTTTGATATTTGGGTATTGAGCCCCTTTCTTCCGGTCAACGCAAACTGAGCCCCTTTCTATTCAAAAATTTGGACTTTGAACCCCAGAGCGCCATAATGGCACTTGACTTCTTGACGTGACACACGTGGCGCCTACGTGGTCGCTGTTAACGTGGCAGGTCTTTTGAGTTTTTTCCAAAAAATGCTTCTCCTTAGATTCGAACCTGCGACCTATTGTTTAAAACTTTGGTCAATTGACCGCTGTAGTAACACAAGTTATTTGTTAATATCTTGTAAGGATTAATATTTATATCAAAACATGAGATTTCCCCCATATATTTTTTTCTTAATAATAATAATAATAATAATAATAATAATAATAATAATAATAATAATAGTACTAATAATAATAATAGTATTACATAATATATAATATTTGTTTAAAAATTATCAATAATATATATTTATTCACCTAATTTGACAACAGATGAATAATAGTACTAAAAATAATAATAATAATTATAATAATAATAATAATAGTAATAGTAATAATAATAATTATAATATTAGTAATAATTGGTATTATTATTATTACAACTATTATTATTATTATTATTACTAATATTATAATTACTATTATTATTAATTATTATTATATATAATAAATAATAAATAATCGGAAAGAGTAATAAATATTCTAACATGAGAAACGAAGTCCACATCTCTTTCTGTCTCGCAAACAGGAGTCACGTACATGGGAAACGAAGGCATAAATTGTAGCTTCCTATATGATCAAAGCCTGCAACATTTGTATAGTACGTACGTACTACTAATGTTACAAATAAATAATAAATAGTCTGATAAACAATAATTAAGTAGCATGCATGGGTATTAAAATATTATTAGTACTATTATTATTATTATTATTGTTATTGTTATTATTATTATTATTATTATTATTATTATTATTATTAGTACTATTATTATTACGAATTTATTGTTATTATTATTATTATTATTAGTACTATTATTATTATTATTATTATTATTATTGTAATTGTATTATTATTATTATTATTATTATTATTATTATTATTCTCCTTCAAATAACTAACTATTATTATTATTATTATTACTATTTTATTTTATTTTAATTTTTATTGTTATTATTATTATTGTTATTATTATTATTATTATTATTATTATTAGTACTATTATTATTATTATTGTTATTGTTATTAGTACTATTATTATTATTATTATTATTATTGTTATTGTAATTGTTATTATTATTAATACTATTATTATTATTATTATTATTATTATTATTATTATATGGGGGAAATCTCATGTTTTGATATAAATATTAATACTTGTATGATTTTAACAGTTAAGCCATGTTGCTCCAGCGGTCGACACGTGTCAAATGATAATATTAAATACCACGTCAGACCTGCCACGTGTTCAACGTAGGCGCCACGTGTGCCACGTCAGCAAGTCAACGCACATGTGGCACCTGGGGGTTCAAAGTCCAAATTTTTGAATAGAAAGGGGCTCAGTTTGTGTTGACCGGAAAAAAGGGGCTCAAAACCCAAATATCAGAAAAGTTCAATGGTCGACTTTGCATTTAACCCTAAATTAATCTAATAATTTTAGAAAATATAATTATTAAAATTATAAATCGTTTATATTTTTTTTACTAAATTTATTAAAAATTAGATAAATTACACAAACTTTTATTATAGGAATATGTTATGACTTTGAAAAATCAAACAGTAAATTTTGATTTTTAATATTATATTATATATATTTTATATTATATAGATATAGTATATGATATATACGAATCTTGATAAATTTTAAAACTCGTCAAAATTAAAAAAATTAGTTAAATGATGACAGCGATTTAATAGTTAAAAATTAGTTATGTAGCATTTTAATTAATTAATTTCTAACATCATAAATAAATTAAAAAGTCGCATAATTATTTTTTTAACGGTCAATTTTGGTTCACCAACAATTATTAATAATTTTAAGAAAAATAAAATCTCTCTGGCAATTTTGTCTGTGGCTTACCGACGACTAAAAATTTCTCTGGTAAATTTTCTATAACTTGGTGGCAATTTACTCACATGTATGAAGTTTTGCGACTTTTGATCATATAGATTTTCATTGTCATATTATTTTGTGAAAAACAGAGTTTGGTACTCCTATTAGGATTGAGCAAAAAATGGGTATAACCGAAAAACCGAATCAAACCGAAATAATTTAACCGAAATTTCTTAATAATTCGGGTATTTTTTAGGGTTAAGTTCAGATGACCACCTGGGGTTTGTGCGGTTTTCCACTTAACCACCTGTAGTCAGTAAAGCTACATTTAAACACCCGACCTTTTGAGTTGAAGTGAAAACATTACCTTTTCCATCCAAATTAACCGTGCGTGCATGTCAGACGCCAAAAAACGCGTGAAAAAGTGTAACAGTAAAAAAAAAACTAGAAAAAGTCTTAAATACCCTTCTCCTCCCTCCCTCCCTCCCTCCCTTCGGCCCACCATCTCTCTCCTTCCTCTCCTCTTTATCATGCTGGGTGCTATTCATGCTCCTCCGACGGCTGAAATGAAGCGCCTTTCCGAAATTCGTTTTTCGATCTATGATAAGCCAAGTCCGTGGGCTTTTAGATTGTGGGGTTTCTCTGTTTGGATTAGTAGGGGGTTTGATTAAGATGAATCTCGGTCCTAGAAGTTATTATCTGAAGTGGTGGCTTTGTTTGGGCTGGTTGGGTTTCAGATCTTGATGATTTGATGAGGTTGATGGTTTAGAAGAGGATGCGTTCAGATCTGTTATGTTCTCCCTATTCATCTTTCCATTTCTCAGATCTTGAACTGATTTTAGTTCTGGTGATTTTTGATCCGGTGATTGTGTTTTTCGATCTGGATTTATTAGTTATTTATTTCGTGTTCTTTTTTCTCAGTGTTTATTTTTTTTAGTTTACTTATTTTTTTTTCTCTCCTATATATATGTAGGTAGTGTTCTATTTGGGATTCTAGGGTTTCTGTTGGGGCTTATGATTGTTTTTGGTGTTTTCCCTAATTGGGTTCTTGATTTTGGATTTGAATTTTTGGATGGATTTGGGAAGTTTGCTGTTTCAGTTGGTTGGAAATGTGGGTATGTCGAGATTGGACTTTGACAAGTTTAGGCTATGGTGTTTGTTGGTTTCGGGTGTTTTGCAAATGGTGACTTGGCGTTCGAATTTGCAGATATTTTGAATGAAGCAGTGTTATCTTGGTACCAAAGATTGCAAATGCTAGCAAGGTTCCAGACTTGGGCATATACAACAGGAGTTAGCGGTACATAATTTGCTGCACATAAATTGCTCGATCTGTTCTTACACTGTAGAGAGTAGAATGAATAAGGACCTTTTGACTTGAAAACTCATGTGACTTTAATTTACATGGAATTCACACTATTTTAGGCTGCCTGACTTCATCACTTCAGCCTGTCTTCTTCCTCACACATAACCATCTCCTTTGTGACAAGTGCTTCCACCCAAAAAATTGGTTGTTGTAGTTATTATAGTTTCATTAGGCAATCAATTTTGTACTGGGCTAAAAATATGACCTCTGTTTACACTATTGAAAACATAAACAATATGAGGTTGACAATGGCAATCAATTGGAGGGTTTTGTTTTTCAATCATTTTGTTTGATTGATTTGCTGTTATCTTCCCTTAAATTTGTGTGCAATGGACTATTTTGGTGAAGTTTGTGCCGGATTTTATGGTGATGTTTGTGCCGGATTGATTGATCTTCCCTTAAATTTGCAGATATTTTTAAATTTGTTTGATTGATTTCCTGCCTTTATGTTCTTCCCTCGTATATCTCAGCATCTGTCGTTTATATATAAGGAAGGTAATTAAGTCTTTATCCAACTTAAGCAACAGAGTTATGACAGAAAGCAGTTCTTCACTTTAACTCAAAAGGTCGGGTGTTTAAATGTAGTTTTACTGACTACAAGTGGTTAAGTGGGAAACCGCTCAAACCCCAGGTGGTCATCTGAATTTAACCCTATTTTTTATAATTCGGTTATATCCGAATTTTTTTTCGGTTTGCGGTTATCGGTTCGGATATCATTTTTGTATTATTCGGTCTAACCGAATACCGAATAAGTTGTTAAATACATTAAGCCTTATCTTAATAATTCTTCTGAGTCTTTTCTCTCGATCTCTTCATCTCTATCTTTCTCTCGTATCTCAGAGTCTCTAACAGAAGTCAGATCTAACACTACTCATGCCAAAAAAAGTTGTTACCATCCTTTTGCCGCTGTTGAGCAAGTTCAGCCAAGAAGAAACGGAAAAGGAGGAGGCAGGAAGTTAAGTCGCCCCCGTCTCACCGTTGACAGTCCTTGATCTCGCCGTCGAGCAAGTTCGCCAAAGAATAAAACAAAAAGGAGGAGGCAGGAAAGAGTCGTCGTCCTCGTCTTTGGTAATCTTCCTGCAGCTGTTGAAGGTAGCTCCCTCATCTCTGTTGCCAATTGTCGTTTAATTTTCAATCTTCGGAATAAAGGATGATTTACAAAATTTCCCAAATTCAAAACCCTAAACATTGCTTCGTTCGTTTGCTGCTGTCATACTACTGCTGATGGAGTGATGGTTGATGATGGGCTGACTGCTGAGTAATGAAAGTTAAGACCCACTTGGTTTTTATTGATCCCCACGTGGGCAGCTAGCTTATTGTTATTGTTGGGCTGAGTTTTATTTGGCTTTTATTGATTCTTATTGTTATTGTTTGGTTGAGTTTTATTGGCTGGTGGGCTTCTTCTTTGGTAATTCGATTATTACCCGAATTACCGAATTGTAAATTCGGTAATTCGGTTAGTTACGAATTTCGGTTAGTGTTTCGGATAGTAAAATTATCAATAATTCGGTATTCGGTTATAACCGAATATTCTGTTCGGTTCGGTTATAACCGAATGATCACCCCTAACTCCTACTAAAAAAACGTACGCATATATAGTATATATAATTTAATGAAAAATGAACTTAATTTTTGTGTTGCGTCTGTAGTTTTTAAAGTTTTATTCGTATTTGAGTATCCAAATTTATCATGAAATGAGTAGAATAATATGAATGCTTTCAACATATATAAAATCTCATGCCACAATAATTTAATGAAGTAATGAGATTTCCTCTAGTTCATGAAAAAAGAGGGAGAGGCTGTACTCATGGGCTAATAAACAATTAATATAAGCTGCAAGATATATTAGAAGTATACAAAAGTCTATCAAAATCTTGGCAAAAAGTTTATTAAAGTATGTCACTTATTTCATGGAGTCTATAAAAGTCATTTTAAAAAAGTCTTTAAAGTTTTTAAAAGTCATTAAAATTCACAAACTCTACAAAAGTCTGTCACTTAAAAAAAGTCTTTAAAAATCTTAATTGAATACACCCCCTTAAATCATCTTGATTAGTAGATCGTGTTTTGGTCATAAAAAATAAAGGAAAATCAAATAATCTATGAAAAACAACTAAGAAATTTAAAATTGCTAAAACGAAATAAATATAAAAAACACAAAAATAAACTAGAACCACTCCCCGATAAAGACGCCACCAAAATTAAAACCTTACTGCGAACAATATTTATGTAGTAGTGCAAGAGTCGATCCCACATAGAATAATTAATATAATTTTATGCTTTGTGAATCAAGTTGGGGGGTTTTGAGTAGTGTTATTAAAATTAAACTAATAATTAAATAACGCAAAATAATCTAACGAAATAAATCAGGAAAACGAGCCTAGAATTAATTCAACTTTCACCTTTAGAAATTTACACTGATCATTGACACAAGCATAAACAATTAGTATTTTGAATATTCACCGTTGGAATTACTTCAATGTCTTTCCTTAATTTTAGTTAGATAGAAACAAGAGATTTAAATAACCCTAACTACTAAACAACTTTAGACAAACGCTGAAAGTTTAATCTAATAGCAACTTTAAGAGAGAGAAAAATCGATGAAGTTAAACAACACAAGCACATGTGGTTGCATTTAATTTAGTTGATTATTCTTCCTAAGATATAATAATCTTCTGATATGCAATTAATTATTAACCTTAGTTGCTTCACAAATTAGAGTGACCAAACAATTACGGATAGTAGATTTCAATGAATTAATACACTAGTTTGCAACCTAGCAATTAAACAATTCAATCATGAAATTTAAGCATAGAAAAATAATCAATACTCAAAATAATAATCAGCAATTAAAACCAATTAAATCTCACAGTGTAATAATTATGAGGCTTTTGTCTTCTTAATCCAAGAATAGAAGTGTAGCGACACATGACCATGAAAAATACCAAAGAATAATAAATAGAGAAGTTTGTAGACAAGTCTCCCCAATCTCTCTTGGTAATCCTCTATTTATAGGCATAAGACATTAATTCTTTTTCACGTAGGTGTTAACTTCCTAGTGGCTATCAATTTCCTTCAAAAAGATCTTCTAGATGGACTTTCCTTTCTTTTATTGAATTTGACTTGCACACCAAGATTGTTCCACCTCATTCCTTTCTCCTTGTAGGATTCTTCTTGTTTTTTCCTTCTATGAATAAGAGTATTAAATATTCCTTGATCACCCACATATTGACTTTATTGTAATAAAATATTAAATTTCTGTGCTCGTGTAATTACAACTTTGCCCCTCCTTTTATTTTAAGTTCAAATAATGCTCAATTTGTCTCCAAAGCACTTCCAAAGTCACGGAATCCTTTAATTGCACCTTAAATAAAAATATAAGAATAATGAGTGTATTTAGGCACCAAATAAATATAAAAGATTAAGCATCAAGGGATAAAAATATAACATATTTTATTCTCGTCACTGCGCTATACTTTCTGTTAATTTCGTGTTTTGCTTGCTAATTTAACTCTTTTTGCTAACTCCTTGCCAAGCTACTTTGCTAATGCCACCACATACACACCACACCATATGTTGCATAATCATGACTTAAATTCCATCATTGACCGCTTAGACTCCATTCCATGCTTAATTACAATTCCTGCATAAAAACACTAAAATGCATAAAAACAAACTAAAAATACTTATGAACTCACAAAATTATCAAGCACAATACCCAATTCGTAGGTATAACCGTATAAATCCCAATCATCATTAACCTCCGTGGTAGGTTTTGTGACGCACACTCACATATTAAACCACACTCACAATGGCAAGCAATTTAATCTTACACTTATTCAGAAAGTGGAATGCAGTAAAAGATTTTTTTTCATAGTGCTTGTTAATACATCTTGAGTTTTGACATATATATATTTCAAATATCTGACATTTTGAATTTGGTTGTAGGGAAGAAGCTTAAGCATTGCTGAGAAGACTAATTACCTCCTTTTCATGATTAATTCCTTCCAGGTATTAAACAGTATTTTAGCATTGCCTGTGGTCAGCAGTTGGTCGGTGATGTGTTGATTGCTGCTTTTTCTTAGCAAAGATTTGTCCTTTTAGATATGACTTGCGAGATTTGCAAGCGTTATATAACTGTTGATGATATTAGGAATGTAAAATTTCCTGATTTTATAGAAAGAGCTGATGAATATGTTGGAAAATGAAAGTCTGAGATGAATAAATTGAGGGACAGTAGAAGATAGACCAAAACAGAGTTGATCACATCAAGGAGCTAGAAACTCAAAATATGCTGAAGGCATTATTTTCCAGAAAATTCAAACAGTAGCGCATTTGACTACACTTCTGGTTTTAGATACAGCAGATTGGATAGTTTAATGTTGACTGCTTTAATATGTTTCTGTTTTATTTTATATAAAAACATAGTACACATGTCTGGATATTAGATATATAGGAGATATTTTAAAGAAATCCCCTTGTAAGTGGTTTTTTCTACTTTTCCAGAAAGTGAACAAGGAAAATAGAAAGAGAACGATGAATGTAAACCAATTATGCTACTTCTGAAATGATTTTTTTTTGAAGTTGGTATCTAAGAAAGTGCTCATTTTCAGAAAATTCCAAAAACAGTAACTAAGATTTGATGTCTACTCTAGCTTAGTATGGGGCTACAGTTACCTCTCCCAAAAAAAGAAATAAGATTTGATGTTTAGAACTGGATTTGTAAAGGTGGAATTTCTTTACTTGCTTGAATATAAACCTTATTTCATTTGTTATTTTCTTTGTTTTGTGAAATTGTTCTGGCACTGCTGGTTCTGTTATTTTGATTAGTCATTCTCTCTATTCTTATCGTAGAGATTAAAATATGAGAATTCTGGTAAAAGAGTTTCCACAGCAGCAAGTGTCAGTTCTGAATAAGTTATCTTGTGCATATTATGTTCTAACCTTGCTAAATTTTATTAGTTTCATATATAGTAGCTACAAAAGTTGGGGCAGTCCCCCCCTCCCCCTCTCATTTCTGGAAGTTAATTTTGTTATTTTTCTTCTTTTCTTTTGCCTTTCGCACGTAATATTTGATTTAAGAGGTGCAGAAAACAGTGATGGATCTGTGAATGAACCGACTGATTAGAGGACTGTTTGCAAGAAATTTATCTTTTCTTTTATACCAATTTTTTATTAAAAAAGAGTTAGAATGAAGATGAAGTCCTTGTCATAATTTCTTGCACTACATTCGAATTGCAGTGGACTAACTAGTTCCTCTTCATTATACTTTATTTGAAACGAGGGTAGTGAGATATTCTCTTACAATTTTTATTTTTTGGGCCGCAGAGCTTGGAAGATGAGATAGTGAGTAAAAAGTTTTTGAGGTTAGCTAGTCTGCAGTGCTGGCATAGTCTATCATATGGTCGTTTTCAGGTAACCTTTGATGCCATTTTTTGTTATCTTTTAAATATTTTCCTTCTAGCCATCGGTTTCTTGATGGCTTTTCATAATTGTAGATCGAGCTTTGCCTCAATCCAGATCTGATTAAGAAATGGAAAAAGATATCAAAAAGAATGAAGGAGGCATCAAAACGGGGAGAATTATTTGATTTCTCAACTGTGCTGGAAGTGAGGTTCTTAAGAAATCTTGTTGAAGAGTTTCTAGAGGTGGCCATACAGTAAGCTATATAGCGTGCAATTTGATACATAATTCACGTGGTCAAGATATGAGACACTTTATTTTTTCAATTTCCTATCAGGTACTTGATTCTGATGTTTTTCCATGTAAACGTGGTGGTGAAGTGGATGACGGACTTGATGTTGATGGTTTTGGACAAGTTGATGATGCTTCGTGTCTTGTATTGTGAGAGGTTTATGGAATTTCTTATTGATCTCTTGAGCCAGCTTCCAACGAGGAGGTACATTTTCATTAAGTTTTTATTCTTTAATCAGGTTGACAGAATTGAATTTTAGGCATTCCTTTTACAACATCATGGACCCATTTATTTACTTTTGTTTCTTGAGTTTATTGTTTTCTTGTTGGGAGGGGTAAGTATTTGTACTTGAGATATATCTTGCTTGCGGACATCAATTCATAGTGCTTAATATGGCAGATGCCTCCTACCAGCAATTTTTTTTTTTTTTTTTTTTGAAAAAATAGAAGAATAGAAAAATAAATAAGAAACGTAGTTGGTCAATTCAGAAATTATGTGCCTACCCTATTTTGAAGTTTTCTTTTTGGTAAACTGCATCGGCTGAATGTATTGCTAAGATTTGGTTGTTCGGGTTGTGTGGTTACCAGAAACTCGATTCGTGAAAGAAAAATGAGTATATGGAATGCTACTTATGGTGGAACACACAAGACATGTAGTTCTTGTACCACAATTCAAAATGATGGTACCTAGTTCGTGGAACACAGGAGAATAAGAGTTCCATGGTCACCCTGGTTATTCATTTTTTTTTTTTTGGGGGGGGAGGTAGAGTCACTCTTAGTCAGTCAGGTGTATGTTTAGTGTACCATTTTTTCTAACTTTATGCTTCATCCCAGTTAGTCTCTTGAGAGATGCCTCAACCTCTTGTGACCTATGTAGACTACACATTTTTCCATATTCATTCCATGATATAAATCGGTTTGCTAACAACTGACTAACACTAATTGTAATGCATTTTTTAGTGCATGGTTTGCTGCAATTATGCATACTAATTTTGTCGATAAATTGGTCTGGCTGATTAAAATTTTAGAGTTTTGGTATTTGAGAATTTGAAAACTACTCCCTCCATCCTAGAAAGAGTGTTATTCCTTTTTTATTTAGTAGTAAGATTTACAGAGTAAAGTTATCTCATCTTCTTAATTTTTTCTCTTTAAATTTAAGGCTTTTATATGGTCCTTAAAACCCTTTGGCTTAAAAGTAACGATATGCTTCAGAGTAGTAGGCCTTACAAATTTTTATTCAATGTGTGTTTGTTATGGATAGCAAGTCTCATTCTCATTTATTTCTTCGGCGGTTGTGTTGTTCTTTGTTTAGTGTGATGGGTGAAAGTTAGATATGTCCTTTCATTCATGCATTGTAATCTCCTCTTATAATCAATAAAATCTTCTTTTTAAAAAGGTTTGCTAGGTAAAATTAATGATTTAGCCATTGTAGTTGACAAGTTTTACTTAATACACCTGAACTTTTAATTTTTTAAATTACCCATTGAACTAATTATTATTTTAAAATTGGGTCACTCCGTTAAAAAAACTAAACAAACATTAATTTTTTATCTACATGACTTTGGAAAAAAATATAAAAATATAAAATATTACTTATGTGGCAAAAATAATAATAAAATAATAAGCAGCCTCTTTTTTAATATTTAATATTTACCTATCTGCTTCTTTTTTTCATTTTTTACTTATTTTTATTGGATAATATAAGCATAATCTGGATAAGTAATACAAACATAATCTCCTTTCATCTTCAAATAAATGCTCTGATCTCCTTTTGGTATCAAGAAGCATAGAATCCTGTCGCAGATGGACGAAAGCTTCGATTCAATCTTCCCTCTGTACTCTTTGATCGTCGCCACGTGATCGGCGTTGTTGTGAGACTCGTTCTTCTTCTCGATCGACGAAATGATCCTCCACGGAGAGCTCGCCGGATTCGGTGACAGAGGTGGAGACATTCTCTTCACATGGTGTTGGTGTCGCCATTGATGGAAGTTTTTTAAGATATGATCTGAATTGATTGACTACTTTTTTATTTCAAATATTTCTTGTTTTCTTCCCGATATACTTTTTTTTTTCCAAATCATTCTCCAGATCTGTGTATTTATGGTGTTGTTTTATGTTTGAATTTTTAATTAGAGAATTGAGGTGGGTGATAGTTAATTTGTTTGTGGAAGGGGGTGATTGGGGGGGAATGGGTGTTGGGTGGTGGTTGTGATTGTGGTGGTTTGTGATTGTGATGATAGGCTTGGTGGTGGTTGTGATTGTGGTGGTGGGGTTAGTATACTGACAAACAAAATTTGTTAAGATTAAATATGTTCTTTGGGCCAAATGACGAGTAATCGATTTTTTCTTTTGTGATGAATGCTTGAGGAATCGTGTCTAATAGTATTACTTGCAAAATGACAGATGAAAAAAGAAAGGTTTTGATTGTGTTTCTACTATTTTTTTTGAGATTTAGATTGTATTTATGTAAATTCATGTGGATTTTCAATTGATTCATCATCTTGTTGAAGAAGGCCTATTGTTTGATTATCTTTAACATTTGCTCATTGTTCTAAAAAGTAGTCACCTAGGCCCAGCGGTAAAAAAACCATGTCATTCAATTTGTTTTTATTATTTTATCTGAGGTTGTAGCCTATCAAATTTAAAGTCCAGTCGTGGAACGTTGGATCCACGTTGGATAATAGTTAAATTCAAAGGATTTATCAAGATTTAATTAAATTCTTAAAAGCCAAAGTTAATAGTAATGACTTAATTTTAAAAAATAATAATTAGTTCAAATGGGGTAATTTAAGAAAAAAATTAAAAGTTTGGTAAAGTGTGTTAAGTAAAAACGCCTTTTAGAACATTGGATCCACGTTGGATAATAGTTGAAAGGAATTACAATGGCTAAATTATTAATAATTTGTTTAATGGGGTAAATAAATTATTGAGTATTTATACCAAAGTGTGTCCTGAAACCTTAACATTAAAAATAAGTCACCAAAATAGTAATACTCTGAAAAAAGTAGTACTCTTCTCTTAGAACGAAGGGTGTGTATATATGTATTATTTTTAAGGTTTCATTTTTTTGCTATGTATTTTTTTGGCTATAAAACTTTTGCTATATGTATTGTTTTGGGTTATAAAACTGGTAGATTTTCGAGTTTCCTTAATTGCTTTCACTTAATTTGATGCTAAAGCATAGGTTGAATTGGATATAGAGCTTCACCGTTGAAGTGGAAGTGCAGGGATAAAAAGCAAGCTAGACTTGTACTTCTTTGCAAACCAAGTTCAAATTAGTTCAATTGGCTTCGGCTCCCATTTCCATTTTACACTATGTATGCTTGGGAGTTTGACTTTGGAAAGAAATGAAGAGAAATGGGAAGATAGTTCCTACTTTCTCTCCACTACTTCTTTGGTTTTGCAAACCAAGTTCAAATTAGTTCAATTAGCTTCGGCTCATTTTTTTTATAAAGATAAAAGATGAAATTTTATTAATAGAAAAGAAGGGGAACAAGAAGTCCACCATTAAGGGAGTAAAAATAAAAAAAAAAAAGCACTTAAAAAAGTGCAGCCTTCCAATCTCTACATAAATCAGTTATCTCTAAAAGCCCTCATAAGCCCAAAGAGAAGCAATAAAATAGGACAGCTCAAAAGAAGGGCAACTTCCTCTAAAACAGTCACATAATTTTGGCATCCCTCTTTTTTTTCAAATTCTTGAAAATGAATTAGCAACATATCTTTCACTAAAGTAGGACACAACCACTCCTCCACAAGCCCCAAGTAATAGGACAATTCAAAATAAATGAGCATGAGTCTCATTATTGAACTTGCACATAAAACAAATGTCCGGAGATAGAACTTTGTAAGGCCTGTGATTTTAACAGGCTTCGGCTCCTATTTCCATCTTACATTTATTTAGTTCCTACTATACCCTCCTCCCACTTCCTTCTTTTTCTTTGTGTAATTTTATAATCATTGAAAAAAGAATATAACACACACTTTCTTTGATTTCTTTTTAACTTACAAGCAACAACAAAGAAATCAACCTTTTATTCTCTCTAAAACTCTCAAGCAAACATATTAAAAACAGAGTAAACTCCCAAGCAAACAAAATATATCTTGAAGGCTATATTTTATGCAATATATTTTGTTTGGTTATGAAACTGGTAAGAGTTTTTCAAGCCTCTTATTTGCTTATTGATATTCTTTTTGCTAAAACATATATGAGAAGAATTTTGTAATAGAGCTTTGAATGCCTCAGTGGTATCCCCATTGTGGGTTCTAGCCAGTTTGAGGGGTAAAATCATGGTATCCTATCTTTTTCTTCTCTCTGAAAACTTTGAAAGAAGGTGCAGTGAATAAAAATAAGCTAAACTTGTGCTTTCCTGCAAGTAAGACATGATTATTTCACGTTTTACTCATTAATAATCTCCCCATTTCCTCTTCTTGTAAGAGTCTAAATGATAATATCTATGCCTGTGGTTGTTGGTATTGTTGCCAAATCTGAATTAAACTCTAGGTAATACTGTTAAGTCTCGAGGATTATGCTTAAAACTAGTATCTGATACTGTTTTATGTTCTTGCGGTTGTGCTGTCACAGATTCTTCAGGCCTTTAGTTGCTGATGTAGCTGTTGTTGCCAAGTGTCATTTAAGTGCTCTTTATAGACATGAAAAGGGGAGGCTATTTGCACAATTGGTTGACTTGCTACAATATTATGAAAGTTTTGAGATTGATGATCGTCTAGGGAGACAAATGACTGATGATGAGGTGCTTCAAACACATTATGACCGTGTCCAGTCTTTCCAGCTTCTTGCATTTAAGAAGATTCCCAAGGTCCATTGTCTTTTTCCAGGGTTTGGTCTTATTCAACGCGAAGTTTATGATTCTTTAGGGATATTTTATGCAATCTTATTTCAATAATATTTTCTTGGTCCTTGTAGCTGCGAGAACTTGCGTTGGCGAACATTGGTGCGATTCATAGGCGTGCTGATCTCTCAAAGAAGCTGTCTGTACTTACTTTGCAAGAGCTTAGGGATTTAGTCTGTAGCAAGGTTAGTCAAATGGTGGACTATGCGAACTTTTACCATTTAGCAATTTAAATAAAGATGAATGTGAATTCCATTATTTTCAACCTGAAGAAGTATATTCTCATTGTAAGGTCCTACTATTAAGTAGATAATCACTATGTAGAGATAATGGCTTGCGCCCAATAATTTGGTGGATGTCATGCTCGAATCTCAAATTGGGTACATGTATAGTTGTCATGGCGTCGCCTAGGTGTCCGAGCCGTCAAGGCTCACGCCTTGGTAGCTGACTCAAGTGAAGTGATTAAGCCATTTTTTACCCATGATTCATCATAACACATGAATTTGTTATTTCGTGTAATTTTATTACTTATTATTCTTGTAATGGGTGATGGGCAAGTCATCATTTTTATTTTTTGATTTGTTCTACTAAATTTTTAATGTCAAGCATTTCATTTTTGAATTTTGATTGTGAAGTATAATTGTATTCCATAATGTTAGTTATTATGTTTTGGATATTAATGTATATAAAATTTTATTCTTCAATATATTTTTGAAGTAAAATAATAATGTATAAATTACACATTGTTAATGACTTGTCGCCATACTGGACGCCATGGTGGGCACCTTATCTCTCGACGTCCTGGCGGTCAACTATCGCCGCATCTCGCCGTGGCGCCATGACAACTATGTGTACATGTCCATGTGGTAAATAGATGAGGCGTTTACCCTGGTCAAGTTTGCCTTGTGCTTTTCATATATCGCGGATCCTCTTTTTATTTGTTTTGAATGCAATTTGCAGTAGTTGAACTTTAAAAATTTGTAGAAAAGCAATGAGCATGATAAGATATTGTGTATATGGAAGATTTATACTCCAACTCCATAGTTAATAGTAAGTTCATATGTATAAAGTTGATACTGGTGCAGTGAAGCTGATTATCAGGATTAGGAAGTAAGAATTTGCTTTGGGGTGCAGAAGTTGTTTGTTGCTAGATTGCTGGGAGCTCTTTCTTGGAACCATATTGGGGTTGTATGTGCCATTACCATGTGTTTTTTTTTATTTTTTTTTGGTTATGCTGAGTTAGATCTTAATAATATTAGTTTAGTGATCGCGAAGAGTTTGTTATCTAATATTCAGGTGGCTGAGTAAAATCTTTATCAACTTAAAGCTTATACACTTTGTAATCCATTAATTTAGGGAATTTATTTCTTATTCTTGTCATACTTGTCAAGTCGTCGCCTAGGCGTTCAAGCAGTTCAGAAGTTGCAAGGCGTCGTCACGACTTGGAGAATGCTGCAAAAGCGCCTTGGCTAGGTAGTCATCGCCTTTGGTCGCCTAGGGGTCGCCTTGGACGTCTACCAAGGAAGGCGTACGCTGAAGCATCTGCACTGAATGGGTTTTGTTTTGAAAGAGAACCAGCTGTCTGCTACCCTAGCTAACAAGCTTCGAATTAAACCAAGAGAGAGACTTTGCCCCTCATGTTAAACCTTAGGGGAGAGATTCGCTGCGACTGCTGGACTTTGTTTCGTTCTCCTCTTTCGAGAAGATATTCGCTACGATGCCGATGCTGGTAGTTTAAGAGGGAGAGAGAAAGCTGAATCGGTTTATTTGTTGTAATCCAGTACCAAGATGCAAAAGTTAAAAGATGTTGCCTATGTTATTATTCCTAGCAGTTGAAACATTAAACATGTGGCCCATAGTATTATTCCATTCATGTAAATGATACACGTGGTAACTTAGCAGTGAACCAAACTAGCTGTATACTACTAAATGGTAGCAAGTATAATAAATTATGGGCAAAACTATGAATTTAGCCACTATAGTTGGCAAGTTTTACTTAATGCACAACTGAACTTTTAATTTTTTGAATTACCCCATTAAACAAATTAAAATTTTACAATTGGATCATTCTGTTAACTGTAGCTCAATTCTGTTAATATGAAAGTTAACTTTATCCTACGTGGCTTTTTAAAAGAAAAGAAAAATGACTCAGATATAACAACTCAGTCCTCAAACCACCGCCACTCATCCTCTCTTTCTTCTCTCTCCTCAAACCTCGTCAAATTCACTACAGATAACACCCAAAAACACCCCTCCTTCAAATCACTCATTTCCCAACCTATCCCACCCCCAAATCCAAGATCGTCGACTACCCTCCTTCGCCCATGCGCCACCTCCAATTCCACTACATTCCACGGCATCTGCTACGTCGTCGACGACAACATCGACACCGACCAAATCATCCCCGCTGAATACCTAACCCTAGTCCCCTCCAACCCCGACGAATACAAAAACTCAGTCATATGCCCTGGTCGGCCTTCCTTCCTCCTATCAGCCTTCGCTTCGTCGACTCCGCGTAATTCAAGTCCAAGTACTCAATCCTCATCACGGAGACAACTTGGGCTGCGGTTAAATCCTCCCTTAACACGCCTGCGTGGCCCTCGGAGCCGCTCGGCTGGGGCAGTGGTGGCGGAATCGTACGCGAGGATATTTTTCAGGAATTCGGTGGTGTCGGGAGATGTTTATCCCATTGAATCGGAGGTGAGGATCTGTAAGAAGTGTAAGACTGAAGATGCTATCTGGAGTGTATTGAGGAGAGAGAAGAAAGAGAGGATGAGTGGCGGTGGTTTGAGGATGAGAGAAGCTGAGTTGTTATATCTGAGTCATTTTTTTTTCTTTTAAAAAGCCACGTAAGAAAAAGTTAACTTTTATATTAACAGAACTAAGCTACAGTTAACAGAATGATCCAATTGTAAAATTTTAATTTGTTTAATGGGGTAATTCAAAAAATTAAAAGTTCAGTTGTGTATTAAGTAAAACTTGCCAACTATAGTGGCTAAATTCATAGTTTTGCCATAAATTATGTATACAGTAAATTACATCACAGTTATATTAATAGTAAATTATATACATGATAAATAAATATTTTTATTATATTAGTACTTCAGTTTAGTAGCACAATAAATTAGTACACCCTCTGTCCCATAATAAATGTCCTAGTTTGACTTTCATGGTCAAATTGATCATTTTTAAAATTAGTAAATCTTAAATATCTTTAAGATATACACCGAGTGATTATGATCATAATAAACTCCGGTGAATTTACTATTAGTGTGAATTTTCGTAATTTAAAATTTCTTAATAAATATTTTTAATTATTAATTTAAAAATGGTCAATTTGACCATCAAAGTCAAACTATGACGTTTATTATGGGACGTAGGGAATATTATATTTTTTTGTTATGTATTATGTTTTACTATATTAGTATAATATAACATCTTACTCATTATAATATTGTCAATTTATTATTCATGAAATTAAATATTGTTTAATATAATCAATAATAATTTTAACTTATAATTTTAATAATTTAATAAGTAATTTAATTTTTTATTTTACTATTGAAGTTAAATTTTCCTATTGATCTACTGTGTATTTTTGTTTTAATATATGTTTGAGTTTATAACTAGTTCTGTAATATTAATTGTATATACTTGGTATATATATATATATATAATATACTTGACTAATTTTTTTTATGTTTAGTCGCTTAAGCGGTTGACAACCGACTCTCTTTGACTTTTAGCGCCTTAACAACTATGATTCTTTTATGGTTTAGTTCAACTGTATGTCTCAAGTGTTTGACCGTATTCGACAATGTAATATAGACCACCTTAGCTGTTAATTTACTTTGCACACACTAGTTGTATTGAAGTTTAAGTCAGCAAGCCAAGACAGGACCGGAAAAAGAGACTATGCGACGAGCCTTGGGTGTTGGCATGATTGCCTTGGATGATAATTGAAGGTCTTTCTCTAGAAAGAGGTAGCTGGAGAAGATACATCCACTCTATCCATGATGCAGGGTTTAAGTTTAGATTGTGGTGTTTTTATCATGAGGTCCCCATTTTTTCTTTTGGGGGTACTTCAGTGACGTAGTTGTCTAGGAGAAATTTAATTAGAGCTGGCCCTTACAATCTCTCTCTTAAAGCTGATACTTACAGTAGATTGTTTTCTGTATTCATTTTTTTTGTTCGTTGCTGCTCTCAACATGGTGCAGTTTTGTATATATCTACATATGCATGTGCTTTTCACTATGAAGTTCTGGTTTGTGGTTGTCTTTTTGTTTTTTCACTGAATATTGAATATATTTTCCTAGCTAACTTTTGTCTTTCCTTCTGCCAGCTCAAACTGGTTTCAAAGAATGATCCATGGTCAGAAAGAGGTGACTTTCTTATTGAAGTCATGGTTTCCTTTTTTGAGAAACAACAATCTCAAAAAGAAGCCATAAATGCTCTACCACTATATCCAAACGAGCAGATAATGTGGGATGAAAGCCTTGTACCAAGCATCAATTATTCTGGGGAAGGTTGTCTGGCACTTCCAAAACTTAATCTACAATTTTTGACCCTTCATGATTATCTGCTTAGAAATTTCAACCTCTTTCGGCTTGAATCAACATATGAAATTCGTGAGGACATTCAAGAGGCTGTGCCACATCTACTTGCTTATATTAATAATGAAGGAGAAACTGCTTGTCGTGGTTGGTCGAGAATGGGTGTGCCAATTAAAGAATTCAAGATCACCTCAGTTAAGCAACCAAATATTGGAGAAGTCAAACCATCATCTGTGACTGCAGAAGTTACTTTCAGTATTTCCAGTTATAAAGCACAAATAAGATCAGAGTGGAATTCCCTAAAAGAACATGATGTTCTGTTTTTACTTTCCATACGTCCTTTATTTGAGCCTCTAATTGCAGAAGAGGCAGAGACTGCAACTGTACCACAAAAGCTTGGTCTTCAATTTGTACGTGGATGTGAAGTTATTGAGATGCGTGACAAGGAGGGAACTCTCATGAATGATTTCACTGGGAGAATCAAGCGAGATGAATGGAAGCCTCCAAAAGGAGAACTGAGAACTGTGACTGTTGCTCTTGATACAGCACAATATCATATGGATGTCAGTGATATTGCAGAGAAAGGTTCAGAAGACGTTTATGGTACATTTAATATATTGATGAGGAGAAAACCCAAGGAAAACAACTTCAAAGCAATTTTAGAATCCATAAGAGATCTAATGAATGAAACTTGTATTGTTCCTGACTGGTTGCATGACATATTTTTGGGCTATGGGAACCCCTCTGCAGCACAGTGGACTAATATGCCTGATCTTCTGGATACAGTAGATTTCAAAGATACTTTCCTTGATGCAGATCATGTTGTACAGTGTTTTCCAGATTATCAGGTTTGTTTTTCTTTTCGATCTGTGATGAGACTTTTGGTGTTTAGGCTACTTGCTTGCAGTTTAGATTATGAAGAATCTATGAGATGCTATCTTTAATCAAGTTTCTTTGTTGTTAGGTTTATTTTAAGAATACAGACGACACAGAGAACTTGTTGCCAAGGCCCCCTTTCCGAATCAGACTTCCTAGGAATCTGAAAGGCAACACTCATGCTCTTCCAGGAAATGAAAAGTCTACTGTTGCTTCAGTTGACGTTAACAAAGCAGATAATGGTTCTGAAAAAGATGCACTAATTGTTGAGGCCTATATCCCTCCTGACCCAGGCCCATATCCCCAAGATCAGCCAAAGCAGAACTCAGTTAGATTTACTCCCACACAGGTTTTTGCAACTTCTGATCCTCGCAAGGGACTATATATACTCTTTTCTTTCAGCAATATTTCCTCCATATATTCATCAAGTGCATTTTTTTTCTTTTTTCAATTACTAGTGCCTGATTTTAAGCATATATGAAAACATGGTATCATGCAAAAGTTTTGCGTTTTTCTTTCACACATGCCGTATGTATGTATATGTTTGTTTCATGAATTAAATATGGCCCTGCATCTTTCTGGAGACATAATCTACATGTGCACATACCATATATTGATCACGTGTGTTCATTGTGTGCCTCGATTCCACCAATCTCCACAAATGAACACTGTCTTAATGTTATCAAGGAGGGGTGTGCTATTTGATACTTATACTTTGTTTTAAATAAAATTCCTCCACTGTTGCATGCCATAATCAATGCTTCCCTAAATTTAAATTCTTCACATCTGGAATACTCAAGGGGGACTATTTTTATCACTTCATCAGCTATAACAACTGGCTAGAGACATTCAGGGCCTGTTTGGATACCATTGTCAAACAATTGGTTTAGAAAATGTTGTTTTCCCAGCATTTTAATTTTCTGTTCTCTATAAATGTTTCAGAAACACCCACATGTTTCAGAAAACACCATAAATGTTTTTTTATGTTTTTTACAATCTTCAGAAAATAGACTAAATTTTATCAAAAGGAACCGATTAGGAAATATACTAAAGTTTACTATTGTCTATTGCTGCTGATTATCCTATACTCTACGTATGACAAATTTCCCCTCCTAATTTTCTCAATTTTATTATTAAATTTTTGTGAGAATGTTTTTAAGAAAAAAACAGCAAATACTCATTTTCTGAAAGTTTTAATAAACAAGATTATCAAATTTTTGTGAGAATGTTTGTTAAGAAAAAAACAAGCAAATACTCATTTTCAGAAAATTTAACAAACAAGACCAGATAATTGAGAATGAGATCTGATAACTAAATAGGTCCTTCGTGTACGAGTTTTTGTTTTGGTCTATTCAGTTTCATGTTGTAGTGCTGTATAAGTGATCTTTTTACTAGGGTTGATGTGTGAATGAATTTGTCAGGTCTATGAGCATTTAAGCAGCACATTGTACTTTTTATGATGTGTTGGAAGGGAAGGCATAATGTTGATGGCTACTCTTTACCTTTGTTCCCTAGTAGTTATGTTCAGTTGCAAAAGTTGAAGTAGTTGTCAACACTCGAGTCAAATTAGCCTTGGTATGCGGTGGGCCTGAGAACCATAGTTGAGGAAGATGGGATTAATATGTTTTTTTGGGTTCTTTAATATCTTATGAAGAAGAAAGGAAAGAAAGATTCTAGCAACCCCACCACCATACAAAAAAAACTAGAAATAACAATATTGCCATTGGCTTATTAGGTATATCATTGCATATTCATGGAATGGGCATTGCTGTTGGAATGCGATCTTAAGTTCTTGCAGTGAGTCTGCGAGTGCACATCAGCACATAACGTAATGGTTTCGACTGGCGTGTGTAATTCAGGTGTTGTAGACCTTTTAAAACTGGTGTCTCACTTGTTAGTAAGCAAGAAACACAAAATTACAAATTGTTTAAAGTTAATAGTTAGTCATATATTATCATATCAAGAAACTACTATTTTTACCTTTTGTCAGGTGTTTTTTCTTCTTTGAAGACCAAATCTAAAGAAAAGAACAATTGGCTTGTATACATTCTGTATCATGCATAAATTATGATATTGCACAGTAACAATGGAGTTAAGAAGTAAAACATTGATTACGCTTGTAATTAGGTCATACATAAACCCAAGGGATTAGCTCAAGTAATAGTGAGCATAATGATATGTGTCTGTCAAGGTATAGTTCACAAGTTCAATACTCCGCAAGACAACTATCTCCATTAGAGCCACCCAAACATAGTTTACAATGAGCGTTCCTGGTGTGCGTGGTTTGTGCATCGGTTGTTTACCTAGTGCACATCCAAAGGATGTTGGTTGCGGGGTTCCCTTTTCATAAAAAGGAAAAGGAAAAAATAAAAAGACGACAAAAAAAGTACTAAATGAAAAAACATGTATACATATATATTGTTTTGAGTTTTGTTGTATGGACCTTGATTGACATTGAACTAGTAGTCTGGTATTGTCGTTTTATTCCATTGTTTAATGGAAAAGTTCTATAAAATCATTCTGATAGCGGTGCTAGTTTTTGACTGAAACTTCCTCCTTAAGATACCTGAACCAAATTCTAATTCTAGTTATATTGGACCTATTGTAAATTTCCTTATTTTCAATTTCTCAAGTTAGGTGGTTGGTCAGCACTCCTGGTAATTTTAGCTTTTGTTTGACTACTTTACCTCACATTTTTGCATGATTATTTAGATTTCATTTACTTTGAGACGCTCATATAGTGTAGTTTCTTTTGGCCAGTGAATTTATTCCTAGTGTCCTTGCATTTCTTTTTCTGGTTATACAGGTTGGAGTTATCATCTCTGGTATTCAGCCTGGGTTAACTATGGTAGTGGGTCCACCTGGTACAGGAAAGACTGATACGGCTGTGCAAATCTTGAATGTACTTTATCACAATTGTCCTTCTCAGAGAACATTAATAATTACTCATTCAAATCAGGCTTTGAATGATCTTTTCGAGAAGATAATGCAGGTTTGAGTCATTTTCCATCCATTTGCAATTTTATAGTGTACAAGTGAGATTGCTCCCCACCCCAACCCCCCAAAAAAATAAAAATAAATGGTTTCCTCTTCTCTTTCCATGCATAAGAAACTGTTCAAACTTCCTCTAGTATTATTTTTATCTTCGTCAGCATGTAGTTTCATTTGATAAAGCATGTCTTTTTTTACATGACAGAGGGATGTGCCTGCTCGCTATCTTCTTCGGCTAGGTCAAGGAGAACAAGAATTAGCAACAGATCTTGACTTTAGTCGTCAAGGCCGGGTAAATGCAATGCTCGTTCGCCGTTTAGAATTACTTGGTGAAGTAGAGAGGCTCGCAAGATCTCTCCAACTGCCTGAGGATGTTGGTTATACTTGTGAAACAGCTGGATACTTTTGGTTGCTTCATGTTTACTCTCGCTGGGAACAATTTCTAGCTGCATGTACTGAGAATCAAGATAAACCAACTTTTGTCCAGGATCGCTTTCCCTTTAAGGACTTCTTCACTAATAGCCCTAAGCCAGTTTTTACTGGCCAGTCCTTTGAGAAAGACATGCGTGCAGCTAAAGGGTGCTTCCGTCATCTTAAAACCATGTTCCAAGAGCTTGAAGAGTGTAGGGCATTTGAACTACTTAAGTCAACAGTTGATCGAGCAAATTACCTGATGACCAAACAGGCAAAGATTGTGGCAATGACTTGCACCCATGCAGCTCTAAAACGGAAGGATTTCCTTCAGCTGGGCTTCAAGTACGATAATTTACTGATGGAAGAAAGTGCACAAATTTTGGAGATTGAAACCTTTATTCCGATGTTGCTACAGAGACAGGAAGACGGATATGCTCGGCTTAAGCGTTGCATTTTGATTGGTGATCATCACCAATTGCCTCCGGTTGTGAAGAATATGGCTTTCCAGAAGTACAGTCACATGGATCAGAGTCTATTCACAAGGTTTGTTCGACTAGGAATCCCTTATATTGAGCTCAATGCACAGGGTAGAGCCAGGCCAAGTTTGGCCAAACTTTACAATTGGAGGTATAGGGATCTGGGTGATCTTCCTAATGTAAAGGAAAATGCCATTTTCCATAGAGCAAATTCTGGATTCTCCTATGATTATCAGTTAATAGATGTACCTGATTACCATGGGAGAGGTGAGAGTGCCCCTTCTCCTTGGTTCTATCAAAATGAGGGAGAGGCTGAATACCTTGTCAGTGTGTATATATACATGCGTTTATTAGGGTACCCTGCAAACAAGATATCAATCTTGACAACTTACAATGGCCAGAAACTTCTGATTCGTGATGTCATAAGCAGACGGTGTGTACCGTATGACTTCATTGGTCCACCAAACAAGGTAAGTAACGGTAAAACCATTACCAACATTTGACTGTAACCTTGCAATAACTATAATGGTTTTACTTGTTATATATTTTTTTTTTACAATTTTGTGGAATGTGGAAACATTATGTTGGTCTGCCAAATGAGCATCCCAAGTAGTTTCTGCTGCTTATCTAACAACCTACGAGATCAAATGCTTTTAGGATTTGAAAGGTTTCAGAATGAAGTCTGGTTTGACCAGTGTGATTTGGCTTGTCAACCATCTGGGGTGCTGAAATATGCAGGCTTTTAATTTCTGATATACATGTTTTCTTTCCGTATGAATGTAATAAACTTCTTTTGTTGTTTTTTGTAGGTTACAACAGTTGACAAGTTTCAAGGTCAACAAAATGATTTTATTTTACTGTCTCTTGTGCGTACTCGCTTTGTGGGACACCTTCGTGATGTTCGAAGATTGATTGTTGCAATGTCTCGTGCACGTCTGGGGCATTATATATTCTGTCGACGTTCTCTGTATGAACAATGCTATGAATTGCAACCTACATTTCAGCTTCTTTACAGAGACCAGATCTGCTTGCTCTTAATCTGAATGAGGTTACACCATTTACTGACCGTCACGTGGAGGACACTGGATCATCCCGACTTGTCAGTGGAGTGGAAGAGATGGCTAACATTGTCAATTATGAAATGCATCACGTGTATCAGGTACCTTCTAATTTTGATATCCTTTTAAATACTTTGTTCTTAGTTGATCATGGAAGTATGAAGTTTCTTGGTAGTTAGGAGTTAGCCCTGAAAGCTTTCATTAGGGAAAACACTCAAATTAACATTCTTTCCTTTGCCTTTTGGAGGATGTCTGATCCACCTGCTTGAGTATATTTTTCTTCTTTCTAAATAAATTTATAAATTTTAATTTTTAACCAAAAAGATTTCATTCTGTAATCTATAAAAGCTCGTCAGTATTAGAAAATTAATAGACTCTGTTTATGCATTATATACATAATTACTAAGGCATAAGTTTTTTGTTCTCTTAATTTCATTAACTTTTGTGTGAGCTTTAGTAAGTTGTCTTCCTCCAATTCATGAATAAGAAATTTCAATGAATGTGCTATAATCTGCAAGTATTTTAGGCTATACAATTTTACAGTAATTGCATTTGAAATCATGATTTGCTTAATTCTTTATCTCTCATCCCCAACTTTTTTAGCTTTAATTTCTTAATATTTGTTCTTTGTTGTCCAAGGAGTGCTGAAAAGCCTTAACATATTTCCTTCCCAGTTACATTGAAGTTTTAATTTAATAATAAGAAACTTTAGCTTGCATAAAATTATTTTCCTAAAACATTTCGTTGTTAAAAGTTCTTGATCCTACACAAGTAAGACCTGTTTTTATGGTTAGCACAAAAGCTCTCTATTCATGGTTGTGACCTTTGTTCACTTCTGTATCTCCAAGTTGTCACCCTCTTTTAAAGTAAAATTTATTTTTAGTTAGTTGAGTTCTTAAAGTGACATTTTGTGTCAATTCGTTTCTTTTTCCCAGTTTCATTTAAACTTGGCCAAATTTTGACCCTACTCTACCCACTTTGACCCTACTCTACCCACTTTGACCCTACTCCAATTTCACTAATTCAATTTTTTTTAAATCTAAATAGTTTTAAAATTAATTACTATTTCTAAATTTCACTAATTGTGCTTAAAGTTTCATAAAATATAGATTCAAAAAAATTAAATAAAAAAACAAAACTTTATTTTCAGAAAAAAGAGTAAATTTTTTTTATTTTTTATGTAAAACTTTATTTTCAGAAAAAAATTGTCTTTACCATTATTATATGTATTTTTAATATTTGAAATTTTAAAACAAAAACTTAAAATAGAAATTAAAATACAAAAAACAGTAAAATATGAAATAAAAAACTAATTCAATGTTTTTTAAAAAGAAATTGAAAAGTTTTAAAATAATTATTATTTTCAGGGAAAAAATAGTTTTTTTTCATTTTTTAAAAATGAGTAATTTTTTTTATAAAAATTATTATTTTCAGGGGAAAAATAAGCTTTAGGGACGATTTTAAAATTGAGTGGCAACTTGAAAAGACAAAAGTGTCCTTCAGCCAAACAAAAATACATTTTCTGCCACTGACTTTGAAGTTTACCATACTCTGGATGTTTTACTCGCACTACAATAAACCAGAAGTATGAAATATTTAAAAGTTCTTTTGACAAGTTTTTTGTTTTGCATGTTATTCTTATCCATCTGTAAGAAGGCTAAATTCAACATTTTTATATATAGATACAGTACTTCCATGAATCCTGGGAGTCTGTTAGACTGTTTTCCCATGTGGAATCACTTAACATAACTTTTTATGCAAATAATTGTGATTAGAGGATATTTATGGATCCTATAAAGTGTAATTACCTCTGCCTGGTCATACTATAAAAGTTTGTCAATGGGTATGAGTTTTGCTATAAAGGGAGCTTAATTTCTTTGAGATGTGTTATTTTCTAACCAGTGGGAAGCTGTTTTATTATTTTTATGAATTGATTTCATGAGTTACTATTCCGATATCCCTTATCCCCATTTTCATGTCTCCATTGTAAAATATACGATCATTTTGACCTTTTGGAGTCTATTTATACTTTACTCCATTTTAAAATATAAGATTATTTTGACCTTTTGGAGTCTATTTGATATATTTTCAAATTCGAAATTGATATAAATGCATTTAATTTTAGACAATACAATTTTGGAAATTGTGAACTACTCATAACAAGATTTATTGTTTTCAAAAGTTAAATGAATCACATTAATTTTGAATTTAAAATTGTCAAATTGACTTTAACTTTTGAAAAGTCAAAATTTGATCTTATATTAAAATGGAGTAGAATTTTGTGTTGGATATTTTCAAATATTTTAAGTATATAATAAATATATTATATATTGGAATTGAAACCAACGAATGTGTTGGTTGGGTTGGCATGAGTTGGAGGGTTGCAATGTTAAGATCCCGTTGAAGGATTAATCCTACAGGTAGTTATTGTTGCAACACTTGAATTATTCTAGGCAGAATAATGCAACGGATTGAAGTATTACAAATTGAATCAATACAATGATTCGAACAAAAACAAATGAATCATTGCAATGGTTTCAAAGGGTTTAATACCTCCTCAAAGGGGTGTTTGTAAATCTCTAAATAGGTTGCAAATCCACCCAAGTTAATTAGTTCAAATTATTCTAAATCCTTCTCAAGCACGTAGAAAAAAATATCATTCTAATATTTTTTTCTTCTTATAATTTTCTTCTCTCATTTATAGTTTTGCACTAGATTTGTTTTTATACAACAAATTCCAGTACAAAGTAAAATCTGGGTCTGTGTTATCTTATGAATTAATTCACAGTATCTTGTGAGACTAATTCACAGTAACTCTATGTAGCAAAAGTAAGGGGTGAATATAGTCTAAAGGAAAGAGTGGTCAACCATTCAATTCAGACAGTAATATTGTTGTAACTACGAAGGTGTGCACCAAAACTCTAAAATGTTTAGACGGGTGAATGCTGCTGGGGGAGTGCATTCTCCTGTTACAAATTCCAAAACAAACACTAATTCAGTCGCCCTTTTTCATTTTATTCTTGATATATGTTTGTTAGGGGTCTAGTGCAATATATTTTTTAAGGTGAAGGTGTTAGCACAGACCATTAGCTTTTTCAGAAGTTGCACTACCATTCACCATCTCTCAATTCTCATAGTTGAATTCACTATGAAGTTATGTTTTCGTGAATATTCCAGTTGACACAAATTAACCTTTCCTTTTTGTCAGGCACAAATTATGAGCCATCAGATTCCATCTCGTTCAGAACAATTTGCACCAAGAATGGATATATCCAAGGAAAACGGTTTGCTGAATTCCTTGTCCTCTGATGATATGATGGATGCCGATAATAAACCTGGCGTGGGAAATGGGGCAGATGAGGATGTGCCAGCTGAAAGAAAGTCTGGACGAACCTACAAATGTGGAACACCATTTAGTGGAAGATGGAGATGTGCCACTTGAAAGCCATTCAAATGGGAACACAGAAACAGTAGTACTAGAAGATGATGGAAATAGAGTAGCACCTGTTAGCAATTTAAACGATGAAAGCAAGATGGATGAGTAATTTCTACAAATGTTGAACCTTAAGTGGCCACTGGTGTTGTATAGGTGCATCAGCATCAACTAATGCTGCTCGAGAATTAGTCCAAATTATGCATAGAACTGCTCGCTTTTACATGATGGGTTTCTATGTGAAGAAACATGAAAAGCCACGTCTATGGACTTGAAGCTTCATTAATTAATGTCCAAATCTTAAAGTGTCTCTCAGCTGCCTTGTAGGCATGTCTGTAAAAACCAAGATTTAATTATATAAGTGAAAAGATCATGGTTGCTTGTGGGAGTGCAAAATGTTGTAAGAATTGCTAATGTAGAAACATAATGAAGAAAAATCTTGATGACATTTTTGTCTGCTGTATACATTGGGCAGGTGAGAAATTGCCACTGCAACATTGAGCAAAAACTGCAGGTTGGGTTACTCGGTGTGGAATATCTGTAGTTTCTTTTAGTAGTTGAGGCTGTTATCTTTATGGCAACAGAATATTAATTGTGAAATATTTACCATTTTTTTGGTCTAACTGCTCTTTCATTTAACTTTGATGAACTAGCCTACAAACAGAGCCTATTAAAGAGTGAGCAATAATACAACAGAGTTGATCAGTTCAAACATCCTAGTGGAAAGAAGAGTTGGATAAACAAGTTAAGAAGCCATAGAGCAAAAAAAAAAGTAGTAGTTCCTCATAGTAAAGCTCCGGGTTTTTAAATTAATTAACCCGTAGAGAGATCGCAGAGTAATCGGCAGGGTGATGTTAGTAGTTCTTATGCTCATTGTCTAGGAAAATGAGATATTGTTAGTAGTTCTTATGCTCATTATCTAGGAAAATGAGATATTGTGACTATCGATTGTTTTGTTATTAATTTATGAATAAATATTAGTGGTAACCTTATTAATTAATGAGATATGTCATAGGTCACTTATAATTTCATTTAATTTCATATATTGGTATGTGTCGCAATTGCAATTTGGTAAAAAAAATTGTCAATGTGTAGCTTAAGCCAAGTAAATTCTTGAGTGAAGAAGTTTAGCCAACGAAAGAATGGACCTTAAGAATCATATAGAAGAGCTAACCAACATAGCAAACTTCAATTCAAGCAGTTGAGTTTTTAGTAGAACATGATTGATAAACACTGTAAGGCAGGGGTTAGTTCTAGAAATGGCTCTTTTTTCACAGTTTTCTTCTCAAGCTTAACAGCCTTCACCTCATTAGTTTTTTACTAGTGATAGCCCGTACAATGCACCGACTAATTTGAATAATGGATTGACTAACCTAAATTTGAATATATCTAATAAAAAATACATTTATTAAGACATTAGAACATCTTATGTCTTATTTCATCAAAAACTTGAAATGCACTAACCAACCGAATCAAGTATCAATGCTATATGAATAATTTTGAATTTTTTTAAGATTTAACTCAAATTATGTATTTTCAAAATAGTAATAGGAAGCCCATCCGATGGAAGGTCTGTCCATGTAATCGGAAGTAAGGACTTCCATCATTGTTCTTTTATCAATTGTTCCACCCATCGATGTAAAAGTAAAAATATTATTATAAAGTATGTTTGTGCGAAATACATTAGCCAGCTGACCCTCTCCGTCTAGCAATTGTAATAACTCAATTGGTGTCTCACGCAAGGCTGATAGCTGCCCTTAGAGTAGCACAAAGAACCCAATGACCTGTTTGTTGTTGGGTGATAGCGTGTTCATGCTCCCACATAACCGCATAGCAGTGGTGACAAACTCGTTCTAGGTAGCCTATATTTAGTACCCTCATGCTTGTAGCTGCAACAAACAAAAAGTTATTTAGTGATCCGTTGTTATTAAGTATTCAAATTATTTGGGAGGTGTACAATTATGCCATTACCAAAATTTGATTTTTGTAAATTAATCTTATTACGCGTCCTCCTACTCTCTGTGGTAACACTTGTAACCAAAACGTCATCATCACATAATTTGTTGATGCACAATATAAAATGTGCTAAGAATAAAAAATAGTAACCGAACTAAATAATAATTTATACCAATTATATTTCACATACACCATGGCTCACAATTGTTAACATTACCTTCAATAATTCATGTTATTGTGTAACATATCAAGACAGATGTTATGTTGTCAAGATTGAAAGGCAATGCTTGGATGATATATTAATTATACGTACGTACGTGCCTATACGAAGTCATATATCACCAAAGAAGATGATCCCCATGATAATTAATTGCAACGACCATCCCCCATAGGCTTAAACATTGATAGACAGGACCGAACCCTTCTTGCGCAGACATCACGTTACAACACGGACTTGGAGTACACAAAATATAGCCTAAGATGAAGCTAAATAATGAGCTTAAATCAGTTAACACTCTGATGGGATAATGGATATCATCTCCTTAGTTACAGTAAAACTAACATATATTATCTCAATGCATCTGAATTTCTTGTTGTAATGAGACACATGATTGTACCTGTGATGCCCTCAAATCCGGGTCTCTTGAACCTCGAATTTGGTGCTCAAGATACATCACACACATCACATCTATCTACCCATTCCTTATAAATTACATCATTCATTACATTGCCTTAATACAAAACTTATCATTATCTCAGATCTAACTAACCTTTACAATACATGACTAATAATACAAAAGGTTTATATCAATATATATATATATATATATATATATATATATATATAATAAACAACACACATATATATGACACTTCTCGGTCGCCTTCTCTTTGCCTTTGTCCTTCATAGAACCTTTGGCTACATCGGCTTTAGCTGAAAAGTTTTATTTTAAGCAAGGGTGAACAACTAGTTTACTCAACAAGTTCAAGTAGACAATAAATACAAGAACGATATATCATAATTGGAAAATAATTAACTTCTGAATTTTCAATAATATATAATGATTGTGAAAAATTAACAATACTACAATAACATTCAATAGAGAGGGTTATTCCCAGATTTCATAATGAGTGATCGCTATGGATCGTGAATTTCTAGAGGAATTATCAGTTAGTAAAACTGAATATCTCAATAGTATAAGTTAGTTATAAATACTAATTATACTCTTCTGCGAGTACGTGAGGTGATCAGCCTCATTGTACCCTATATTATGCATAATACTCAAACATAGCACGCGGGGTCAGATGTTTGACAATAAAGTTCCCCTTTTATAAGGGTTGTTAATCTCAGTTTTACATCATGAGTCCGTACCACAACAATATGGTTTGGATTTGTTTCAAAGAAATGTCATGATTTCAACATATTATACCAATATTGATCAATCCGAAATAAGTGGCATAAATCTTTACTAACAAATCATTTCACAAATAATAGAATGTTTCATACTTTAACAATTTAATATTAGTCTAGCCAAAACAAGTGGTATAAATCTTCAATAATAAATCTGTTCATAAATAATAGAATGTTTCATGCTTTAACAATTTAATATTAGTCTAGCTGAAACAAGTAGCATAGATCTTCGATAACAAATCACTTCACAAATAATAGAATGTTTCATACTTTAACAATTTAATATTAGTCTAGCCGAAACAAGTGATATCAACGTAGTACTTAAACAATTCAGGCATAATTGAATTTTAAAGATAACTTGAGCACTTGTACAAATATAAAAGATTTGTATAAATTTTAGGATTTACTCAACGTAAGAACATTGAGCAATTTAGAACTTCAAACATCGTGAAACAATAATAAGAATACCTATCATTAATAAGATTAATCTTTCAATTAGTATAACACAGTTTGATTCATAGTACTACTACTCTATAACAAATTATATAACATTTAATCACATAAGTAAATATTAGATAATACCTTAAACCATTAGTAATATTATCATCCTTTGATTATATTTCAATCGCTTAATAATCATCTTAAACTCTCGTGATAATATTATTAATAATTTAATAATATTTTATCTATTTTCTAATATTATTAATCATTTAATAATATTTTAATCATTTACTAATATTATTAGTCATTTAAGAATATTTCATTCACTTACTAATATTATTAATCATTTAATAATATTTCATTCACTTACTAATATTATTAATCATTTAATAATATTTTAATCATTTACTAATATTATAAATCATTTAATAATATTTTATTTATTTTATAAATTTATAAACAATTTAATTTAATTGTTTATTTTAATTTCGTATAAGCACACCTAGAGGGGGATGAGGGGTGGGGTTGGGGGAGGGGGGGGGGGTGAATAGGAGTTTACGATAAAAGTGATAAATTTTGAAATCTTTTTGATTCTTTCTTCAACAGGTTTAATTCAGACAGTTATGTCGGTCTACTTTAGTGTCTGCTTTAGCTTATGTTCTTCGTCAATTACTATCAGACAGATATGCCTGTCTGCTTTAGTGTCTGGATTAGTATATCTTCAAACGTGAGCAAACAAAATATCCAGAAATAAGAAAATATGTTCTGTCCCTATCCTCTAATCTAGTTGGGTATTCCACGTCCAACACCAATCAGTATTGGAGACTCTTTGTAACACCCCCTTTCTGAAATAGAAAGAGAGATTACTCAAAACACAACAAAACTGATGAATTTAATAGCAAGGCTCAAAGTCACAAAAGAATAATCTTAATATCTGATAAATACCACAAGTCTACCGTAATAAATGCCAAACTGACACAAACTACAATATGAAATAACTATTACAACTCTAAATAAATCAATGTATCATTGCCTAACTAAATATATCAAAACCATTGGAAAGAAGGGAGCTCTCATCACACTTGACCTTGATCCCCCTGATTACCTGCCGGAAGAAAATACACAGCATGAGCCGAATGCCCAGTACGGATATAGTGTAACACCCCCTTCCCGAAAAGGAAAGGGAGGTCACGTGCAAAAAAATAACAAACCTCAAAATAAGTAAACAGAGCACTATTAACTTTAAAATATTAATAGTGGTGATCCATTAACAAAATACTAAATATAATTTTCCAACTAGTCAAAATAATCAAAACCAAAAATTGAATCAACCTAGATGGTCAAAGGTAACACTCTTATCACACTACCCCTGAATCACCCCTGTAAACCTGTCTGAAGAAAAACACAGCATGAGCCAAATGCCCAGTACGGATATAGATAATACAAAGATGTATAACTGAAATACAAAATCAACTAAAGCAACATACTTAACAAAGCCTCAAGCTTAAAGACAAACAAAAATATGATATCCAAAGTCTGAATAGAATATATCCGAATCAACAGATTTAACGAAATAAACAGAAGAGTAAAAAATGAACTGAAGTAACTAACTCAATTAATTAAACTGAACAGAAACAAACAAAACTAGTACAATGAAATAATCGGTTGAATCAAATGGTTAGGTGTTATTTCATACCGAGTGAGCTCAGAAATATAAATTTCCACACAGCAAAGTCAAAATAATGCCACACAGGCAAGTCAAAATAATGCCACACATGCAACCAAAATAATGCCACACATGCAAATCATACAATGGACCGTGAATCCAAATGTATGCAAATCGGATAGGTGTGTTTGGCACAATATCACAAATCCGCAGAACAGAAAACTAGGGTTAACCCATACGCCTCCCACAAGAAAACACCAAATGGCCCACTCTTTCTTTGCGACGGAGATGCAATCTACCATCGTAGAAAGAGTCAAGGAGGTACAACTCAAGACGGATGAGTGTAACCAAATGAAGAAGCAGTTATCCGAGAAGGAAGAGGTTAAGTATAGTCTTGATAATGAGGGATTATTAAGATTTGAGGGAAGAATTTGGGTTTCGAATGAGACGGAATTAATGGAGCAAGTGTTACAAGAAGCTCATAGTTCGAGGTACTTGATACATCCTGGTAGCACTAAGATGTATCAAGACCTTCGACAGAGTTTTTGGTGGCCAAACATGAAGAGAGAAATAGCAGAGTATGTGAGTAGGTGCTTGACTTGTCAAAAAGTTAAGTAGAACATCAACGACCCAGTGGTTTATTACAGTCATTAGAGATTCCAGAATGGAAGTGGGAGCATATCACGATGGACTTCGTGGTGGGACTTTCGACGACGCAGAAAGGGTACGATTCAATTTGGGTAATAGTGGATCGGATGACGAAGTCGGCTCACTTTTTGCCAATTAGGGTCAAGTATAACTTAGACCAGTTAGCTAAACTTTATGTTAAGAAAATCATTTTCAGACATGGAGTACCGGTATCGATTGTGTCAGATCGTGATCCACGATTCACATCGAACTTTTGGAGGAGTTTGCAAGAGCAGTTGGGAACACAGCTGAGGTTAAAGCACGGCTTATCATCCACAAACTGATGGGCAGAGCAAAAGGACAATTCAGACGTTAGAAGACATGTTAAGGTCTTGTGTCATGGATTTCAAGGGTAATTGAGATGATCACCTACCACTAGTAGAGTTTGCATATAACAACAGTTATCATGCAAGCATAGGCATGCTGCCGTATGAAGCTCTGTATGGGAGAAAGTGCAGAACACCTTTGTGTTGGGATGAGGTGGGAGAACACCGGATGCTAGGACCAGAATTGGTGAAGCAGACAGCGGATGTGGTAAAGTTAATTTGGATGCATCTCGTCACAGCTCAGGACATACAGAAGAAGTATGCGGACTCACATAGACTAAGTCGAGAGTTTGAGGTGGGCTCGTATGTGTTTCTAAAGGTATCTCCCTGGAAAGGAAAGATACGCTTTGGAAAGAAAGGAAAGTTAAGTCCAAGGTTTATAGGACCTTTTTAAGTATTAAAGCGGGTGGGAGAGGTAGCGATATGATAGCATTACCTCCGGACCTAGAAACGAATACATAACGTATTTCACGTGATTCGTATTACGTCCATATAAGTTCTAACTATAAGCATGTAATCGAGTATGAGCCGATTCATATCGAGAAAGACTTATCATATGAAGAGTCGCCGATGCAGATCATTGATAGGAAGGAACAAGTTCTGAGGAACAAGTTCTGAGGAACAAGGTAATACCATCAGTGAAGGTATTATGGAAGAACCACGATCTTTGAAGAAGCAACACAGGAACTAGAAGAAAAGATGAAGAAAAAGTTTCCTCATCTATTTTATTAAAGTAAGACGAGATTCGGGGATGTAATCTTTTATAAGGGGAAAGGCGTAACGACCGAGAAATTAGGATCTTATTGTAAAATGATTTTATTAAATTAAATAATAATAAAATCATATTCAATGTGTTATCAAGATGGTTGTCATTGTATAACCTATTGATGTTAGAATATCGTAGTATTTGAACTACGTGGATGAATTAAAGTGTTTGAATTTCCAAGACGAAAATAAAAGTTTTCGAGAAATTTTCCGAAAAACACTATTCACTCCAGATTTGCTCGGGATATAATTTTGAGATTAGAAATACGTAATGATGGAATAACAAGTTAAGATGGATTATGTAATAAAAATCCGATTATGGAAAATGTAATAATTAAACATGGACTTAATTTATAAACGTTAAGTAAAGCGAAGTGTTAAGGAATAAGTAATAATTGTATGATACCTTGGTATTGTACAAAGTAATGAAAACAAGTATAATATGAAGTATTATACGAGTTTGTATGAAGGATGAAATCTGAGTATATAAATTCTATAAGAATTAGAATACGAAAATAATACATCAACAATATGTATTAAGAAATGTTAATGGACTTGAATGATTGGTAAACAATTATGTACAAGTCCAAGTGAATTAGAGAGAGAAGCCCAACTAATGAATTAATGAACCAACTAGTGTTTGTTAATGTAAAGCCCAATGATTAATTAATGTAAGCCCAAGATGGAATCCATGAGTGGTATGATCCATGGGGCAAACCATATTAATATGGTTGAATGTGGTGACCAAGTAATGTAATGACCAAGTAATGTGTGATAACCAAGATATGTGGTGACCAAGTATAGTGGTGACCAAGTGATGTGATGACCAAGTTAGGAGTATTGACCAAGACTTAGGAGTAATGACCAAGTGTAGGATAAGTTTTGTGCCTTGCAAGTAATGAATAGTAAGGAGGTGGCTTAAGGAGGTGGGATGTTTTAAAGACCAAACTACCCTAACCTTGGAAAGTCTATAAATAGAAGAGCTTTGCTAGTCATTTGTTGGTTGATCAATTAATCCAACACATTTAAAGTGCTTAAGTGTTAGAGAGAATAAGCTACCAATAAGTCACTTCCATAAGTAAGAAGAAGAAGCAAACTACTTACCAAGACAACAAAAGAGTAAGACTTCTTCTCCAATTATCTTCTATCTCTACCATGATAGGATGATAAGAAAAGTTGGATTAAGAAACATGAATGAGTAAGTAATGAACTTAAGCCAATTAAGTTGGTAATAAATCATTTAAGCTAGCATAAGTTATAAACTTATGTGAAAATAATATGAACTTGTAAGAAGTTTATTAAGAGAAATGATATGAATGCAAAGGAATTTATATGATTATATGTATCATGTATATCTAAATAAAGTTATATATGAAGAACATGTAAAGTATGATGATTAAGAAACCTTAATTGTCATAAGTCATGAATAATCAAATCTTAAGTAGTTTATAATTTGACAAGTTATAAGCTCATGAAGAATAAGTCAAAATCCAACAATGAATATAAGTTGTTGTATTAAGTATGTTAAGATGTTCACATGATGAATGAAGTTCATTTGTAATGTTGAACAAATCATAAGAATGAAGAAGTGCCGGAATTTACACGATTGGACGATAAACGTCGAATACGTAAAATTCTTGGAATAGAAGTCAAATTTTATGTTTGATCACGAAACCATTGTTTTCCAATAGAGACAAGTCATAATTGGCATTTAAGAGTTGCGGACTCAAAAATGACCGGATTCCGACTTAGAACGAAGAACGCGGCGTTGAACGTTCATTTAACGTTTATCGTTTTCGTTAAAAATGAACTAATAGGTGAATTTTTAGCAAACGAAGTCAAATAGATAAAATTCTTGAATGATCATGTAGATTATGTAATTTGTGAACTGTAGGCTTTTGAACGAGCCAATTCGAACTTATAACGAAGAAGTTATGCGTTTGGGAAGTTCACAAAATTTCAAAACTGAAATTGATATCTGGTGCACAGAGTTCAGCCATACCAAAACAAAGTAAAAGACCACGCTGGCATGGCAATGGAACAAGAATCGAGACTATTGCAAGAGTTCGCCGTAGTGCGAAACTTAGTTCATTACATGGCGGCTAATACACCATGAACAATATCAAAATCTCAGAGTGGAAGCGTAGCATGTTGACCCATTAAGTAAGGACTCGCCATGCAATAGCCAAGTTTGGGACATTATACATTAAGCTCGCGTTGCGGTAAATACGAGATGTAAAGATAAAAGTGGCTGGCTGCAATTGATCTGATCTCGTAACAAAGATAGTAATGAAGTTTTCTAAATACAAAGAAAAGAAATGGAAGTAAACATAACTTAAGGAATGTAATGTAACATTTTTAAACTTTAAGGATGATGTATAAAGGTTGAGATAACCTAGTCAAATATAATGCAAGTACAATGATAAATCGGAAAGAATAGTAACTGAATCGAATACACAATTAGATTGAAATGAAGGGTATGATATAGTCATTTACATACTTGATTATATGTGACCTAATGTAAGGCATTATGTGATCATGTATTGTAGAGACTTGAACGACTTGAACATAAAGTTAAAATACCGTAGCAGACGCTAAAGACAAGTATTCTAACTCTTGTCTCAGTTCAATCTGAACAAGTTTTTGAGGTTCATGTATTCTTTCGCATGAATTGAGTTATGATGAAGTTGAAGCCAATTCTTTTGGCTAGACTTGATGTATTGATAATCTATTCATGAATGATCAAATATTGCTATCTTTTGTCAACTACTTGATATGGTTTTCAAAAGAAGACTGAAATGTTAAACAAATGTTTTGTCGGTAAAACGACAGGCACATGAGGTTGCCAAATGCTTAAACGTGCATACGTTTAATGGATGTAGTGTTGATCAAAATAGAGTACAATAGGCTGATCACCTAGAAGTGCTCGTAAGAGATATCGGGCTTACGGATTTGCTTCCGGGTTGTCCTTTTCCAATAAAGAATGAATACTCGAGGTGTTTGACCAGAGTGAATGTTTTACTAAATATGGTTGTTATTGTAAAACATTTTGAAAGAAAAGATGAAGTGCTATTTTGAATTATCAATAGTACTTCATAACTATTGTCCAGTTATTGAAGATATATGATTTGTATATGTCAAGCATGTTGTTATTAAATTGTTAAACTTGCTGAGCTAGTTATGCTCACTCTTGCTTGAACCATATGAATGAAGCTAAGACTGAACGTCCCGAAGGATCGAAAAAGGATAAGGGAAAAGCTAAGGCAGATTACTAAGCTGTCTTGTAATAGTATAGGTCTATTATTGTAATTTAACTGATATTATGACAAAGAACCTTTGTAACGGGTATAGAACTTGGGAAATGTAAATATTACTTTAAATATATAGAAGTTATGTTCTTTCTTTGAGACTTTTCAATTGAATGAATGTATGAATGTTGTACAGTATAGCACCATCTGTCGGGTTGGAAGATACCCGGATTTGGGGGCGCTACAGTTGTCGTTAAGCTTGTGTTCGAAAGAACTGAGTAGCTGAGCAAGCTTCCTTTTTAGATCGTAGAGTTGAACGTTGTGTGTTCTTCATCTTTTCGTTGTATGCTTGCTTGTTTCTTACTTCTGCATCTGATTTGTATATAAGGTGCCTTTAAAATGTATCCATTTGAATGCATCCGTTGAAGCATTAATTGTATTTGACATTGCTGAGCACTGATGGTGACTTTATGCAAATCTTCTATTTAGCCATCTGGCCCACTGACACAGCAGACTACTATCTCACCTAACACCTAAAAAGGTGTTTTTAGCTGACATGTAGTACTTTCCTTAGCTTTTTCAATATGTCTCTTTGTTATATACTAAGGATGAGTGTTGTGTCATTGGGATTCCCGATAGTCTCAACATCTATAATACATTCCACATTTGTTGAAATTTATTCTTAAACAAATGGACAAGGCTCGATGCTTCTAATGCAGGCAGATGATACACTACGAACATGATCATGGTGTTATGCAAAATTAGTGCCTGAACCGGTACTAGTAGATGAGAACACTACAATTTCTCTTAAGTACTGATAGACTACGATATTTGCTTGTTTGATTTGCAGACTCTACATTTTGAGAGCACACTACGATTCTTGAGTTGATTCGACAGGTGTTTTAACCACTCTAAGATTCTGGGAGAGGCCCTGCAAAGAAGACATACTACGATTTCTCGATGCTCTACGATTCTGCCTTGGCTTATGCAATCTCTTGACTGGCTCGACAGACTACAATTCTGTTGAAGCCTATCTATTACATCTCAAGACATAGATCAACCTAACACCTTTGATCTTTTCTTCTGTACATTCTGTTAGTTCCCAGTAGGTATAATATAGATCTAGAAGGGGGGGGGGGGGGTTGAATAGATCCTTTTTAATTTCAAATACTTTTCTCGTTTATTTTATATTTTTCATAAATTAGCATATGACAAATATAAGAATCTTTTCAAGTACTATGGAATAAGTAAAAGACCCCCTTTATGATATATTCATAATCAGACATACATTATTCGTAGAGTTAGTTCAGTAGAAAGTAGTTAAAACATGCATATCAGTTATAGCAATTAATGTACATAATGTAAATGATATAAAGTAAAAGACACAAGGGGTTTTAAGTGGTTCAAAGACACAAGCTCCTAATCCACTCTTCTGCTTTCAACTAGCAGGATTTCCATTAAGGAAGAGCAGCACCCTGAATCACTAAGATTCCTTCAAGGCCAGCAGCCTTGGGACTTCAGTTCACTAAGAACTCTTCAAGGCCATCAGCCTTGGAACTTCTCTAGTTCCCTAAGAACTCTTCAAGCCTAGCAGGCTTGGAACTTCATTTAGTCCCTCCGGACAAGGACCCCTCAGGCCCTGGCTTCTTGTTGTTGATGTTGTTTGTTTGTTGGAGTTGTTGGTGCTGAGCTGCTAAGATGTCTTTAAGCTCTGAACAACTTCTGTACTTAGCAGCTTGGCGTTATCATCCTTGAAGTGCAGTTGATTATTGCATGATACTCAGCTTCTTCAGTTACTCAACCACTTCTGATGATCCCTTGATGAACTGCCTTGAAGATGATTCTTCTTGATACTTGATGGCTGCACATGATGAGTTTCTAAGATGACTGAGCTCTTCTGTTAGGTACTTAGAAACTTTCTCATGCTTGACACCATGATGGCGTTAGTGATCTTCTTTCTTGATACTTGATGCCTTCTCATGATGGACTTGCTAAGATGACTGTAGGCTCTTCTCTCTCTAACTTAGAGTCTTCCCATGATGGACATCAAGATGACATTTATGCTCTTCTTTCTCTCGGTAGTTCAGAACACTCTTCTTGTAGTAGAACTCTCACTTCTACATTATAGAACTTTCACTTCTATTTCTTTCTTTGTCTGTCTCTAAGTGTTCTTGGTGGATCGTAGAGTGAGCCTTTGGACCTTCATTGGTCACTCACTATTTTACGTTGGTTAGATCAGTCCACCGTTTCTCCAAATTCAGCAACTCCAGCAACCTTTGATCTTTGAAGCTCTAGCTGATTTATACTCCTTCCCAATCTTCCCGTTGGAAAGTAGCCGTTAATAGCTCTTTGAATTGCTTCGCAGATCTCGAGTTGTTTGATGTAGACTGCAGATGTGACATGACATCCCCTTTTCTGACTTTCTGACACAACAGTCTACTGTTTGACCTACCCCGTCAGAGATGTTACTTTGATGTCTCGGACAGGTCGACGACTTTATTTCCCCCTTTTAATTTCTCGATCAGAGGTTGTCCTTTTGCATCGATGCTCTCAATAAGCTCTTATCCGAATACCAACCTTCAGATTGAACCGTTGCCAATGCTTCAATCTTTGGATGACCGAACTCTACGATTCTGATGCATGCTTTCTTGAACTTGATCGTAGTGACTTGTTGACTGTTGCTCATTGACGTGTAGAGTCAACACTACGATCTTTGAAGAGTGTTCATTTGATCTTCAGTGTAGAACACCTCTTCTTTTCATTGTCATGCGTTGCTTCAACACTTCATTTGCTTCAAACCGCTTCTCGAGATAATCGATAGTTTGACTCCTTGCTCTGGCCCCTTCTGAATAGCAAGACACTTCAGATTTGTGGCGTGTCCAGCTCGCTTTCTCCTTGTGATCTCCCGTTCACTTATCATCAATGGACTAACCTAATGCTTAATCACTTTAGCCTTATTCTTCAAAGGCTGACCAGTATCTTTGTGTACACTCCATCAGTTCTTTCTTTGTTTGGAAAATACTACGATCCTGGTTGCTTTCAAGATCGTTGTCTTCTATTGACTTGACAGCTGCTACACTTGCTGACATTCCTTAGTCAGTTACTGAAGTCTTCTTATGATCAACTTGTGGAAGACCTAATCTCGAATGGCTTCACAACTCAATCTGGATAATGATTGAGTTGGTGCTTAGATCTTCTGTTAGCTTACATGCTATTCGTTGAGTGCTCTCTGGTTTCCTTTAGGTGGGATGTATCTTTGCAGTACCAACTAGAGGCTTCGTTCCTTTGGATATTCTGGGAGTGCTCAATTATTGAGAATCGTGTTTTCTCTACGATTCTGCTTTGGCGTTGTGAGCACATCTATTGAAGTCTCAGCTCTACACTGTACGATTAAGCTTCAGCTGTGTAGACACCACGACTCTGAGATCGGATCTTGACACTCAAAGATTTCTGACTTTTGTGTTCGTTATCTTCATCTGATCTTGCTCGACTACGATCTCTGCCTCTGATATGATCAGTAGACTCTACGACTCTGAGTGTAGTCTACGATTCTTGATGGCTTCGGCAGATGCTCGGTTGGCTCGTAGGCATGCTGTCTCAATGATTCTGAATATGACTTCCTCAGCAGACTATGGCTCAGAGGAAGTTCTACTCGACACACTACGATCCTTCCTTGTCTCTCTTGGCAGTCTACGAACTCCGAGATCTACTATCTTGCAGACTACGACCCTGTCTCGATAGCTCTCGAGTTTTCCTTGACTCTCCTGGCAGACTACGATTTGTGGTACAGTGCTCGACGATCAGACAAGCCTATCTATTACATTATAAGATCAACCTAACATGCTTGATCTTTCTATATTTATAGTCTTTGTACATCATTTCTTTTTAAGGACTTTACAAAGCTATGTTTTGCTTATGTAGGATCAACCTAACATATTTGATCAATTAATTCTAAGTCCTTGTATATATGTTTCTATTATCTATCAAAGAACTTTACAGCTTTTCTTAATGCAAGCATACTTGCATATTCATTCATATATATATATATATCATAATCAAATCATATATAAATAGGAATATCATTCACATGTTTATTCCTAACAATCTCCCCCTATTTGATTATGACAAAAACAATAAGTGCATATGCATGTTATGAATGAATCTTATATACAGTGAGCAACTGTATTTCTAAAACAGATAATCATGAATGTCATTTATAATAATATGGAATTTAATACACTGACATTTTACATCCTGGATCCAGAACATACCTAACTAGTTAGAGATGTACCTCTTTGGCTCCAGGATGTCTGTTGATCAGCTATTCATCTGTTTGACATTTTTGTTCTTACTCACCGTGGGATGTGGATTTCATTTGTTTGTCTGCTCCCCCTCAGATGTATGCTCCTCCTCTTTTTCTTCTGGCTCCCCCCTCAGCCTTTGCAAACACAGGCTCATCATCCTTTGGCTCCCCCTCAGATGATGACTCAACTTCTTCTTCTGCTGTCTTCTTCTTCTTTGTCTTCTTCTCTTCTTTCCTTTTGCTCTCCTTACTCTTTCTTGAATGCCTCTTACTCTGCCTCTTTCTATTCCTCTTTTTCTCCCTTTTTTGTCATTAATCACTTGGGAGAGTTGCTCCATGTTGGACATTAGTTGCTCCATCAGATAAGAGGAGTTACCAACTTCAATCTTGAGTTCTTGTTGGCTTAACTCAAGTTGTATGTAGAAAGACTGATTCATGTTGTCAATCTTGTCAGAGAGGGCTTGGACTTGTTCTTCATTGGTCTTCTGTGCTCGTAGAGCTTCTGTCTTCTGATCATGTATGACCTTCAAATATATTTGATCTCTCTCTTTGATTTTGAGAGATACATCAGCCATAGTTACTTGAAGTCTGTCTTGAACTGAGTTATCTTCTGTTGCTGTCAACATCTTTGACTCTTCATTGATTAGAGATACCTTCTCAACCAGCTCAGCAAAATTCTTTAATAGCTCCTGCTCCATAGGAATTTGGTCATCTGGTTGGGCAGCTTCTTGTTGAACACTAGATTGGACTCTACAATTTTTATCTCTGGATAACTTTTTGAAAGCGTTGAGAATTTGAACTATTGTTGAGTACCAATCGTTATTGGAGGATGAAGGAATGTCAGATAGCTGTGCTTGGGCAGATGGAGGCTCCTCATTTTTGACTTGAACACCGTCAGTGGTAGAGTGAATAGACTCTACGATTATCTCCTTAGCCATAATCCTTCTGCCTTCAGAGTCCACTCTACGATCATAGGGAATATAGTGGTTGCCAGCATATCTGTAGACTTTCTAGTGGGGCTGGTCTTTGATCAGCATTATTGAAAATCTCTTCACCCTTGGGAAGTTCTGTGCCACCAGCTCCATGCTTGGAAACTGAGAGTAACACCAGCTGAAGTAGCTTCCATCTCTTTCCGTATGTGCCTTTAACCAAGGCATCCATTGGAAAAACCATCTCATCAATAGATCATCAGGATTATAGAGGATAGTCGTGTAGTCTAACTTCACGTTGTTCCAATTTTTGAACACATCATGTGCATTCATCCTTACAACCTTGAGCTGTTTATTGCCATATCTTACCCATCTTTCTGCTGGGTGTTCTGCTGGTTCATCAAAAATTTCTACCACTATTCTTCTGCTGATTCTAGCTGGAGAGAGGACAGGATAGTCTGCTGGTTCCTCTGATTCCTAATTTGCAGAACCAGAATCTTTTTCCAATTCTTCACTTTTTGAGCTTGAATCTTGCTGACTCCATTGATCAGATTCATCAGTGAATTCTTCTTGCTGAATTTCATTACCAGAACATTCTTCAGCAAAATCTCCTTGGATTCATCTTCTTCATTACTAGCCCCATCTTCAGCACTTTCTTCCTTTGATACAGATGTATCATCACTTACTTCAATGACTATAGTAGAGTGATCACTTGTCTTCTTGGAGGCAAATTTAGCTAGTAGTCTGTAGCTCTTCGTTCTCCTTGGGGGTTCAGCTATGGGAGAGTCAAACTCTTCTTCCTCTTCAGACTCTGAGGCCTTTGAATCATCAGCCAAACTTCCTTGACGTTCAACATTTACAGGGGCAGGTCCTTCTTCTTCCGAATCAACATCATTTGACCCATCATCTAGGCTTGTTGGAGCATTTTCATTTGGAGATGCAGTTGGGTCATCTTGTATCTTTTCTTCATCATTAACGTGAATGCTCTGAGAGTTAGCCACAGGGCTTGTGCATTCTTCTTCATCATCAAAGTCTGCATTTTCTTCGATGAATCCAGTTCCACCTTCATCGCTATATTTGTTCTTTGGGGACTCAGTCTTGACATCATCAGTTCCCTTTTCTTCTTCTGACTCTACGTCCTCTTCTTCGTCAGATGTACTTTCTTGGGAAACATGTGCTGGCTTGTTTTCCACCTTAGCTTTCTTTCTTGATGGCCCTTGAAGCAGTCTGTTACTTCTTCTCTTGGCAGTTTCTGCAGTCAGGGCTTTTTCTTCTTCATCCTTGTCTTCAGTGGAGAGACTTCTTGGTAGAGCCTCTATTTTCTTCATACTCCTGAATCTCTTCCTTACTGGTGTGGATGCTGCTGGTGCAGACTTAGAGCTTTCCACCTCCTTCGCCTTCCTCTTTTTCGCAGAGTTCTTTCTGCTGCTCCATGTTGTTTTTAACCTCCTATTTTCCTTTGGGTCCTTCTTCTAGTTTACGAACAGCTGAGGAAACATCACTTTATGAACATTTAGAGGCTCTCCCTCATCATCCTTGATCTTGCTTCCCAGCTTCTTCTTCATCACAATACTGAGTAGTCTTCCATGAAAGACTTTAGTCAGAGGTCTATCTGTAGACTTCTTTATCTCAGCCCTTTCTACCCATTTGGAGATCTGATCGAACAAGATAGCTCCAAAGTTTATTCTCTTCTTCAGAACTATTGCAGACATGATCTTCAACTGCTGATCAAGCACAGTGTCATGTGCAATATCCTTGCATAGTATACATTTTCCCACAATCTCAGCAAGGAACTCGAATTCCTCAGGAAACTCCTTCTTCATGTCCTTTAGACTAGGGTTTCTTTGGTACCCCATAATCTTCTTTGCTTGTTTAGTGTCGATCTCATCAAGGCTTTTCAGTCCTAGGTCAGGAAAGCCGAAGCATTGATTGATATCTAATGATTTTAGTTTTAGAGACTGACCTTTGACCTTGGTAGAAAGGGTTTCATCATTTATGGATGCGTTTGAGTAGAACTCCTTAACCAGTTCAGTATATACTCGAGTGCTTGCCTCCAGACATTCTGAAAATCCAGCTTTCTTCACAAGTTCAAGAATGTCTCTGAACTTCTTTTCGAATTTCTCAAACGACTTGGTTCCGAGCTGAATGCCAGTGATTACTCGCCAATCTTCCATTTGAATAGTTCAAGGAAAATGGATATTTGATTCAGAAAGATTTATGAGAAATAGCTGATTATGAATTGGGCACTGGAGGTTTAATTTATTTTTGGCTTCGAAGAGAATTCTAAGGTTTGAAAATGGGAGGGAGAGAGGTTTGATAGTTTCTGTTAACTGTTTGCAATTTTTGAATTTGCCTTTATGGCAGTTCCTTCTGAATCTGTATAAGCTTTGATGTGTTAACCAATTATTGGTTGCACGTTGCCCAATAATGAGTTGTAACTCCCCCATTAACTCTTTAGCTTAATGTCCCTTTTAAAAACAAATAGTCCTCAATGACGTGGATTGACCGTTGACCATTTTGGTTCGTAGAGTATCATGGTAAGGCAGCTATGGACTCTATATTTTCCTTTGTTGACTCAACGATCAACTTTTGAGAGATGCTGCAGTGGATGGTTTTGATATTAATCCTCATCTTGAAACTGCATAGCTTGACCACTGATATACCCCATACCAGTTTGGGCACTTAAGTTCTAAGGTACGTTTGCATGATATCTTTCCAAACTGTATTCAAACTTATCTCCTCATAATTTGAATGGTTAGGCAATTGTCCTGTTCTTCCAAGCTTCTCATGAGCTAGAGTATCCTTTGGTAAGATTGCAATTGTCGAGTCTGCTTCTATGATCGCTGAGGTTATACTATGATCGTTGAGGTTGCATCATGATCGTTGAGTTCTCTTCAAACCCTACTCTACGATCGTTGACTGTCTTAGTCCTTGAGATGAACTTGATCAAGCAATCCTTCTAGGTTAAAGTAGCTCAGGAAGGGCCAACCTCTTAGAGTGAGCTAAGGGTCAGGTTTATCCCTGAGGCGCTTTCCAGATGAAATACTTTAGAAGTTATTTTCACTGATATCTCATTTGACCTTTTCTGGTGGGGAGGTCCTCTATCAACTTTAGACAATTGCATTTGCTGTAATCGTGGTGTCCTCCTGCTCTTACACTACGATCAGATGTTTGATCGTAGGCACTCCATGATTTTAGGTTGGGTGGTTGATAGGTTATCAATAATATGTTTTGAGACGTTCCTACTGACTATGGATCTTCATTTGGTTCATCAGCCACAAAGTTTTGGGACTCTGTAGTTGGTACATTGCTTCATAGTATATCTCAATGCTGTTGTTCCTTAACAGATCACTGCTTCCCCATGTTTATACTATCTTCTCAGTGAGGTGTGATTTTCTTTTCTTCATGTGCATTAGGAGGCATCCTTGCATGTCTCTTTCTTGACTTGAATCATCACTGAAAATTAAATCTGTTTACATCGTAGACATGGATATCTCCAGGACTGATCATTCTATGATCATTTGACAGAACTATGAACGTAGTCTTCTCTTACAGTTTGTACTTGTGGAGTTCTGCTCCCGTAATGAGTTCCTCATGTTTGATGCTCGATGATCCTCTGGTGAGCTTCCTTGAGGACAAGCTTTGCATGCTTGAGCATCTAAGACCCTTTTTCATCTTTGGTTGAATGGCCTTCTTTTATATAAAGATCAGCCGCCATGTGAGCTTCATTTAGATTAGCTCAACAGGTCTTCAAGAATAGGCTTTGACATATAAGAGTTTTATCAGAATTATTTCTGAACAGTCCTAAGCCTTCTGCTGGTTGAATCTTCTTGACTGAAGTCTTTTGCTTCAGTATTCCTTAGTGTGGCCAGATAGACCAAGTACCTGCAGGTTAGATACATTTCTATTTCTGGTACCCATAATTAAATGGGTCCTGCTAGGTTAGCCTTCAAAATCCCTATTCCTCATATATTAGAATTAACATCATATTGATCACAAACAATCATATTCATGCATGTAACTAATTTAGATAATACATTTTGAGATGCATGATGGTGAGTGTGTGTTAGATTTTCCATTTTAATAAAACACTCTTTTCTTTGATGGTTTTATCATTTGCTTGGTTATGTTCACTGAGTTTAAATGTTCACAGAGTGAGAATCAATACTATTACTTATGTGTATCTGGTTAATTCATGGAGGTGATCAGTTTCTACGAATCTTTAAGATACTCTTGTAGAACTGATCATACTATGTGTGTTATCAAACACTTAGAACATAAGCTTGTACATACATACTAACCCATCAACAAAGATTACTCCACATAAGATTAATTTAACCTTTGTATGCTTATAACATATTTCAGATTTCTTTCAAGATGTCATCTTCAACCTAAAACTTGGATGGAGAGAAAGTTTGTAAGCATTTGAGTTTCCAACCTCAGTGTACTTTCTCTCTTCACCTTTTTAGGTAGATTATGATCTCTTGACATGATACTGTTATAGTGCATAAGGAGGTGCAACATGATGTACATATTTATATTAGTGAGGAACCGTACCTTTTTACTGTCAGTTTCTTGACAGTCATTTAACTCGGATATGCTGATGATATGCATTGATGTGCATATCTTCACATTTGTTCCTGACAACTTATTGCTCCAGTTGACCTCCAATCAATCAGTTGTGGTCTTAAAGATGTTAGTTAAGAGAATCTCAACATCCTTGTTTCTTTGGCATCCTTGAGTTCACAAGGTTTACATCCAGCTGCTGGTTGGCCAAATACATGTTTGAGAGGTTCTCCTTTCTTCTCTGAATAAGCATTTCTTAGCATGTATGGCCTTTTCATCTTTTCAGGCTTAGAGGATGTTTGAATCTTTTCTGTTGATGCCTCTTGAGATTCCTAGCCTGGTCTTCAGACTACAAGATTGACCACGGACAAGGATTGGTCTTGTTGATATGGCAATCAAGAACATGCACCAATCTGAGCAGCTTCAGGTGTATATGCACATTTTACCTGTACACAATATTTCTAATGTGTGAGCTCATCTGCATATAACAAGTGACTTACTACTAAACTAAGTTTAGAACAATGTTTGTGCCTAGGATCAGACTCAAAGCGATTAGCTTTTGAATATAGCATGAGATCCTGCTTTGATACCAATTGTTAGTTCCAAGTAGGCACAATATAGATCTAGAGGGGGGGGGGGGGTTGAATAGATCCTTTTTAATTTCAAATACTTTTCTCGTTTATTTTGTATTGCTCATAAATTAGCATATGACAAACATAAGAATCTTTTCAAGCACAGCGGAATAAGTAAAAGATCCCCTTCATGATATATTCATAATCAGACATACATTGTTCGTAGAGTTAGTTCAGTAGAAAGCAGTTAAAACATGCATAGAAGTTATAGTAGTTAACGTACATTATGTAAATGACATAAAGTAAAAGACACAAGGGTTTTAAGTGGTTCAGAGAACTCTACGATTATGATGCATGCTTTCTTGAACTTGATCGTAGTGACTTGTTGACTGTTGCTCATTGACGTGTAGAGTCAACACTACGATCTTTGAAGAGTGTTCATTTGATCTTCAGTGTAGAACACCTCTTCCTTCTGTTGTGCAGTGCTTCAACACTTCTGTTTGCTTTGACTGCTCTCAGATACTGATAGTTTGACTCCTTGCTCTGGCCCCTTCTGAATAGCAAGACACTTCAAATTTGTGGCGTGTCTAGCTCGCTTTCTCCTTGTGATTTCCCGTTCATTTATCATCAATGGACTGACCCAATGCTTAATCACTTTAGCCTTATTCTTTAGAGGTTGACCAGTATCTTTGTGTACACTCCATTAGTTCCTTCTTTGTTTGGCAAACACTACGATCTTGGTTACTTTCAAGATCGTTGTCTTCTATTAACTTGACAGCTAATGCACTTGCTGACATTCCTTAGTCAGTTACTGAAGTCTTCTTATGATCAACTTGTGGAAGACTTCATCTCGAATGGCTTCACAACTCAATCTGGATGTTGATTTAGTTGGTGCTTAGATCTTCTATTAGCTTATATGCCATTCGTTGAGTGCTCTCTGGTTTCCTTTAGGTGGGATATATCTTTGCAGTACCTACTAGAGGCTTCGTTCCTTTGGATATTCTGGGAGTGCTCAATTGTTGAGAATCGTGTTTGCTCTACGATTCTGCTTTGGCGTTGTGAGCACATCTGTTGAAGTCTCAGCTCTACACTCTACGATTCTGCTTCGGCTGTGTAGACACTACAACTCTGAGATCTGATCTTGACACTCTACGATTTCTGACTTTGTGTTCGTTGTCTTCATCTGATCTTGCTCGACTACGATCTCTGCCTCTGATATGATCAGTAGACTCTACGACTCTGAGTGTAGTCTATGATTCTTGACTTGGCTTCGGCAGATGCTCGGTTGGCTCGTAGGTAGGCTGTGTAAGACCCAAACTTATTATTAATGAAATTAAATTTTCTCTATTTATTATTTTGAAATAGTAAGGGTTGATTTGATTAATGTGGTTAGTTATGGGTAAAACGCGCAAATATTTTAAATAAGCAAGTGGTTATAAAATATTCATTTTTATCGGAGAATATTCGTTTGGTCGTGGAATATTCTTACTGTCGGGGAATATTTGTACGACGGCGCAGCCTTGTGTGGGCCTCATAACGGAAAGTGATTGGATGAAGAAAACGACAAGTATAAGTTGTTTATAAATAACTTGGTAGTTGTTATTCTAGATTAATCTTGTTGGAATACCCGGTGGTTAAAAACACGAATGGCGTTGTTACACAAGAAGACTTGCAGTATTGCACCATTTATTGATTCTTACGTAAGAAGACACTACTCAATAATTGTTATAGTAATTCTCGCTCAAAGATTTTATTTTATTGATTCAAAAAATTGTGCGTTGATATTTTATATACTCGTTGTTTCAATAATTGTCACTACACGGTATTTTCCATTATCGGAGAATAATTCATATTATCTGAATAATATTATTAGATAACATTATTGGCAATGTCTAGAAAGTTCTGTCTAAGGAGAGGTTTGGTTACTTAATTGCGCGCCAGTAAGGAGAAATCCTTATTGGAAAGCCCCCTCTTTCTTGGAAACTGCCTAGTTGTTAGTATTGTGATTCTGTAATAATATTTATGAATAATTAAATATTGATTTATATAATGAGGAAAATATTCATTTTATGTGGATATAGATGGAGAAAATTTTTAAAGTGACAATTGTTGAAAATCGATATTTTATCTTTTCTGATAAAATAATATTTTATTATATTATTATAATATAATAATAATGATATTTTTACAATGAATGTAGGATATATGATTATATGAGGAGGAAGAGTATTTTTGTTGCAATAAATGTTAAAAACATGTTAAACATGTCGGTGGACCCTATTTCTTGACTGAAATTTGATTATAGCCTGTAAAATCGCCCGTTTGTGGATTTCGGTCAATTTTTGTTTGGAATTTGGAAAAATTTTCTTCTACAAAGTTGTAGATAATGGAATTTCCTATGGAAAAGACATAAGGTTAGAATTTTTCTGACAAAAGGGCTATTTATTATGAATTATTGAAGCTCCGAAGTTCCGAAATAATTGATTTTTGGAAGTTTTAATTATTTTTAATATGAAAAACGTTTTTGGTCATTATTGTGGGTCTTGCATGTGACGTAAATGGCTGAATTCAGATCTAAGAAAGTGGGCGTAAGAAATTTGATTATATATATTAATATTATATTAAATTTTCTGCTTTGGTGTTCTAAGCATTTTCTTATAAATAGGGTGCTTAGGTTAGAATTAAAAATCACACTAGAAACTAAAGTTTTTTCTCTCTTTCTCTCTCGATATATTGAGCGTATTCTTGTGAGTATTTTGATACTTTGAGTGTTGTAATACGGTGCAAGTTCCCTTCAACACTATATTCAGTATTCCAGCCAGAAGTACTATTCTTTCGAGGTAAGGGATATTTTTTTTTAAAATGATATTATTTCTTTCAATAATATTATACCGGAGTATTGGTAAGATTTTTCTTGTGACATTCTTGTCTTTTAGTGTCAGGGTTACTATTCATGTATACGGCACTATTCACGAATACAGCACTATTCACAGAAAAATTAAATTTTCATTTTTTTGTCCAAAATATCTATTATGGATACTAGTTTGATTGTATCCATGTTTTGATCATTCTTGAATTTTACTCCACTATGATTATTTATGAGATATTTTTGGACATGGATAAACCGAAATACGAATCCTTAATATTTGTTATTTTGTTTCACTAGATTCGCTTCCTTTAAAATATTTTTCATCATTCTCAGTCCTAAATGATGATATTACTGAATATCTTTGGCCTGTAGTGCAAAGATGAATGATTTCTGATGAATATCTTTGGCCCGTAGTGCAAAGATGGACAGGTGTTTAGATGAACATGACTAACTAATGAATATCTTTGGCTCAGTAGTGCAAAGATGAATATTTGATTCCGTATATATATTGATTGATGTTACAGGATAAAATATCGACGATAAACTTTTAAATTCATATATAGAAGATAGTAGATTTCATTCTCTACTTAACTCTTCTAATGAATTATTATTTCTCTCTGAATATTGATCCAAACTTGTTGTCTATTGTATTCTATTAGATTTTTCCTGTTGAAGACTAACGATAATTTGTTCTATATTATCTTAGTCATAATATTCTTTCTTGGGCTAGTTGAGCTCACCATTTTCCTTTTGTTCCATTTTCTTCTCAAGAGGCGAGAATGTAGCGAGTACTAGTCGGGGTATGGAATGATGGTTCTAGAAGTTGTTTTAGTAGTCCTCACCATTTTTGTAAAATAATGTATCAATAATTATAATGAGGACTTATTTGGGTATGACTATTGTCTAGATGGCAATATTTGTATTTAAACTCACAGTTTTTATGTTGTATTAATAAAGTTGTAGTTGTTTCTGTACCATGTATTTTGACGACTCAGAATGGGTGTTGTATACCTATTTTGGGGGCGTCACAGTCTGTCTCTACGATTCTGAATATGACTTCTTCAGCAAACTACGACTCAGAGGAAGTTCTACACGACACACTACGATCATTCCTCGTCTCTCATTGCAATCTACGAACTCCGAGATCTACTATCTTGCAGACTATGATGCTGTCTCGATAGCTCTTGAGTTTTCCCTGACTCTCCTGGCAGACTATGATTTGTGGTGCAGTGCTCGACGATCAGACAAGCCTGTCTATTACATTATAAGATCAACCTAACATGCTTGATCTATCTATATTTATAGTCCTTGTACATCATTTCTTTTTAAGGACTTTACAAAGTTTGTTTTTGCTTATGTAGGATCAACTCAACATATTTGATCAATTCATTCTAAGTCCTTGTACATATGTTTCTATTATCTATCAAAGGACTTTACAACTTTTCTTAATGCAAGCATACTTGCATATTCATTTATATATATATATTATAATCAAATCATATATAAATAGGAATATCATCCACATGTTTATTCCTTACACATTCATTTACAGAATGATAAACATTAAAGCTCAAATCAACCTAACAAGTTTGATCTACCACTAAGTCCTTGTACATGTATTCCTAGAAGGACTTTACATATAAGCATGAATATTTACTTTCAACATCAAATTTAAATATGCAATTTCCCAACAATCTCCCCCTATTTGATGTTGACATAACCAAGGAGATTTGTATTATAATCATCAATTTCTAGATGCAGTTGATAGAAAGTAAATATGACTTAGTGTTTCAGTGAGCAGCTGAAATCTCTAGAGAATAAGCATGGATTTATTGATGTTTGTAAAGAAAAATATTACAATAAAGCTTAGTTACATCAATAAGAAATGGGTTCCAACTTATCTCTATTTCTTTTACCTTTTACTCCTTGGAGGATTGGCATGCTCTGCATCTCTCCTTCTCTTGCTGGCTTCGTCTCTCCATGCAATATCTTCTAGCTCACTTTGACTTAGCCTTTTTCCATGATCATGTCTATTCATAAAGGTAGGGTCTCCAATTGGCATATGTAGGCCAGTAGTGGTTACCCCTTGTGAGCTGGGAGATGGCCCTTGACTCTTTAGCTGTTGTGCCATGATAATTTGCTGCTGTTTAGGTCATGGAGTCTGATGACGAGGCTGTCTTGAGGGAGGGCTTCTTGAAGATTGAGCAATGAATTTCCCTCTGCCTCTGCCTTTTTCTTTTTCTCCTTCCCTTTTATTCTCCCCCTTTATGTCAGCATCAAGGGTTCGAATGTCTTCAGACAATCGATTCATGCCTTGGACGAGCTCGTGGAGCTGATTCCTGGATTAAGCAATATCTTCACAGTTTTCTTGGACCAGAGAATCAGTTCGAGATTTTTTCTTTTATAGAATAGCCACGACAATTTCTGTTTGTTGCATTTGACCCATGAAATGCTTGGAATTCTTTTATTTAGGTTCATAAACTTGAGATACTTTCCATCATAAGTTTATTTTGAGATTCCTGAGTCTTCTGCAGAAGGAGAACTGCTTCCTTGTGCTTCATGGCAGCCTGAAGTGAATTTGATCCCTTTCATTAATACTTTGGATCATTTCCTTGATGATCTCCCTAAACTTAGTTGTAAGCTCAGTACTCAAATTACTGGGGAGGGTGTTGGCAACATTGATCAAATGAGTCAGCCTCATATGAACAAGCTCAGAGTGAATTTCAAGATCTTCTTGAATATCCTTGGTCACCTTCTGGGATGCATTAGACAACTCCGTTTTGGTAGGAAGATCTGAGAGAAGCTCAAGGAGTTGCTGAGTATTTGGAGGAGATGCTCTTGTATTTTTATTTTGCAGATTGTAGAGAACAAGATCAAGATCAAAATAATTATTGGTTGAGGAGGAAAGAATATCTGAAGGAGGAGCAGGTGTGTGAGGTTGAGTTTCAGAGGAGGTGATGTTGGTGCTTGCTGAGTGGGTGACTCTACGATTGGAGTAGGATCAATATTCGTAGAGTGAGAGATGGTAGGAGACTGGATCAATATAAAATTAGGCATATTTGGTTCATCAGTTACAGAATGTTGGGATTCTTTAGCTAGAAATTGATTTAGTTGATGAAGTATCACTTCCAACCATCTTGGCATTTCTTAGAATTGGTTGAAGGTGGATGGAGGACAGTGATTAACCCTGAAAGAGATGAGAATTGATTGTACCTCATGCCCAGTTTCTGAAGAAGGATGGTTAGTGATTAGCTTCTGGGCAAATGTGAGGTTGTCTGGGAATCCGTGAGTAAGCACTGAGATTGCTGGATAAACTTTGAAAGAACATGTGATCCCAGGAAAGGAGAATTTGAGCTCTGTGATAAGGCATTATAGGTAAATATGAGAATAGTTGATTATAGTTGGCTCTCCTATATCCATCCCAGCCTACTGCTATAATCTCAACTTCATCTTCCTCTTCTTCTTCATTTGAAATATCCACTACTTCAACCATCTCCTAATCCCTTGTCTGATCATCACCCTTTTCTTCCTCCACAACTCTTTCACCTTCGATTTCCCTTTCTTGAATCTCTCCCTCAGCTGTAGCTTTTTCTTGCACAGGAACTTTGAGATACTCCCCCTCAATCTGATCATTTAATTGAACTTCAGGCAGCTCCCCCTCAGCTGGAGCATTCTCTAGTGTAGGAACTTCAGGAAGCTCCTTTTATGCAGCTGTTTTCCTTTCTTTTTCCTTTAAGGCTTTCACATTTTCAAGTATATATGTCTTGACGAGCTTTCTCCTTGCCTTTCTGGGTTGAGTTTCAGCCTTGGTGCTTTCTTCAGCTGCAGCTCTGACGATTGATACTGTTGCAGCCTCCACTTTTGGAGTGATGTCATGTCTGGACTCTACTTTCAGTAGTGACTCTACGATCGAAGAGAGCGAAGAATTCTTTGTTTTGTGGCTGCATTTTCCCTTCTTAAGCAGCTGAGAAATGGTGGTTCTGTCTTCTACTTCCTCAAAATACTGCTCTTTCCTCTTCATTTCCTTCAGAGTCTCAGTGCTTGAACTCTCTTGGGGTGCATCAGTAGTTGGGCCTTGAGTCTCTTCTGTTGTTTGAGCCTTCATTTTCCTCTTACCCTTACCTTTTTTGATCAAAGCGAATGGGTTCCTCTGTATTAATTTCTTCTTCTTCATTAGTTTCCTTCACAACTGACATGTTTCCTGGTAGCCCAGATTCCATTTCTTCACCAGTCCTTCCATTGGATTCAGATATCATTCAGACATTTTCTGCAGGATTTCTTTTCAAGTTTTGAAATAGTTGCTGGGTCATTTTTCTGTTAGGATTGATGGATTCTCCTTCATTGTCCCCAATTTTGTCACCCAAAGCTGATTGGAGAATTATGCTTATGAACCGCCCATAGAGCATCTTTCCAGAGCTCTTTGATTTCTTTGAACTAAGTATCCACTTCCCAATCCAATTGATAAGTAGGGCCCCATAGTTGAGTTAAATCTTGAAGCAGATTGCTGTCATGAGCTTTAGTTGAACTTCATTCACAGAGTCGTGGCCAGAGTTTTTACAGCATATGCACTTCCCAACAATGTCAGCCATAAACTCATACTTCTGGGGAAACTCTTTCTTCTTGTATCCCTTGACGTTCTAAAACTTTGTGTGATACATTATCTTCAGACCTTCATGAAAGTTGATGACCTCTATAGATACAAGTCCCTTTGATTTGAAACCTAGGGCTAGGTTTATATCTTCAGCTTTGAGTTTAATTTGTTCTCCCTTGACCCTTGTAGTGACAATGTCGTTCTCAAAGACTCCATTGCTATAGAACTCTTTCACCAGCTTTGGGTATATCCATGTGCTGGTGCTCAGAGCTTCTTCAAGACCAGCTTTCTTCAGAAGAGACAGAATCTTGTGAAACTAAGGGTCAGTTGTCTTGAATTCGTCGAAGTAGAGTTGGTAACTAGAGATAACATTTGAAGCAGACATTTATTTTCTTGAACTAAGGTTGGTTGAGCATTTCTAAAAGCTAGTGTTTCTGCTGGTAGAGAGAGAGAGAGATGAGCTTTTTAAAATTCTGGGGTGAGTTTTCAAAAACCTTTTTAAGCTGTATTTGTAACTTCCCTCCTCACGATCTGCATAGTGGGGCACGTGTCGAGTTCTGCCAGGCTCCACGATTTTAAATAATATGGATAATACTGATCTGCCCTTAGCTCCCCCTGAGTTAGTGTATCATTTGGGAGGACTACGATCGTCGAGGTTGCACTACGATGGTAAAGTTCATTGCTGGCTCTTCTCTACGATCACTGTCTGTCCTGGTCCTTGTGATGAGCTTTGACAAAGCATTCCTTCTGGGTTAAGGTAGCTCAGGAAGGGCCAACCTCTTAGGCTGAACTAAGGGTCATGTTTGTCCCTAAGGCGCTTATCAGAGGGGTTGCTTGGATTTGATAGAAGTGATGTCATCACATAATGCTTTTTTGTTATTTCGAGGCTGCTCTACGATCATGGTTCCTCTTTAGTCATCTCTACAATTTTAAACATAGCCTTTTTATCTGCATGGTTAGCACAAACTAGAGCACAACGTTTATGGTTGCAGATCTAGCATGCCTAACTCACTTATCAATTTATTAAATCTGGATTCATCTAGAGGCTTTGTAAAGACATCAACAAGTTGATTTTCAGTAGGGATGTATTGTAAAGATATTGTTCCATTTTGAACATGGTCCCTAATAAAATGATATCTTATTTCTATATGCTTAGTTCTAGAATGCATGACAGGATTATGTGTTATTGCTATGACACTTGTGTCATCACAATGAATATGTATAGATTTGAAATCAAACCCATAGTCTGCTAGTTTATTTTTCATCCATAAGATTTGAGCACAATAGCTGCCAGCAACAATGTATTTAGCTTTTGCTGTTGAGGTAGATACTGAGTTTTACTTCTTGCTGAACCAGGACACAAGTCTGTTTCCTAGCAACTGACAGGTGCCACTGGTACTTTTTCTATCAATCTTCTAGCCTGTAAAATCAGCATCTGTATATCCTGTGAATTCAAAGGAGGACTCCTTGGGATACCAAAGTCCCAAGTGATGTGTGCCTGTGAGATACCTGAAAATTCTTTTTACAGCAGTTAAGTGTGATTCCTTAAGATTTGCTTGAAATCTAGCACATATACATGTTGGAAACATTATGTCTGGTCTACTGGCAGTTAGATATAGAAGAGAGCCTATCATACTTCTGTATTGAGTTATGTTAATACTTTTACCTTTCTCATCTTTATCAAGCTTGGTTGCTGGAGCAATTGGTGTTTTCATGGGAGAGGATGATTCCATGCCATACTTTTTAAGTAAGTCTTTAATGTATATGGCTTAGTTTATGAAGATTCCTTCATCAGTTTGCTTTACTTGTAATCCAAGGAAGAAATTTAGCTCACCCATCATACGTATTTCGAACTTGCTCTGCATAAGCTTGGAAAATCTCTTGCACAATTTTTCATCAGTAGAGCCAAAGATAATGTCATCAACATATATTTGAACTAATAGGATTTTGTCTTTGTCCTTTCTATGAAATAATGTGGTATCTACTCTATCTCTAGTGAAATTATTTTCAATGAGAAAGTTAGTTAGTGTTTCATACCATGCTCTAGGTGCTTGTTTAAGTCCATATAAGGCTTTGTCTAATCTATAGACATAATTAGAGAGTGTATGATTGATGAAACCTGGAGGTTTCTCCACATATAATTCTTCTTGAAGTTCTCTATTCAGAAATGCACTTTTGACATCCATTTGAAAGACTTTAAACTTCATGTGGGCAACAAAAGCAAGGAATATCCTGATTGCTTCTAATTTGGCAACATGTGCGAAGGTCTCGTCGTAGTCGATGCTTTCTTCTTGGGAGTAACCTTTGGCTACTAGTTTTGCCTTGTTTCTTGTTATTACCCCATCTTCATCCATCTTGTTTCTGAAGACCCACTTGGTGCCAATAACCAAGTGACTTCTAGGTCTTGGAACTTATCTCCATACTCTGCTTCTTTCAAACTGATTTAGTTCATCTTGCATGACTTCTATCCAACTTGAGTCTTCCATACCATCTTTTATCTTTTTGGGTTTCATTTGTGACATAAAGCTTAGATAGAAACACTCATTCTGGGTGGCAGATCTTATCTTGACTCTTGCATTTGGATTTCTAATGATTAGGTCTTGAGTGTGATCTCTTGCCTGTCTATTTCCTATTGGAACATCTGACCTAATGCCTTCTTTTCTGAATTCTTCAAGATTAACCTCTGGTTCTTGATGTGGAGGTTCATTTTTCAGTGTATTTCTCTCTACGATCTCTTCTTCAGGCTTGACGATTTTATTTTTTGGGACTACGATCGTGGTGCTGAGCTCAACCACCTCGTTCGTAGTGTCTGAGTTGTCATTCGTAGTGTCTTGAGGCACAATTTTGTCTAAGTTTGTTTCATCGAAGATGATGTGAATCGAGACTTCAACACTTAGTGTCTTCTTGTTGAACACTCTATAAGCCTTACTATTTGTGGTATATCCGAGAAAGATTCCTTCATCTGACTTGGGTTGAAACTTAGTTAGATACTATTTTCCATTGTTGAGAATATAACATGCATAACCAAACACATGGAAGTAGCTGACATTTGGCTTTCTTCCTCTCCATAGCTCGTAGGGAGTCTTCTTTATTGTAGAGTGCACAAGAGATCTGTTTTGAGTGTAGCATGTAGTGTTGACAGCTTCTGCCCAGAAGTATTCTGGCAGACGGGCTGCTGCTAGTAGAGTTCTTCTAGCTTCAATCAACGTTTTGTTCTTTCTTTCACCGCCTCCGCTTTCTTTGTGGAGTTCATGGAGTCGAGAAGTTGTGGATCGATGCCATTATCGTCAGCAGAATCGGGATCTATTTTAGAGAAGTCAAATTCTCTAACATGATCACTCCTTATGGCCTTGATTTTCTCCCCTTTCTCGTTCATCACCAGTTTGAACATCTTGATGAGTTGGGAACTTGTTTCATCTTTTGAGTTTAGAAAGAACACTCATGTAAATCTTGTATAGTCATCCACTACAACCAATGAGTATCTTTTCCCTCCAAGGTTCGTGGTTATAATCGGTCCAAATAGATCCATGTGAAGTAGCTGCAGGGGCTTATCAATTGAGTTGATAGTTTTTCTTTTGAAATAGGTTCTAGTTTTCTTTCCAAGTTGACAGGCATTGTATGGCCTTTCTTTGACAAAACTGAACTTGGGTAGGCCTGCAACTAGATCCTTGGAGGCCAGTTTTGACATGCTTTTGAAGTTGAGATGAGACAGCCTTCTATGCCACAACCAGCTCATTTCTTAAGAGGCTTTAAAAAGAAAGTATATTGTCTCGTTTGAACTTAGTTGACCAAGATTAACAGTGTAGACGTTCCCTTCTCTTGTTCCAGTCAGCTTTATGAAAGAGGTCTTCAGGTCTTTGACTTGACATTGATTGTTGAGAAAGGTAACTTGATGACCTTTGTCACAGAGCTGGCCTATACTCAGAAGATTGTGCTTTTGTCCTTCCACACAGGCTACTTTACTGAAGGATACTGCACCATTCCCAGCAGAGCCATAACCACTTGTCTTTCCAGAGCCATTGTCTCCCAAGATGACTGTTGGACCCTCTTTCTCTATGAAGTTAGACATGAGGGCTTTGTCCCCAGTCATGCGTCGTGAACATCCACTGTCCAGGTACCAAGTTATGATCGTGGAGATCCGTTCCTGCATTGAGATTTAAGCTCTCATTTTGGTACCCATATTTGCATGGGTCCTTCCTTATTAGTACCCTTTGGAAACCAAATCTGCTTGACTTTGGGTTTGATATGCATAGGATTATTGTGATAACCCGGGATTTCGAATAATCAAAATTTTGCGAATAATTTTTTTTTAAAATTAATATTAATATTGATTATCAATTTTGTGACAAGTATCTGTGATACGAGTCTCGAGAAGGTGAATTTGTATATTGACTAATAAATTTAGAGTAGAGTTGTGCTTAACCGCTTTAGAAAACCTAACCCTAATTTCTGGAAAGGGATTCGATAGAAAATATAATTAAAATAATTATATTAATGAGAATGCGTGTGTATTGTTTAGAATTTTTGATCAATGATTGATCAGGATAAGGTTTAAAATTATAAACCCTAATAAGAGATTAGAAACCCTAATCTCAGGATTAGAAACCCTAACGTACCGTTAGAAACCCTAATTGAAAGCTGGGAAACCCTAATTTTATATTCAAGAATCCTAAAACCCTAATTAGGAAACCCTAATCCTAATTGGAAGGCCTAATATATTTATTAAACGTTGATATGATTAAGAAAACCTAATTTAATTAGAAAACCCTAATTTTAGTTTCAAATTTTAATTTTCTAAATTAAAACCATAATTTAGAAAATCCTAGAAAGTTCGTGATTTAAAACCTAAGGGTTAAACCCTAATGGTTTGTGCAAATGTCTTGTATACCATTAAATTTATTTTATAAATGACAAAAATACCCTTTTTACATTTTTAATGAGCTAACTTGTAAAATTGGTAATACCTTTAGTTGGTGACCTAATTGCTTGACCATTGTGACTTATATCTCAGCCATTTACTGATCAAAACCGACAGCTAGAATTGGAGCATTCATTGAATCAATTATATAAGAGAATGAGAGAGAAAAAGTCACAAAACTTAGTCATTTTGTACACATGCTCTCACCAACTCTTATTCTCTCTCAAAGCTCCGAAATTATCAAGTAGATCAGTCATATTTTAGCCATTTAAAACATCTAGATTAGATTGTTAAGGCAAGATCAAATCATATTCAAGAACAGGTATAAACCCTAAAACCTATTTTTGATCTTGTATGCTAAGACAACTTTTGTGTTTATGTGTTTAGATGTTTGCTAGAAGGTGTTTTATGATGATCTATGGTGATATACCATAGATCTATAACATCTAAGTGCTTTAAAAATGAAGTTTTCAAAAACTGTTCTTGAGCAATTTTTGTGGTATGACAAGAAATGTCAGTGGCCACAGATCATTGCTCGTTTAAGAGTTTTGTTGTTTTAAGATTTGGATTTGTAGCCTAGTACGTTGTATTTAATCTGCAAGTGGTATCACAATCAGTTGATGTCTAGATTTGAAGTTATTCATGGTCAAACACCGTTGACCGACGTTGACCATGAACTTTCTGGGTAACCCAGAAAGTGTAATATGGCGTCTGACAAATTTTTACAAGGCCTGGATCTGACATTGTTTATGTGATATGATAATGTTATGGTAACCATGTTGTAGTCTGTAATGTTGACTATATATTCTTGCCTTTAGATCTCTTAAAACATTAAGTGATCGAACATAGTGAGTGGTCAAACTCGGCCCCACGGTCACGGATTGATTTTTCTAGAAAACCCAGAAACGGTTGAAGCAATGTTTCTGACAGACTTTGACCAAGCTTTAACTTGTGATTTGGTTGTTGTTTATTTGATCTGTGGAGTTAGTGTTGTTCCTTGTAATGTATAATATGAGTATGAACCAAGAAACCACTTAAGATATTACCAGAACACTATATTAATCGATCCCCAAAATAGACTCTCGAAGCTGCTGAGTTTCTGGGTTACCTAGAAAACCCAGATTCGGTCTGACAGAAGGTTTGGAAGATCAGATCTTCGTGTTGTTTGGTTTTATGATCACGATGTAGGTTTGATGTTGTAGTGTGTCATAAGAACTATACGACCACATTTCAAGCTAGCCCAGAACATTATTACATAGAGAATCAATCGTGGTCAAACGATGACCCTTAAACACGAAGCTGTCAGTGTTCTTGAGCTCAAGAACACCAAAAACGACGCTTTGTGTTGCTAAAGGGCTTTAGCGACGGTAATATTATTTTCTAATTTCTGAATATTTTGGAAATTATTTAAAAATAAAAATAAATTATAAAAATTACCAAAAATAGTTTTAAAAATTATTTTAAATTATGAAAAATACTTTCTGACTATTTGGGACATTTTTCATTAATATTTATAATTATTTGAATATTAATGCTATTTAATTTATTTATTTAGTGTATTAAATAAATTAGAGAAAAATGATTTTAATTATATAAAAATTATTTTAAATAAGAATAATGTATTTAAAAATATTTTGAGTTATAAAATGTGACTTTTAATATTTTTAGAGAATTTTCATTAATAATTTAATATTAATGATATTAGATTTATTTAATTATTAAATTAAATAAATAAGTTAAAATGATTTTATTGATTTAAAAATCATTTTAAATAAGAATAAAGTGTTAGAAAATATTTTGAATTATAAAATATAGTTTTCTATATTTTTGGAGAATTCTCATTAATAAATTAATATTAATGATATTGGATTTATTTAATTATTATATTAAATAAATGAATTAAAAATGATTTTATTGATTTAAAAATCATTTAAAAATGAGAAAAATAATTTAAAAATATTTTAAGTTATAATTAATGACTTTTAATATTTTGATAATAATTTCATTAATATTTAGATATTAATGGTGATGATTTAAAATGATTTTAGTTATTTTAAAAAATCATTTAAGTAGAATATTGATAATTTAAAAATATTTTAAGTTATTAATAATAACTTTAATATTTTGACAAATATAACATTAATATTTTTATATTATTAAATTTTAATGATAATAAGATTATTTGATAATTAAATCATTTAAAAATGATTTAAGTGTTTGAAAAATTATTATAAATTATAATAATTGTTTATAAATTATTAAAAGCTTCTGGAAAAAATATTATAAATGATATTTGACTTATCTAAAATAATATTGAAGCTTAGAGACCAAGTTTAATGGACAATATAAGTGTTAATTATCGGATAGGGTGACCAAGGCACCGAGAATGGACCGAAGTCCAACCAGACCGAACTAGTTAGACTTATTAGGTGTTTATATAGGTTATAAACACTAATGTGGCTACGTGGTAATGTGCCTAGAAGAAGTTTGACTGTAAATTACAGTATTATGTGTTGTGAATTATTGTGCTAATTGTGAGACCTATATTATTGGTTATAGGTCTTACGAAAGCAGATAAGTATATTGTATAGCAGTAATCAACGCGGAAGGCAAGTTTCCTAACTCAACCTTGAGTTATATTCATTCAATTATTATAATGGTTAGTTATTGCTAATTATACCACGTCCAGGGATTTATTGTTGATTAAATCGCAGTTAGTGCATGTTTAATAATTCAAATTGAATTACTGATTCAAAAAAAATATATTCGTAGAATTACTTTTGTTGGATATTCATATCTGTAGAAGCAAATATTGACAGTACAGATAATTCCTGTTTATTGTCGAATTATGTTGAGAAATGTCTTAGCCAATTATTCTGGACTAGACGAACATTTGTTAAAACTTGATAGGTTCGAGAAGAGAATTCAATTATTATTAACAGATCGATGCCAATTATTTTGGATAGATCAAGAAGTAACTAGAATTTGAAATCACAGTATTTCGTTGTTAAATCAAAATCTTGATTCAAAGACTAAGAAGAACAACCTTTTATATAAAAGGAACATTTTAGGTCGTATATTCGACCATTGCGCACTGTTAAGTATTATGCATAATATAGGGTACAAGGAGTTGGCCGTCTCTAAGTACTTGCAGAGGGGTATGATTTAATCTTTATGGTTATCTGATACACCTGCGTATATGTCAAAGTAAAACTTTAATATATACCCGAGAAGAGAAGTTCAAGATCCAATGGATCACTCAACATAAATCTGGAAAACATTCCACTTTGTAATTGCGTAGAATTGATTCTTGATTATTCATTAGAATATCGCAGAAACTTTGAAAATATTGTACTCTTTCGTTATCAAATTATTGCGTTGCCTAGAATATGAGAAGACTTGTTATTGATTAACGATTTGTTCAGCTATTTCAAAGTTCCCCGAAATTTGGTTTCATTCTATCAAAATAGATAGTTTGTTCTTATTGATTCGTATACATTTATTGTATGTCTTAACTTGCGGGGCAAACTAGTTGCTCATCCTTGCTAAATAAAACTTTTCAGCTATGGACGAAGTGATAGAAGGTGTTGCGAAGAAGAACAAGGGAAAAGGCATAGTTATAAATTAGTTAGGATGAACAATATTATTATGTTGTATTGTATTGTAAACCCTTTTTGTACATCTAAGGGGTATTTCTGTAATGTTAAGGTTAGTTGAAACACCCCGGGTCAAATCCCGAGTCCGGAACAAATTTTGGGTCAAATCCCAAGTCCGAATCGAATCAAATCCATCACAATAAGGCCTCAAACTACTGTCCCAATAGTATCTTCTTGGGTCATCTTAGCCCACCACAGGCTCCCAAAAGGTCATGACTTGAAGGTACTATTGGTAGTTACTTATTTCCTTATATGCAGACAAATTTTTCCCCTATCTTTCGATGTGGGACTGGGGTGTTACAAACTCCCCCACTTAAATTTCTCGACGATCCGCGTAACCGATCACACACACGGCCCAAAGATCTTTGCCTCTCTAGCCATTGTGGGATAATACCTTTTGGCTTCGTGTCCCCACCTCAGGACCTCCATCTCTCCATTCAGGATAATACCACCACCTTAGTGTCCCCACCTCCCAGAATCTGATCGGATGACCCGAGCCAAGCTTTCGAGAGTCGGCTTTGATACCATATGAAATAACCTGGGTCAAATCCCGTGTCCGAAACAAATCTTGGGTCAAATTCCAAGTCCGAATCGAATCAAATCCATCACAATAAGGCCTCAAACTACTGGCCCAATAGTATCTTCTTGGGTCATTTTAGCCCACCACAGGCTCCCAAAAGGTCATGACTTGAAGGTACTATTGGTAGTAACTTATTTCCTTATATGCAGACAAATTTTTCACCTATCTTTCGATGTGGGACTGGGGTGTTACATTAGTGGACCTGGGACTTATGTATTAACAACATATGTTAATGACTTATGTATTCCTATTTATATATAAATGGGTAGTTAAATGGTATTATATTGTGGATCGTGAACACCAAACTCGGGGGGGTCAGGTAACCCGGATTTGGGGGTGTCACAATTATTGTAGCATATTGCATCCTTATGACCAATCTTATCACATACAAAACATTTAATATGATGCATGCTTGTGAGCGTGTGAGGATTCTTTTTCCATTTGAACTTATGTGGGTTTCTGGTAGTCCTTCCTTTTTACTGATTCTTCCTTTTTAATATGTCCTTGTGATTCATGATTTGTGAAGAGTGTAACTTAACTTTACTATTTCCACCCGGTTGATTTATGGAGTTAATTTTGCTTTACTCTATGATCCTTCGAGCTGGGAAGGCAGTGACTAATTTACTCATCTTTTCTAAATCTTAGGCCAGCATGGGATCCTTTATGCCTTATAGCATAGATTGGATCAGAAAGGCAGGGATGGGCTGGTTCTTCCTTCTGTGAAGATTTCACAAATGCAATGCTTCTATTGAGGTTTGAAACGTTGCTAATGTTAGTTTCCTTTGACTTTTCCACATGTGGTTCTGAGATGGATTACCCAAAAACTAATCATGTTCTGTCAGATGCACTTCTCTGATTGGAGATCAGGGAGTCCATGGATGAAGATGATCTATTCCATGTTAAGATTGTCTTTTCTGGTTCCTCAATCTTAGAGGTTAGATTTGACTCTCTTTGTGCATTAAGTTCATTGGTCTATTTTAAGAGTTTATTCTCAGCTTCAAATTTGGAGAGAGAGTTAGTACTTAGAAGTGCTGTTTTTAGTTCTTCCTAAACTTTCTCTTTCTCTTTTTGAAGAAGAGAATAATCTTTAGACAGAACTCTAAACCATTTCATGTATTGATGCAGATCAGATGTTATGCCATGTAGTGAAGTTCTTAAATCATCAATATCTACATCAGGCGAGTTAAAGTCAAATACCTCATCGATACTTACTTCATTATTGTCAGGGCTTTTCTTATCCTTTGCATGTTTGGCCATTAGACATAGATTTTCTACTTGAGGATCTTTATCATCTCCAGAATTGGGAGTTGAGTCGTTGTATGAGTCACTCTATGATCCTCTAGTCACAAGACCTTTGTCTTTCTTTTGGAGCCTCTTGTTTCCTTTGAATTCTTTCTTTGAATTTGATTTCCTCTTTAGTTCTTCTCTAAGAGGTTTGTTGTAGTTTGCAATGAAATGGCTAGGCTTCTTGCAATTGTAGCATAAGTCATTTATCTTCTCCTAGCTGTTGGTGTTGTTGAATCTCTTGGGTTTGCTGCTTCTGCCTTTACGCATGAACCTCTTGAGTCTTCTTACCAGCATTGCAATATCCTCATCATCATCTTCCTTAGAGTCAGAGTCATTTTCAGTGTTAGATTTGGAGATGGTATATGTTTCTTTCAGAGCAACTCCTTTATCCTTCTTTCTTCCTTTAGATAGAGTCTCTGCTCGCTGAGTCAGCTCCAGTTCATAGGTAAGAAGGTTTCCATAGAGTTGTTGAACAATCATTTCATGAAGATTCCTTGATTCTCTGATGCCAGTGGTTTTGGCATCCCACTTGCTAGGTAGAGCTCCCATGAACTTTATGATTAGATCTTTGTAACAATCCAGATTTTTAATTAAAAATTTAAATATTTATTGAATTATATAAATATTTAATGGATGTGTTTATCGTTGAATAAGTTTTTGTTTAATTGATTTGATGTGATTTGATTATTTATTTGTTTAATAAATAATTAATGAGTTAAGGAAAGTAATTATTTTGAAATAGTAATCTAATTTAATTTAATAATTAAGTTAGAGAGTTTATAATGATCAAATAAATTATTATATTATGCAATGAATTGTTATTAGAATTAATTAATTAAGTATGAAAACTTAATTAATTAGAAGTGTGACAAATAACTATATTATAAGTGGTTATTAAAATAAATTAAAGTAGTTTTAATTTATTTTGCCAAACAAGGCTTAAATATATTAAGTCTTTAATTTTAAAGCGTTTTGCCAAACAAAGCCCTATGGCTTTTGGATTTTTAAATTTGATTTATTAGTAATATAAATAAAATAAAATAAAATATAAATAAAATATAATAATTATGGTAACCGTTGAATTAATAAGGCCATTAGTAGTGTCGGTTTTAAACGTTTGAATAAGACGTGCGTTTAGGTTAGTTTTAGTTTACGTATAATGCATTTGGCTTAAGCCTAAGAAGAAAAATAGAAGTTTTCTGAGAAAGAGAATTACAGAGGGTTTGAGAGAGAAGTATCAGAGAAAATTGAGAGAAAGGGTTCTGTAATTCCAAAACGTTTCTTAGTGATTAACAAGTAATTTCAAGGCAACAAAAGGTATGTTTTATAATCTTAACATATATCTTTTACAGTATAATTCCTTAGTCTCTGTGTTCTTGAAATTCACTCACTGAGGTATAATATGTTTACAAAAATTTCCTGTAATCCATATGTTTTACTAATTGATGATGAAACCATATGTTTTGATAATAACTAGCATATATATATGATTGTAGTTTACAAATACGTTCAAAGAGAAACGAAATTGGTTTTATAAAGGACATATGAGGGATGAACATGAACATGTTTTGGAGTATAACAAAATTAGTATGTGATTGTATGCTAATTGTGAAATTGAAGCTTATGTATGTTAATTGGGTATGAATTTTAGAGAATCGTACTTTAAAGTAATCAAGTTTGGGTTATTATTGATATTACAGTGTTAAACAACGTTAACAATGGAGTTTTTCTTAAAAACAGTGTTTTCAAAGAATTAAGTTTTCTAAAGTAGTTATTTAATTGTTGGTAATTGTTATATGGATGATTGTTAACGTTTATGTGTAGTTTACGATGAAGTTATGCATGTTAATTAGTGTTAGAAATTAAGTTATAGACATGAATTTAGTTGTTCTGTTCTTCGTGGTTGGGTTCTGCAAGTTTTTGCTTCATCGCCAAAAAATGGAGCCCCAAGCGTTGAAACTTCGCGCCAAGCGTCAAAATTGCGCCAAATACGCTGTAAGTTCGCACCAAAGACTAAAAATCTCAACAAGAAGCCAATAATATCGGCAAGGGCTGCCTCGGTTAGCCTAGTTCTCGCCGCCACAAGTGTGGGGACAAAGTTTGAGTTCGGACGTTTTGGCCTCCTGTAGTAAAACGGCCATAACTTTCTCATACGAACTCCGATTGAGTTGATTCAAGATGATCCAGAACGAGGACGAATAGAACTACAACTTTCATACTTTAAGTATTTTAATTTGAGGTCTATAACAATAGTCAAAATGGTCATCTTTAGGACTATTGTGTTTTTAAGGGCAATCGGAGGGCGTCGGGCATGCACATATGCATGTGTAGTGCTCCTAACCATAAAAGATGATATCCTAAGTTATAAAACATGAATGTTAGTAAATATAATGATTCTTAACATTAATAAATGATGTATTAGATAAGTTATTGAAGCATAGTAAGCATACACAAGAGAGGCAAATCGGGCGTGTAATGTATGAACGTCGAAACGCCGTGCCAAGTGTTAACGAACTTAAAAAGTGATTCAATTCTATTGAAATGAATATTATAGGATATGAAATTGGTTTAACATAAAACCAATAAGTAGTCGTAGCAAGACTTAAGCACTTGAATGAACTTCGAGTTTGACTACGAAGAAATATAGTGAGTTATATGTTGAAAGTTAACACAATCTAATTGAACATCATGTGCTAATTAATAGGAAAGATTATGAGATGTGGAGTAGAGTTTACATTACAATTACTATATGTTGTATGTAACTAATAGTTGATGTGTATGCTTATATAATTGTGTAGGGCACGTGAAGTGCAGATAACTGTAAGTTGTTAATCTATTATTGGTAAACAACGATCAAGACTAGTCTTTCGATTCCTATTTTCTACGTGGACTTGATGAACTGTTTTAAATTGCATGATATGTTATACATGTTGAAATCATGAAATGTTATGTTATACATGTTGAAATCAGGAAATGTTAAAGTCAATATATGACTGCATTGTTTTGGCTAAGTAATGATGGTTGAGTAAGGAACTCGATCTTTATATTTGCTATGTGAATTAAAAGCATGTATGCCATGTTACTTTAATAAGATGTATATCGAGCATGTTATTATGTGCTATGTGATGCATGAAAACTGTTAGACTTTGTTGGGCTGTCGAGCTCACTCTTGCAAATAACCACTTTTGCAGGTTAAGATTTTAAGGTAAAGATATGTGCTAAGTGAGTTATAGAGATCTATATTCACGAAGATTACTTATGTTTTATGAGAAATGTATTTCATATTTTGAACGTAACATGTTGTTGAATTGTAAGTTGAGCTATCCAATGTATATGGATATTTAGTTATGATGTAAGACTTTGTATAGTCATTTTGTTGTAACGATTCATGATATAAGATTGAATCAAAGAGATGTAATGTAAAGGTTGCGATTCAGGGCAAGAAAGAAGGAAATGTATAAACGTTTTAATTATTTCGCAATTTTAGTGTTTTTAATATCGAATAATGATGTTTTAATTAGAGATTTAATGTATGGTTAACGACCGAAGTTGAGATTTAAATGGTATGAATTTTGGGGTCGTTACAATCTTTACTTGGATAGATCTTTCCAAAGGCTCGAAGAGAGTTGAGCAGAATATTAAATCTTTCATAAGTGGAAGTGACGTTTTCTCCTGGAACATGGGCAAACATTTCATACTATTGAGTCAGAAGAGATTTCTTGTTTTCTCTGACTTCTTCTGTTCCTTCATGCATAATAAGCAATGCTTCCCAGACTTCTTTAGCAGTTTTGTTGTTGACAACATTTTTGAACAGATCATCTTCTAAGGATTGAAATAGAATGTTCTTGGCCTTTTTGTCGAGTTGGACAACTTTCTTTTTGTTGTCAATCCACTCAGTTTTAACCTTAACTTGAACTCCATTTGGATCTTCTAGAGTTGATGCAAGCTTTGTTGGAATATAGGGCCCATTAATGACAGTTTCAAATAGTTCTTCATCAATTGAATCCATGTATGCTTGCATACAAACTTTCCAGTTGGCAAATTTATCTTTGTTGCACATTGGTGGCTTGCTGCCTCCTCCAGTCTTTGATTCGCTTATTAGATGTACCATTGGATCTACTCAAGCTTTGTAGGCTGATTGAGAGAACCTGTTTTGATACAAATTGTTAGTTTCTAGAGGCACAATAGTTATCTAGAAGGGGGGGGGGGTTGAATAGATATTTTAAAAATTCTTTTTCAAAATTATTTGTCAGATATTGTTAATCAATTTCAGTGGAATATGTGATTTGTTTGTTCCCCTTTAAGATAAACAGAATTAATAGTTAATATGCAATTATATCAAGTATAGTAGTTAAAGCAAGAATATAAAAGACTCAAAGAATTTAAGTGGTTTAGAGCATTCAAAGCTCCTAGTCCACTCTTCTAATCCTTGAGTAGAAAATCCACTAAGCATGTTTTTACAATCTTCGAATCACTTAGATTCCTTCAAGACCAGCAGTCTTGGAACTTCTTAGTTCACTTAGAACTCTTCAAGTCAAGCAGACTTGGAACTTCTTAGTTCACTTAGAACTCTTCAAGTCCAACAGACTTGGCACTTCTTACTTCACTTAATGATAGTTGAGTTCTTGAATGGTGCTACTCAGCTGTCATTAAGCTTGTTGTTGACGTCAGGATTTTTGAATGTCCCTTTCCGTTACTTGTTCTTTGGTGTTCTCATTTTAGGTGAGATTTGTTTAAAAAAACAAGTGAAAAAGGTCCGACATGTATAATGTCGACGATGAACTGTTAAGAGTCGCCAGTTGGTTTTTTAAATGGTTGTACCAACACAACCGAGAAAAGGTTTGCACATTGACCGAGTGATATGACACTGCTATACGGGTCGGTGAAACCGAGATTTATTAGGGTCCGGAGACTTGGTTATGCGGGGGGAAGGTGTTAGGCACCCCTCGACATCCGTGTTACCACGGTGACCGCCTCTTTTCAAGAAACTGTTATCTGAATGTGTGTGTGTGTGGGTCAATGTGCTGTTATTTGGAAGTAGTGCGAGGCCTCGTTCGAACCTATATACACAGGGTTTGAATATAGCAAGATATGACAGTGATGTTTTATAAAAGAGGTTTTTCAAACCCTGATGCTCAATAGTAATTGAGACCTTTTACACTCCCATTTTAATAAGTGCTCGGCTTGATTGATTTTTATTTTACGAATGCGAGGCATCCGTATGAAAATAATGTACAAATTAATGCCGACTTCCACATGGGTATGGAAACCATCTGAGAAAATTCAGACACCGCATAATAATTTACAAGTTGCTTACAACTAAAAATGTCCATCACGGGAACCGAATCTAGATCCAATAGGCTGAATCTGTGATCACATGATTCCTAGGCGCACAGAATACTGCAATTTGTATGAAAGTAATATGCAGGTATATATATAAAAGTCAGAAAATATATATATATCGTGACAGATCACCAACCACGAAGCACCTCCATGGGGATCGAAATGTAAATAAAGTCGTAAAAGCTATCAATCATCACGGAGGAAACTCAAAGGGACGAAATGTAAATAAAGTCAGAATATTGGCCAACCGCCACGAAGGATACTCAAAAGGACAAAATGTAAATAAAGTGTATTAAAGCGATCAATCGCCACGTAAGTAAACTCAAAGGCGTAAGCTAAACGTAAAGAAAAGTGTAAAAGCGATCAACCACCACGAAGGAAATTTCGGTGGGAAGAAATATATATATATATATATATATATATATATATATATATATATAGCTCGCATTCGATGAGCCTGTAAAATCTGTGCTCAGCGAATGTAGTTGACCATGTCATATATATATATATATATATATATATATATATATATATATATATATATATATATATAGGAGCCCTTCCATATATATATTTTTGGATATTGATAAACTTATTGGAAATTTGAGATTGAAACATAAATATACCCACGGTAGTAACTTGACTTATCTTCTTTTATTTTAATATGAGGACCCCACCATAGTCAACATGTTGTCGGTTTGTTTAACTAAAATGAATTTTAATATTAAATAATATTAAATCTGACATTAGAAGTATAAAAAAAAAAAAAAAAAATTACCATAAGTTTGACCTCTTTGACAGTATAAAAAATCAAATAGTGGCACAAGTTCTTTATTTGTTTATTTTTTATAACAATATTTGTTATTTTATAAAACAAATATTTTTATAAAAACAAATATTTTATAATAACAAATAAAGAATATAAAATATTTTATAAAATAAATATTTTATAAAACATTTGTTTTTATAAAATATTTTATAAAAAACATTTGTTATAAAAACATTTGTTATAAAATATTTTATAATAACATTTGTTATAAAATATTTGTTTTTATAAAATATTTTATAAAAACATTTGTTATAAAAACATTTGTTATAAATTATTTTTATAAAAACATTTGTTATAAAAATATTTGTTATAAAATATTTTATAATAACATTTGTTATAAAATATTTGTTTTTATAAAATATTTTATAAAAACATTTGTTATAGAAACATTTGTTATAAATTATTTTTATAAAAACATTTGTTATAAAAACATTTGTTATAAAAACATTTGTTATAAAATATTTGTTTTTATAAAATATTTTATAATAACATTTGTTTTTATAAAATATTTTATATTCTTTATTTGTTATTATAAAAATATTTGTTTTTATAAAATATTTGTTTTTATAAAATAACAAATATTGTTATAAAAAATAGCAAATAAAGAACTTGTGCCACTATTTGATTTTTATACAAGCCGTAAGAGGTTGTGCTTAGGTTGGTAATTTTTTTTTTTTTTACAAGCCGTAAGAGCTTGTTACGGTTTTGATATTTTTTTTTTATACATGTTAGGTATAAAATAAGTCTAACTTATCGTATTATTTAATATTAAAATTCGTTTTAGTTAAACAACCGACAAACATGTTGACTATGGTGGGGTCCTCATATTAAAATAAAAGTTTTGCATGTTGTTACTAAATGTATATTTATGTTTCAATCTCACCTTCCAATAAGTTTATCAACTATTCAAAAAGGGGTGTTAGAGATAGCATCCATATAAGAACCTATATGGAAGGGCTACTATATATATATATATATATATATATATATATATATATAATATAGTAAACGCACTGTATATAAAATCCGAGGCTCATCGAATGAGAGTTTGACCACAATTCATATATATATATATACAAAAGCGAGTAAACGCTCCTGCACTAAAGTTCAGGCTCATCGAACAAAGTTGACACATTAATTAATATATATAAATATATATATATATATATATATATATATATATATATATAATATATATATATTAAAGCAAATAAGCGCTCAAGCATCAAGTTCAGGCTCATCGAACAAAGTTCGACACACAGATTAATATATATATATATATATATATATATATATATATATATATATATATATATTAAAGCAAATAAACGCTCCAGATCGAAGTCTAGGCTCATCGAACAAAGTTCGACACACAGTTAATATATATAAATGTATATATTTATATTAAAGCAAATAAATGCTCCAGACCGAAGTCTAGGCTCAATCGAGGCATAACTCAATAATGTTAGTCAATATATATGTAAATATATATATATAATATATATATATACAGACTGAAATGAAACCACGGATCGAAGTCCGGGTAAAAGCAAGCAACACGACTCTCAACGTGTTAAAGGGTGTGTGCAGAGATGAAGAGAAAGACTCTAAAGTGTGTGAGAAGGCTTACAGCTGACTGCCAAAGAAGACTTCTATATCTTTAGAGTGGGTAAACACAGACTTTTGCAGGTACAAAAGGGCTATATGTGAGCTCACAGGTGTTTAAAAGGGGAAAATACACTGCATGGGGTGAGTGCAGAGCAAATTGGGCAGGGCTTCCTCGCCTTTTTCTCTTTGAAAATCAGCACCCCAAGCCCTCTATTTATAGGCATTTTAGCCGCAGGTGTACCTGAGGCAACCCAGGTGGGCCCGGGTTTTTCGGGTCGGGTCGTCTCGAAGTACGTGCACTCAGGCACTGTAATGTCCACTCGAACTTTTAGAAGTGCAATCCAGGCATCCGTTTGAGGTATACATGACCTATTTCGGACCGCCGTTGTCAAGAGTTGTACGATGGCATGGGACTAGAGTTTGTACGAAGTCATTCAAGATAGGACGATGCCCTCCGGTCTTCAAGCTTCAACTTTCATCCGTTACCCCACACAATAGTCACTCGGGGTTGGTTAGTCTTGTGGGACATTGTTGCGTAGAGACGTGATGTGGCATCGTGTTGACGAGATGATGATGTTGCCCCTCACTGGTGTTATCGCCGGATTGGGCTGATAAAACAGACGTTGCTCAGGCTTCACTGAGATTGGACTGCTGCAATTTGTTGAAGGTCCTCATTGTCATCTTTGAGGTGTGCCTATCTTCCCGATGTTATCGCCAGGTTGGTACAGTGTATCTTGCTGTGAGCGCCGAGATTGAAGTTGGTTGCATTTGAAACAAGCATTTCCGGGGTTATCGCCGAAACTGCATTCCTTGGGGTTATCACCAAGGTTGGTGGCTATTCCCATGGTGGCTTCTCCGGTGTGTGTTCTGATATTGTATCTGCAGGCCTCGGGGTTACATCCGAGGTTGGAATTGTTACTCCCAGATTGCGATCCAGGGTTGATGTTGAACTTTCGATAGTATCCGGTATGGATTTGGATTGTCTTTCAGGGTTCCCTCTTAAAAGACGAATCTGTCCTCCTGCAATGTTAGTAAGAGTAGTAGTACAGAAAATTTCGAGTGTCTACAGATGCCCCTCTTTATCATACTCATGCATGGCGATGCATGGGTAGGATAAAGAATCCTAGACACTTGAAATGTAACAAGACGAACATGGTACTATGGATAGCAACATGATTCAAATGTATGATGCGCGTGTACAGGGTTGTAGCCCAAACATGCTGGGGATTTTTGCTGGCTCCCTATTGCTTCAACTGGGGATTGGCAATGATGACTAGATTTGATGTGTAATCTGAATCTGTTAGGTTGTTGATGTTGGAGTTATCATCAAATTTTTGTGTCTTTGATAATGATTTAATCCTAAAGATGTACCTCTTATGTGTAAGAGATCTGTGGGGATAAAGCTTGATCTGTTTGAGGATGTATATAGCATATTCCATCATCTATCCTCTTTGATAACATTGACCTTTCCTGGTTGGTATCGCCAGAATATGTCAAGATCCTGTTGGATTTATCGCCAACAAAGAAATGTTGTCGAGGTGTGCGACCTTCGCTGACGTGTACTTCATCGACATGTGAATCAACGGTTGAAAAATCCTGTGGGATATACTGTCAAGGCTGCTTGACCTTCGCTAACGTGTGAATCAACGGCTGAAACTCTATGGGTAGATTGTCAAGGCTGCTTGACCTCCGTTGTCGTGTAGATCACCGAGATCATGCGCGTTATAACCCCGTCGGGTTATCTTTCGGGAATACGAGTAGTTGGGTATGAAAACCTCGAATAGCTCTAGAGCTTTGATAGGTTTAATCGCTATCGGCTGAAATGACGTCAAGGCTGCTTGACCTTCGTTGGTATATGTGTCAACGGTTTGAATGTACGTTGTAATCCCATGCCGTGACTTCACGTTGTAATCCCCACCTGGGATCTACTGGGAACTTATGAGTACGTACGCATTTATCGAACAGCTCTCAATGCTTCGATGGGTTTACTTGCCATCGACTGAAATAACGTCAAGGCTGCTTGACCTTCGTTGATAGATGTGTCAACGGATGGACGTGTGTTGTAACCCCCACTGGGGATCTATGTTATAACCCCTGTCAGGGACTCACGTTGTAACCCCCGTCAGGGACATACGTTGAAACCCCCGTCGGGGACATACATTGTAACCCCCGTCGGGGACATATTTAAGGTAACGACCCGGAGTTGGCGGTATCAGACCTATACAAGGTATTGCCGTATGTGATTCGTAGCAAATGAGATCATTGGCAGGGTATACCTCGTGCTCGGGTGACTACCAATGAGCGATGTATAGACTCAAAGTTTCATCTGAGAAGACCGGGATTGTATGCTGTTTTGCTCAATCGCGTGGCATTTTTATTCTCGATTTGACCTTTCTAGTCTGTGAGAACTCCTTTGCAACTCAAACTGAACCGAGTCGGAGAGGTGGGACCCACATAGGGGTGCCGCAGGTGCACCTGCTGCAGCCGTAGATGAGCCTACGGTGAATCGTGGATCATAAATACTGCAGGTTGGTCTTCACAAGTCATTTTCAACTTGCTTGGCATAGGGAAAACCGCGAGCCATCTTCAGATCTGTTGAGTTCGGCCTGCTTTCTGCAAATTCTGTCACCGTACAAGTGTTCTACACTATCCTAGTGACGTATGCATGTATTTTTTCCAGTTTTTATCCGTTGGATTATGAGTTATCATATGAAATGCATCTAAACACATAGTAGTGATTTTGTATTCACAAATGACTTGATAAAAAATATTCAACATAGTAAATGTTAGTATTAAACCATGCTAAACATAATGATGTGAAAAAATTTGACTTTTGAGACTGTCAAATTGGCACCTTTTTATGCTATTTTTTGTCCTATTTGAGGTCCAATGAGCAAAAGGTAGAAAGACAAAGTACTCCTAGCATTGAGGTTGGCCTTATGCATGATGATTTTGATTTTTAATGCATATATTATGTATATGACTTTGGGGTAGGTGTGCTACTGAATGGCCACCTAGACATGCCTATGTGCATGTGGATAGTCCTATTTTCAAAGGGGACTATGGCAAAAATTTTCCAAATATAGGCATTGGGTAGTCATGCATTTTAACTCTATTATATGTTAAAGTAAATGCATGTATGCATATAGTCATAAATGCATTTTAGAAAGCTCCAGGTAAGGAAATACAACACCCTTTCTGAGGTGATTTGGAGACTTGTTGTCCAGATATCATGGATCCAGATCAGCCGAGCAGTTCCTATAGGACCACTTCTAGCGTACGGCGGAGGGCTTCTGAAGTGCCTCATCCCCGTTCTGTCAGACAGCCTCATCGGTTGGTGGAGGCCGTGATTCGTCCTATTCGGGTAGATGTGCCTGACATCGAGGACAAGGAGGCGGATATTCCGATTGAGGATCCCGCTCCTGCTGCACAGGTCCCTCGTAGGGAGCTTCCGACTATTCAGGTGGTAAACCCAGAGTTGCTGGGTGATTTGAGCAGACATCTATCGATGTATTTGCATGCTAACGAGGTATGTCGTTAAACTTTGATCTTCCTTCTTTCCTATTGATGAGGATTAAAGGGTTTTGATGTTGATCTGCATTTCATGCGGTGTTCCTCGGTTTTACTGACCTCGAGGGGCTGGTTCAAAGATTCACTCCATGTACCAGGCGCTTCATCCTGACTATAGAGTGGTAGTGCATGAGTGGGGATTCGGGGCATTCTTTTCCATCCTTCCCCGTCGTTGTCCTTGGGGTTATCTCAGGGCATTGTCTGAGCGATGGTTTCATCAAAATCAGTCACTCCATCTACTGGATTGCGAGGTGATGATGATGCCTATGGATTGGCGATTTATCACATATATGGAGTTTGGAGGGGAGCCAGTGCCTTGCATGGCGAATATTACCCCTACTGCCGTCAGATCCTTATTAGGAGTTCCGGCGGAGGCGCTCAAAGGTAGGACTGTCCGTTCAGGTCCTTTGAGCGTAGATGCTATGAGTGGGCTTTTGAGTGAGCCTATGCCCGATGATGTCAGTATCAGGGATTGCATTCTGCGGCGATTGTTCCTGATGATCATTCGAGGCTGCTTCATAGCAGATAACTCTTCCACGGTATCTTTCGCTTTGATCAGTGCCACACGTGATGTGGACCGTATTAGAGAGTACGATTGGGGCTCTTACACCTTTGCCTACTTCTTCCGGGGCATGCGCATGCGCTCACAGGGTTTGACTGAGGCTTGGCTAAGATTTTACCCATTTCTGCTGGTGAGTATTTCTCTTGTCTTTTTCCATTTATAGGTTAAAATTGTGTACTGATAGCAGATGTTTTGCCATTGTGTTGGCAGTTTTGGGCCTATGATAGGCTCCCATGCTTGCGTCCTGTGAGTGTGTTAGGTTTAGATACCTATCCACGAGGATGACGATGGCACCATTCTATTTTATCGGAGGTCCCTGTAGTTGAGGGATTCACTCACTGCCGTATGCAGCTGGAGTTGCTGACAGCTGACGCCATCACATGGATTCCCTACTCAAGGGAACATTTGACCATCGGCTTTGAGGATGGACACCCGACTGGAGTCGAGTATTTGATTTCCACCAGGAGAGTTCCCCTCTTCACGGATGGAGGCTGGGAGCTCTATTTAGGAGAGCGTGCTATTAGGAGCACCACAGGAGAGATCCGTATACCGATCTTGCCTCCTTCCAGGCATCATTGGCCCGTATCACAGTCACCCATCATTGATATCCCATTGTTGGGGGTTGACGGTTTTGCATTATCAAAGGGTCCTTGCACTCAGGAGACATTCCAGCGTTAGTGGTTCCTTCGTACTATCGGAGCTCAGTCCCGCGCCACATAGTTTATGGGGGATATGGTTCCAGGATCTTTGATGATGACGGATTTGGTAGCTTGTGTCCGAGCTCCGACTCATATGACCCAGATTGATAGTTTGACCCGGCAGTTGGACAATGCACATATATTTATCCCAAGCATTTGGCAGAGATCCAAGCAGAGAGGTGAGTCATTTGTTCCTTTCCGCTTCGAGCCCGCCCCTCGGGACGACCCATTTGGTTTTGCCGGCGCAGATCCTCCTCTTTATAGGCCTGACATCCCTGTTGATAGAGATCCAGTGACTCAGGAGGAGTTACATCAGGTGGACTGGATTGATGACATGGACATCGAGGCCCTAGTCTTCTTCTGATGTATATTCTCGATATATCTTTTGATAGGCCTCTGTTAGATATTGGGTGGCTGTTCCCCATTCTCGCTATATCTTTCGATAGGCCTCTGTTAGTAGTAGGGCGTCTGTGCCCTATTTCCCTGTATTTGTAGCTGTACAGAGATGATGTATTAGATGATGATATACTTAGGAATGTATGCACCATTTTTTATTCCCTATATCATATTGCCATCTATTATCTGTTAAGCATATATCATGTTATGCATATGTGTGTATGTCCAGAGATATTCAGCATTGACCCCTGGATGGTCTTATGACACTACCGTCTGAGATGTCTTCTTGACGATTAGTCAGATAGATTATACCCCACCGTTAGTTGTGGTATTGGGTATGTGATCGTGGTATGATAGTATGTCACCACCGCATTGTGGTGATCAGAGATCACCGTATGCAAAGATACCATGACTTTATTGATATTTCAGGTTCCCGCAGGGTTTGTAGACGGGATGCTAGAGCATTAGCTACCGGATAGGCAATTCCGATTTGGTACCCATGAGTTGACTCCTACTTTGGAAGAATACGCACGTTTGACGATGTTGCCTTTAGACAGACCTTGCATGCATCTGGCTTTGGGAGACATGAGTAGACGATTCATGACTCTCACAGGATTGCGGCGTAGAGTAGGGCAGGACAAGCTAACATCTAGCCACGTGATATCCCAGCGTTTTCTGTATGACAGATTTGGCTCGGAGGATAGCTACTCACGATATTCCAGGGATTTCACCGCACCGGAGGATTATTGGCATTTGGTCAAAGTCGATGTACTAATGCTATGCGTACTGTCATATGTCTATATGCCATGATATATGGACGAGATAGACATTGGTGTTATCATGGCCGTGAGAGCTCTTAGAGAGGGTCGCACCATTGTACCTATGATTGTAGCAGAGACCTGCGGCACGAGATCCCTCTTCTTTGTACTTACCCGTTAGGAGTGTTCACTAGGAGTTCGGTCATGCTGTATGTGTGGTTTATGTCACATTTGAGACCAGTTGGTACCCTTAGACGGCATAGGTATTGGTTCACCCATAATGTAGCTATGTTATACTCCTTTCAGCCGTCGGAGTGTACAGATCCTCTGTCTTGGTCCGCATTTTTGGTAGATATCAGAGATCCATTTAGCATATTGCTGTGCTCGGGGCGTTGCTCACCATACAGCTTCATTACTCACGCTCTGGGCATGGACTATCTCCCTCTGGCTGGCTTGAGGGGCATGACCACTTATCACCCATTGGCCGCGATATTGCAGTTCGACCAGTTCCAGGATTTTCATCCTTTCGAGGGGGCGATAGGTCAGCATTCAACTTCTCGATATCTCTCAACAGAGGACTGATCTCGTGTGTACGCTTGCTGGGATCAGCGTGAGATAACTGCTTTTTCTGTGAGTCGTCCAGGTTGTTCCGCAGAGTATTCCGCATGGATGGAGACAGAGGTTTTATCGGCTGCAGCAGTATCTGCAGTACCGGATAGCGACGCAGATGATGTAGAGCCCATGGAGGACATCGATACCTACATCGAGGAGGAGCCCGCTGCTGGGTTTCCAACATTTCTTCCGGATTCTCCTAGTACCAGTATTGTTGTGATTCAGCACTCGGCATAGTACTTAGAGCAGAGTCTTTATCTGATGACCTTTGAGAGAGATCAAGCTCGATCTATGATGTTGACTACCCTTGATGGGAGGGACGCAACTCTGTTAGAGAGAGACGCGACATTAGATCGCAGAGATGCCGCTGTTGTTGAGCGGGATGAGGCCATATCAGCCAGAGATGCAGTGATAGTTGAGCGGGATAATGCTATATCTGCCCGAGATATAGCTGTTACAGATAGTACCGCAGTGAGGTCCCTTACCACTGGCATGATCGCAGAGATGAGCGCATATATTGATGATCATATGGTTACCATGCAGATGGCTGTAGATCTGTTGGGTCGTGTGGATATTCTCATACAGGAGACCACAGCTTCGCCTCCATCTTCTGAGAGGGACGCCATGTTGGGCTTGTTAGCTCGCATATACCCCGACTTGTAGATGAGCTTGTATTTACCTGCACAGACTAGCTTAGCCATTTTGTCATGTACAGTTTACATTGTATAGATCAAACAACATTATATATATGACAGGGAAATATATTTTTGGATCACTTCCCTTTTAGATATGCCTTGCTATTTGTTTGATATTTTTTCGCCGCTTTGTACTTGGGCTTGTGGTCTTGATGTATTCTAAATTTCTCTGGGTGGATGGACATTGAGTTGTCTCTCGGATAGTTCGAGAATGGATCATCGATCTATGTGTATCCCTACCATCTTTGGTGTCTTCATGTTGGTTTTCGGATGGAAATGTGGAGAGGAGTGTGGCTTTCCTCTCTGAGATTGACCGCACCACAGATGGTCGCCAATACTTTTATTTAGGAGAAGCCTAGTTAATTCCACCTCTTATGGATTGGTGTTGCTCTTCAAGGTATGACCGCAGCTTAGATGGTCGCTGAATCTCCTATTTGGGAGGAGTTCAGTAATTCCATCCTTTGAGTGCAAGCCAAATGAAATGTAGTGGATTGAAGGATGATCCAGCATCAACCGACAAGGGTTTGTGTTTTGGTAGGGGTGAGACCGCACCATGAATGGTCGCCTACGTACTCCTATTGAAGATGAGATCAGGTCTGCGTAGTTCGAACCTGGTGTAAGAGGTTCAAAGCTGTGTATGGCAGAAATGGTGTAGGAATGTTTTTGGTTGTTTTTGTTTTTGTAAGGAGAAAAGGGTAGAATTGTTTTTGTTGTTTTTGTTTTATTGTGACGGGCCATATGAAATGGTTGCCCTCATACTCTATTGAAGAGGAGATCAGTCGACGTAGTTCGCCCCTCGTATGGTAGAAGAAAAGCGTAATCCCATGCGCGAGTTAGTTAGAGTGGGAGGAGAAAGTTTAATCCTAGGTTGAGGATAAACTGCAGGTATGAGAAGTTTGATCCCATGTATTGGTAGCCAAACTGCAAGTGCGAGAGGTTCAATCCGCGGTGGGATGACCTAAGTTGTAGGAACGCAAAGGAGAGCCTGGCTGCTGGCTTTGAAAAGTATCTTTCCTTGAGGGGCAAAGTGTAGGAAAGTTGTAGGTGGTAAAGGGTTAAAGAACCGGAATGACTGGTGATTTGATTGTACCGTTTCATGGCGTCTGAGGTTATGAATTGTGGAAATTCATCGCCATTCATTTCTTGCAATCTGAGAGCACCTCCTGTCAATGTTTCCTTGACAATAAACGGGCCTTCCCTGTTTGGAGCAAATTTTCCCTTAGCCTGATCTTGGTTGTCAAGGATTTTCTTCAAAACCAAGTCATGTTGTTTAAACTGTCGTAGCTGGACTTTTTTGTTGTAGGATCTGGCTATCCTTTGTTGATATAACTGACCATGGAAGATAGCCGCGGTTCGCCTTTAGTCTATTAGAGACAATTGGTGATACCTATCTTGTACCCATTGGTCTTCATTCAGCTGAGCATCTATTAACACTCTGAGGGATTCCATTTCAACTTCTATGGGGAGTACTGCTTCCATCCCATAGGTTAATGCGTAGGGGGTTGCCCCAGTGGAAGTACGTATTGAGGTTCTCAGAGGCTATCAGAGTCGAGGCAATAGGTCGTGCCAATCTTTGTGGTTGGCGGACATCTTTTGCATAATCTTCTTGATGTTTTTGTTAGCCGCTTCAACCGCACCATTCATTCATTTGGACGATAGATGATGAGTTGAGATGTTTGATGTGGAATTTATCGCATAATTCCTCCATCATTACGTTGTTGAGGTTCTTGGTATTGTCGACCATAATAACCTCTCGGTTGTCCATATCGACAAACGACATTGTTTCTGATGAAAGCAACGATGACTTCTTTAGTAACCCTGGGGAAGGAGGCTGCTTCTACCCACTTGGTGAAGTAGTCGATCATGGTGAAGATAAATTGGTGACCATTACTGGCTTTAGGCTCGATGGGCCCGATAACGTCCATTCCCCACATTGAGAAGGGCCAAGGTGAACTCATGTTGTGGAGTTCCCGTGGAGGGGCGTGTATAGCATTCCCATGAATCAGGCACTGATAGCATCTCCTGACGTGGTCATTGCAATCAGCTTTGAGAGATAACCAATAATGTCCCGTCCTGAGGACTTTTTTGACATGGAGGGAGCCATTCATGTGGGGGCCACAGACTCCACCATGGATTTCATTCATAAGCATTTGGGCTTGATCTTTGTCTAAACATCTGAGGAGACCTAGTCCTGCATATCTTTTGTAGAGCGCATCTCCACTCAGGTAGAATTTCATAGGAAGTCTATAGATCCGCCTTTTCTCAGTCGGGCTCGCCTTAGTGGGTGTAGATCCATCTCATAGATAGATCCGCCTTTTGGTGCGGACTTGTACTCTAAAACTGAGAAGAACAACCCTATTATAGGGGTACGCATTGTGTTTAGATGTTTGTGCACAATACATGGTACGAAGGGCTGATCCCCCTAAGTACGTGAAGTCCCTACAATATAACTGTTTAGGTTAAAGTTGGAAGATTACTTGTAACCGTGGACATAGTTTGTGGTCTTATGACCCTCAGATATGTTTCATATTTTGATTCCAGATTTTGGTTATCATTGATAGAGTATTATTCAGTTCTGATGAGCATATTCATTGGCAATTATTATTCTCTTGTGGTTCATTACTATATCTAGTGAGCATTGGTTTTGCTCACTCTTGCATAAATATAAATATTACAGCTAAGGTTGAGAAGGTCGATGAACCTACTACAAACAAAGGAAAAGGAAAAATGTACAAGTGATGAAGACTTGTAATTTATTGGCTTTTATGTTAATAGACTTTATTTAAATGATGTGATGTAACAATTTTTATTTCCGCACTTGATTTATGTTAAAGGTTAGATAACCTGGGAGGCTTTTCGATTTAATGATGTAACCCTTTTATGGGAGGATTTATGGTTTAAATATTATCATATTTGGGTAGATAGTATGAATGTATGGAAAGTGAACACCAAGTCTTAGGGAAATGAAGTACCCAGATTTGGGGGTGTCACATGTTGGTATCAAAGCTTTAGGTTATGAACCTTAGGTGTGGGAAAAGCGTTAGGAAGTAATCTTTGAAAAGATATTGGTGATATACTCTTATCGAGTTTTAAGATAGAAATAATAAAACACTTATGTGCTTCTGTGGTTGTAACCTATGTGCTCGTGAGTGTCGAGTAGTAATGATTAATAATTAAAACTTCAAATGTTGTTGTCAAGATGGCTAATGTAGGAGAATCCAGTCAGGCTAGAGAGGAGGAGCCTCGAGATATTCAGGTGGTTTGGGAACAACTACTGCCACGGGAAACATCTCCGTTGGACACAGTGGTTGAGCAGGAGGGTTTACCTGATAAGGATGATGAGATAGAGACGGACGAGGAGGACCCCATTGAGCTGCCACAGTCGAATGAGAATGAGGAGGACGAGGAGGAAGAGCTTCCACTAAACTCGATCGCTGACCGTATGTATGATGAAGTATACGATCGCAATGTGGAACTTCAGGATAGCGTCGAGGAGTTGGAAGAGATAGTAGCTGAACAGCAGACCTCAAAGGTGCAGAAGGACAATGAGATCTAGGATCTAGAGGAACGTCTGAGTAATGTCGAAGGGAAGCTGATCCACACTGAAGGAGGGAACAAGCAACTGACAGAGGAGATCGTGGAGCTGAAGAACAAATTGAAAGAAGAGTCTACTAAGAGGGCAAGAGCCGAAGATGCATACGAGAAAGCTTCTAAACGAGCCGGGGTAGCAGAGAGAGATGTACAAGTGAAGAAGATCAAGATGGAAGAGATGAATAGTGTTTTCAACACCGTGATCAATCGAGCTCAAGATCGGGTCATGTGTTATCCAATTCAGTTTGAGATGCTGCCATCGTACATGTTAGATCGTCTAACAATGTTCTATATTATAGAAGAGGAGCGTCGTAAGGCTATGCAGTATTTTAATAGGTCATTATGAATGTAATTACTATGTGATTAGTGAATAAATAAGATGTAAATCCCGGGTATGATATAACCCATGGGATATGATGATAATGAAGTTATCATGAAACTTTTGTAGTTCAGGAAGGTGATGTGGATAGCAGGAATGCTATCATTATTATGTTTCAAAATATTATGAATGAAAAAAAGTTAGTATTTATTCAAGATATTACGTGTTATGTGGTAATTTTATGATGTGCAAATTAAGTATATGATACATAGAGGATTGAATAATAATCTAATGAGAATATTTTAACAGAAAATGCCTCCAAGACGTCAACCACAACAAAGAACCCCTGAGGGATCTACCAATAGCAACAATGCTGAGGCTAACCCAGTTCAACAGTTATTGACGTTACTGACGGAAGCGTTGCAGAATCAACTGCAGAATCAAGCTACAACTTTTAAGGATTTCAAGGCGGTTGGACCACCAGAATTTCGTGGGTCCATGAATCCAGTTGAGGCACAAAACTGGATCATGGAGATAGAGAAAGTTTTCGATGTTCCTAGAGTAGGTGAGAATCAGAAGACTGCTTTTGCAACATTTATGTTGAAAGTAGAGGCTAGTTATTGGTGGCAAGCCAATAAAACTCGAGGAGGTCAAGGGGTAATGACTTGGGATAGGTTTAAGGAGATATTTTTCGAGACTTATTTTCCAGAGAGTTCGAAGAATCAGATGGAAGTGCAGTTTTTAGAACTGAAGAAGGGATCAATGACGGTATCAGAATATGCTACAAAATTTAACGAGTTGGCGAGGTTTGCACCATATCAAGTCAACACAGATGAGCGCAAGGCTAAGAGGTTTGAGCAGGGACTGAAACCCTGGTTGTATAGTAGGGTCTCCATGTTTCAGCTGAAGACATTTATAGAAGTACTGGAGAAGGCAATTCTCACTGAAGGTTGAGGTGAGGCTGTAACAAAGTACAATCAAGAGCAGAGAAAGAAGAAGAATGAAGGCGAAGTTAAGAACGGTGGTGGTAGCGGTGGAAATGGTAACAATAACCTGAAGAAGAAGTGGAATGCAAATGTGGGAGCTAAAAATTAGCAGGGTAACCAGTAGAAGAAGAAGTTTGACGCATGTGCTATATGTGGGAGGTTTCACACGGGTATGTGCTTAAGGGGGAAGCATGTATGCTTTAACTATGACCAGGAGGGTAACATTGTCCCAAATTGCAATCAACCCAAGAAGAATGTTTGCTACACCTGTGGGTCAAAGGATCATTTTGCTCGCGATTGCCCTAAGAAGAAAGCTGGAGAGACAACGGGAAGCAAAGGAGGTACATTGACCATTGCTGGACTAACATCATCAAAAAACCCCACAGTAAGAACCTTCAACATGACGGTGCAGGACACAGTGCAATCAAAAGATGTCGTGTCAGGTATTATCCCAATCAATGATATAAATGTATATGCATTGTTTGATTCGGGTGCTACTTGCTCGTTCATATCTGATGAATTTGCTAAGAAGTTAGAATTACCTAGTGAAGAGTTGAATTTCCCTTTACACGTAGAAATTGTGAATAGGGAGGTATTTCCTGTTAAGTTCATATACAAGAATTGTAGGGTGAGTATTAAGGGAAATATTACGACAGTAGATTTAATCCCGATAAAACTTGGAGCGTTTGATGTTATATTGGGAATGGATTGGCTATTCAATTATGGAGCAATAATTGATTGCCAAAAGAAATGTGTAAACCTTATGACCCCGTCAAAGGTATTTTTCTATGGTAGTAAATTTCCTAGACAAGCGAGATATCTGACGATTATGCAGGCCAAGAAGTTATTGAGTCAGAGCTGTGTAGGGTACCTAGCTTACATAGTCGATACTCAAAAGAAGAAGGGTGTGAAACTAGAGGAGATACCAGTGGTTAGGGATTTTGTGGACGTGTTTCCGGAGGATTTGTCAGGACTTTCACCCGATAGAGAGATCGAGTTCATGATCGACTTAGCGCTAGGAACTATTCCAATATTGAAGACCCCATACATAATGGCTCCGGTAGAGATGAAGCAACTGATGGTACAACTGCAAGAACTGTTGATAAGATGTATATTCAACTGAGCGTATCACCGTGGGGAGCGCCGATGTTATTCGTGAAGAAGAAGGATGGGTCAATGCGTCTTTGCATTGATTATAAGGAATTAAACAAAGTCACTATTAAGAATAAATATCTGTTGCCAAGAATAGATGACTTGTTTGATCAATTGAAGGGTGCTAGATACTTCTCAAAAATAGATTTGAGAAGTGGGTATCATCAATTGAAAGTAAGGAAGGAGGATGTACCGAAGACAACATTCCTAACTCGGTATGGATATTACGAATTTTTGGTGATGTCTTTTGGTTTGACCAACGTCCTTGCTGCATTCATGGATTTGATGAACAGGGTGTTTAAACCATTTTTAGAAAAGTTTGTGGTGGTATTTTGTTGGGTAAAATCTAATTACGCACAACACGCAAGTATACGTGGTCAACAAGTAATATAATAGTAAGTAGAGTATCGTTCCCTCAAAGACTGTAAATAGAATTTAAACCTCACAATTACCAATTTCCTATTAATCCTAATTTTATTAAACTAATCAATTTCCAGTTTGTAACTAAAAGTATTAAAAAGATTAAAATCACCAAACAATCAATAAATTCTAAAAACTAAATTTTCAAACAAATAATGGAGAATTAGACTTCCGACTTCACTCTAAGTATCACTCTAATTATGACACCTTTATTCCAGTTTAACTCACTATCCCAGTTTATTAATCAAGAACACGTATGTAGCACTAGCCACCTCTCGATGTACTAATACCATATTAACCCAAATCCACAATTAAGATAGAATTAAGTTAAACACCTTAATCAACTAACTCACTATATCTCTATGTGAATTACAAATAAAGAAGGTTGAAGTTCAAGTTCTTTATCTAATTACACGCGATGTTAAGCATATCTCTACCCTAACATTCATCAAGATTCTGTTCATTCACATAAATCAAGAATACATGCTATATTAACCAAGTCTAGACTCGTATTTCATCTCTCGGGTTCATACAAGTCCACACAGAATCGTTGATCAGGCAATTCATAAATTCAAGTTCAAATTAATATAGATAAACCGAATAATAGCTTAATAAATTGAAATCAAAGATTACATAATCATCGTTCCACTTAAAGATCCGTCTTAAGCCTAAAAAGTAATTAGTTCATAATAAATGAAATAATAACTGAATAAATTAAAGATATCATCTTTCAATTACAAATATAAAACCAAAGTAGAAGAATAACGCAGAACACCCTTCACTTTAGCCTTTATCCGCAATCGATATGAAATTCCTCAAAATCTTCACGCCGTTGCTAAATATGAAATTCTGTTCTCAATCTTCGTTAATTGCTTTGCATGATCATCATCTTCTATTTTTGTTGTAGTTATATACCTACACATGAAAACCCAACTCAATTCTACACCTACTAGTGTCTTAATGCCATGAAAGAACCAAACTCCAAGTTCCAGCAGTGTTCACATCACATTAGGAGAGCCCAAAATTCAGCACCCCCGCCCCGGCAGGGGTAATTACATAGGAAACGCCCGCCCCGGCGGGCTAGGCTAATGCACTCAGAAATGAAGACCTGCGCATTTTGGCCCGGGTGTAAGTGGTTAATACCGCATCAAGTGCTAACCTTCTGCAAACTAACTTTGGATAATCTCCATACTTGCTCCAATTATGCTCCAAATGCCTCCTTTTTCACTCATTTACTACACCAACCATCCTACATATAAAATAACAAGAAACAAATAAAAATGAACATAAAGGCAAGGATTTCACAATAAATAAGCTTGAACTAGAAATCAATTCGTGGATATAAAATCCACTTATCAAAATCCCCCAAACTTAAACCGTGATAGTCATCGAGCACAAAACAAACTACATGCAATGCAATGATATGTATTGTATCTAATTATATGTCTACGAATCCAAAAGTATCGCAGAATCAAATTTATTCCTTCGGCCTCAGAAAAATCAAGCAAACATTACAACACTTCATATTAAAACCAATCAATAACTTCTTATCAATCCTTGAATCTTATACTGTCATCACTGATATAGTGTGTGTGTGTGTGCAACATCCATGACAACTGATACATACTCAAATTCAATACATAACCAACTTCTTAGAAGGAATCATACAGAGCAAACTCAAAAATTTCAAAAGCAGACGAGTTCTAACTGAAATTAAACAATTACCACTATTAAGGGTTCACATAGGGTACTTATGCTTTATATTTCTTTATATTTAATTTTTTTTTCACATGTGTTTTTTTTCTCTTTTCCCGTCTTATTATTATTAATAATTTTTTTCAACATGACTGTGCAATGCCTCATTCCATTAGGCTAACAGTGCTACCCCATAGCGAGCTTTCAACCAACGACTCCCAGACCATAAAAGACCTTAGGGCGCTAGGTGTTAAGACACCCCTACGGGCGTACTTGCTCAAGTAACAAAGGCCTCGAAACAAGACTAGTCACGATATATTTTTATTTATTTTTTATATTTTTTTATAAAGCTTATGTACCCCACATTTATCCCCCCAAACTTAGGTTCTTGCCCAATTCTTCATCTTCACTGCCTATCCATGTCCTTTTCTCATTCACGCTAGCATTATCCTTTAGAAACACTATATGTATCAATTTGAGCTAACCAGTTGACACATATGTTATTAGCGTGCTAACCGTTTACACTAGTTTCAAACAAGAACAAGATCCAATTCATAACTGAAACTACATAAAATTTCTAATAATCAGTGCTGTATTTATCGACTTAATCTCAATCTCATCATTGGCCAAAATAAAATGAACCACAACACTGCTGGACATATACAAACACAATATTTAACTAATTTTGTTTTATTATATATAATGCATAACGTAACAAGATGTAACATAACAAAATGCAGAACTAACAAAACTAATTAACTAATTATGCACCTAAGCTACTATGCAATTATATGATTATATGAATGCAAGGATGTGATTCACCTCCAGCCTACACCGAGTACCGCGCTATCATTCTGGAATCTAGTAATTGCAGTGACATTTGGGTGGGTTCATCATCACACCATCGAACTCTTGCTTGGCGACACAACCCACAAATGAGTGATGGGTGTGGCAAGCAGCCCGAAAAATTGCCTCGCAAGCATCGGCGAATGGAAAAGCTGATTATGGCCCCGACGTTGATGATGAAATCTTGCACAATCGCGTATAATAGTAGAGCCTTTTCTTTGGTGACATCAGAGGTGTGCGTGTATGGAAACAATTTAGCACATAAAAATGCAGACCATATCTTACCATACCAGCTGAGATCCTTGCTGTGAAAAACCGTGCCTCCTTTTCGACCCTTGATCCATGTTGTTTTCGGCTTAGTCATTTCTTTGAGAATAGCCTCAAAGTCAGGATCGAAATCACGCAAGTGAATATATTGGCACTGTCGAGGCACTCACAACTGATAATATATGTTGATGGCATCGGCACTAAACATAACCAATATACCCCACACAAACGCGTTAAAAGGTGCCTTGTCCTCGGCGTTAGCATATAACTCTTTGACCACGTTGACAACAGCGGCCTCGGGTTCCTTAGTGAATTTGTTCCACCCTTTCTAATAAATCTGTTGCATCATCTCCCCATCCACATAATCCGGTGCCAACCCTCGTTCTGGTGTAAGAGCCTTTGTTACCATGTAGTCGTAACGGTCGGTGGCGGCGGCACTTTTGAATTTGTGTCAGTCGAAGGTTCGTGATGGTGGAGTGGTGCCAAAACTCTCTCTCCGCTGCCTCTTTGAAGTCGGTCTAGATGCCATTGATGTCAGAAAATCTTCACACAAGTATTTTCCCCCAAACTTCACTCACATAATCCGTCGAACACTTGGTGTGCAGTCTGAGTTATCCCCCAAACTTGATGATTTTTGTGGCAATTGTGGTGATAAAAGATGAAGAATTAACAAGAAGACTAACTCACTCTTATTGTATCTCCAATTTTTGGTCCACCTTAATCTCTATCTTCTGAGGATTTAAACTTTAGTGTGATGAGGTAGATGTTTTATAGAGATGGAGATATATGGTATGAATTAGTGGAGTGAAGTAGTGGGGGAGTGGTTAATGTAATGGAGTAATGGAGTTATAATCGCCAAATCGTGTGTAAGGAGTGGGTATAGTGGATGTGAGTTATACTTGCAGAAGAAGAAGTAGTGGGCACAATGCATGAGTGGGAGTGTAATCACGACACCAATCTTTGGTTCAAATTCGGGACCCCGTCCGCCCCTTAAGGGGTATAAGGCATAAGAAGCCCATACATGTGCATGCTCCCCGATTTTGAACTAGAGACCCCCCGCCTCAAGGGGGTATAGTGTATTAGTCTGCATGGGGTGGGGACTGTAATTGGGCTCTAATTTTCCTTTTTCTTCCTTGCAATTCCAACCCATTATCAGATTACGTACCTGCAAACCATAAAACATTATTATGAGTAAAGATTGAGCATTTTTAAATATGATAAAGCAATTAGCAAGAATAATACAACTAAGCAACTACTGCAAGAAATTATTATATCCTAATCAATCTAAACTATAATCTACTAGCATGACTAAAACATAAGAAAATTAAAAAGATGATTGGGTTGCCTCCCATCTAGCGCTTGATTTTAAGTCGTTCAGCTTGTCTACTTCCTATTTAATGTGCGTTAGATAGTATGATTGCGATGACGTCCCAATTGGACTCGCCACCCCAATAATGCTTCAACCGTTGATCGTTGACCTTGAAAGTTTCCAATGGATTTTGACTGTAGAGTTCAACGGCGCCGTGTGGGAAAACTGTTTTGATGCTAAATGGTCCCGACCATCTTGACGTAAGTTTTCCTGGGAACAACCTCAATCGTGTGCTGAACAATAGTACAGATTGCCCCGGCTCGAACGTTCGGTGCATGATTTTATGGTCGTGCCATTTCTTAACCTTTTCTTTGTAGAGTTTCGAGTTCTCATAAGCTTGCAGTCAGAATTCATCGAGCTCGTTTAACTGAAGTAATCTCTTTTCCCCCACAGCTGCTTGATCGAAGTTCAGTTTCTGAATAGCCCAGTAGGCCTTGTGCTGTAACTCCACAGGCAAGTTACAAGCTTTCCCGTATAATAATTGGTATGGTGACATGCCAATCGGTGTTTTATACGCAGTCCGGTAAGCCCATAGTGCATCGTCCAACCTGAGAGACCAATCCTTTTGATTTGGATTCACTACCTTTTCCAAAATTCTCTTCACCTCCTTGTTCAAAACCTCACCTTGCCCACTTGTTTGGGGATGATACGTTATAGCTACCTTATGGTTGACCCCATACTTTGCCAAGAGATCTATAAACGATCTGTTGCAGAAGTGACTACCTTCATCACTTATAATAGCTCTTAGCGTGCCAAATCTCGTAAAAATATTCTTCTGCAAAAATTTGAAAACCACTTTGGCATCGTTAGTCGAGATTGCTACAGCTTCCACCCACTTTGATACATAGTCCACCGCAAACAAAATGTACTGATTGGTAAATGAGGAAGGGAATGGCCCTATGAAATCTATGCCCCATACATCAAAAATCTCAACTTCTAAAATAGTTTGAAGTGGCATCACATTCCTTTTCGATATGTTTCCCACTCGTTGACATCTATCACAAGTTTTAACAAATTGGTGGGTGTCTTTAAATAATGTAGGCCAATAAAACCCAACTTGAAGCACTTTTGCCGCTGTTCTCTCACTACCATAGTGTCCCCCATTCGCCGATGAGTGGCATTCATGCATTATGTTCCTCACTTCACTGTAGGGCACACATCTTTTGGTCATCTTGTCGGCACACTGTGACACCCCCAAATCCAGTACTTCATTACCTCAAGATTTGGTGCTCACTATCAAAATAATTACATCTAACTACCCATAATAAAGGATAAAACATTAAATAACTTTAAACAATAATCTTTCCCATTAAAGGGCTACATCATCTCATAAACAATCCCATGTAATCTAACCTTAAATTATTACATCAGTTTGCAAAATACATTATAGAATAAAACAAGTCTTATAACTTCATGCATTTAAATAAACTTTAATTAATTCTTCAACACTTGGTCATCTTGCCCTTTCCCTTGCTAGTAGATGGCTCATCACCTCTTTCGACTTTAGCTGCATTGTTTAATTGCAAGAGTGAGCAAACAATTGCTCACTGACATAAAGAATAGTAACAACAGTCATATGAGAATGAAAAACGAATGTTATACAATAATGAACTTGTTCTACGAATAGAAACAGAAACAAGTTCGAACTTTTAATATCTGAGGGTCTTATGACCATGAACTATGTCCACGGTGGTTAGGTATTATTACCTTAACCTTAACAGTCATTAAACTATACTGACTCTTCTTAACGTACTCAAGGGGATCAGCCCTTTGTACCATGTATTGTGCACAAACATCTAAACGTTACACGTACAAAATCCCCTATTTAGGGTTGTTCGTCTCAGTTTGAATTTAGAATTTCTGCACTAAAGAAAGTTTAGTTTAAAACTAGCTTATCAGTGTTTCAAGAATTTTAGAACACTTATTCAATTTCCATCAATAAAGGTTTAATACAAGAATGTATAACTAACAAGGCTATCAAAGTCAAAGATCAGATATTAACAATATATAACTGAATAAACATAATACACATGCAAAGTACTATGTTCAAAAGAGTTAGAACAATCTCATTTGAATCGACGTATTAGAACAATATATGCTTTGTATAATAATTAGAAAAGTGAAACTTGCTCGATGTAATGAATTAGGTTACAAGAGCTTAATCAATCGTATATAAGAATAGAATCAATAATATTGCTCAATAGAATTTAGGAACTTACATTCATTAATAAAAGAATGAAGTTAGAAAGCTTGCTCAATGTAAGAGTTAAAGTTTAGAAACTTGCCCAATTATGGAAATAGAGTTAGAGAAATTGCCTTGTTTGTAAGCTACACAAATGTACTATACTCTTCAATTACCCTACATACATCATTAAAATTGCAACAACAATTAGTTGTATGAACATTAGCTTTAGGGGTTTAAACCATCATTTAGGTCATAACCCTATCCTAGCACCTAACCACATTGGTTAACACCTTAACGATTCTAAAATCACACTATAAACCTTATCATTTATATTTAACTTTTGAAAACATCACATTTGGTTCATTACATAAATTATTTAAATAATTACTTAAAATCTTCACACTTTGAATTACAACCTCTTACAATCTGTTATTATAGTCCACTTTATGTTTTAATATCCTTAACATGCATGCTAAACTAACCCCAAGTCCATTACGCATTGACTGCAATTGCTGAGACTTCACTGCTCATGATCGGCTACTACTCATGGCCGCATTCTAAAGAATACATCTGGTAAATGCGGCGCTACTGATGACGCAGCAGCGGCGCCACTACTAAATGTTGCGCTGCACATGAGAAGCCGCGCACCCGCGTGATGCTTCAATTCCAGTTTTTGTAGAAGCTCAAAATCAAACTCTGCTTTGGCCAAAAATTACAATTCTACAGAAAATCTCCCAACTTCAACATCTAACACTTTTTCATATTATAGTTATACATGCTAAACACCATTCTATATACAAAAACATTACATAAACATCATTTTGAAGAATCAAAACTATATTTTCCCAAATTTCCTTATTTTTATACTTTTAACGAGTTTGATTGCCACGAATTCATTTCTTAATCATTTGATACGATTCGAACTACGCCGCTTTCGTTTCTTAACATATTATCACAATCCAACTTCAATTCACAGATTACAACACATATAAGGCATGAAATTTGGTACTTTCTAAGCCATATTATAAGAATAATAACACTGACATTTCAATTTCTTTCCTACACACCAATTTTACGAATTTGATAACAAATAACAAGTATACATGATGATTAACAGAGTTTTGCAAACCTACATGAACATATATACATACAACAATTCACATGATTTCCAATCACATAGAATATATATACACATATACCGAAACTAAAAGTTAGAATGGGGCTAGTTTATACCTTGATTCTTTGATGGTATGATAGCTAAATTAAGAGAAATCCTTTCACCAAAGCCCTTCTTCTCTAACCCTCCAATATCACCGTGTTCTCTTCTTTCAAGCTCTCTCTCAACACTTTGTGATATCTAGCTAAGCCTTAGAAAAGTAGACGCGTAGGAATAATAAACTAACTCCCACTTCCCCCAATAACGTCAGGTAAAAATATAAAAAGGCTCTCATCAGTTAAAATAACTAAAAGCCACAATGCTACGTTTGGTTACACACTAATTCCCATACTAGATTATTTAAATAATATTTATATTATATAGTTACTACTTGTCACACATGTAACCATTTTAATAACTTATAATTTATAATTATAATGATTATATTCTTATTATAATTATGCTTATAATAAATAATTAAATAATGATATATCTAATTTAATTAATAAATTAGAAACATCACTTTATTTATTTTATTTATTTCCATTAAATTAAAAAATTCATTAAATTTAATTATCTTCTTAAATATTTAAGCAATTGATTAAATTTAATTATTTTCTTAAATTAAATCTTTCAAATAAAATTATCATTATTCAATTCAATTAATTAATTTAGTTACTAAATTAATTCATCACAATCCATCAATTATTTATTTTCTCAATAAATAATTTACTTAAAATATTTATTTAATTCCATAAATATTTAAATTAAATTACAAATTTCTCGATCGTTACATCCTTCCCTCCTTAAAAGGATTCTGTCCCCAGAATCACAACTCGAAAAATTTATTTGTTACATTCTTCCGTCCTTAACAAGATTTTGTCCCCAGAATCGCTATATAAGATCAAGCAAACAACTGAGGATAATTCTTCATCATAAAGCTTTCAAGTTCCCACGTAGCTTCCTCAGCATTGTGGTTCCTCCAGATTACCTTAACAGAAGGTATTACCTTATTCCTCAGTACTTGCTCTTTTCTGTCAATAATTTAAACAGGGACTTGTTCATATGTTAAGTCTTTCTCAAACTGTAAGGGCTCATATTCTATAACATGCTTATAATCAGGTTTATATGGCCTTAATACTGATATATGAAAAATATTATGAATATGCTCCAACTCTGGAGGTAAAGCTACCTCGTGCGCCACTTCGCCAACTTGTCAAAGCACTTCAAAAGGTCTTATAAATCTAGGGCTTAATTTCCCCTTCTTGCCAAACCAAATTTTCCCCTTCTAGGGAGACACTTTTAAGAAAACTTAAATACCAACATCGAATTCCCGATTTTGTCGGTGTTGATCGGCATATTTCTTCTGTCTATCTTGTGCAGCTATTAATCTCGCTCAAATAACCTTGATGATCTCGACAGTCTGCTGTACCAATTCTGGACCCAATAGCTGATGTTCGCCTATCTCATCCCAGCATAACGGAGTTCTGCATTTTCTGCCGTATAACTCTTCGTAAGGCGGCATGCCAATACTCGCGTGATAACTATTATTATAAGCAAATTCCACCAATAGCAGATGGTCATCCCAATTTCCTTTGAAATCCATTATACACGCTTTGAGCATATCTTCTAATGTTTGGATAGTTCTCTCGCTTTATCCGTCGGCTTGAGGATGGTACGCTGTGCTCATTCTTAGCTGCGTTCCCAAACATTCTTGTAATCGTTTCCAGAAATTAGATGTGAAACGTGGGTCTCTGTCCGATACAATGGACGCAGGTACACCGTGCCTTGACACAATTTCCTTCACGTACAGTTTTGCTAACTGATCCAGGGTAAATCTAATCTTGATTGGTAAGAAGTGTGCCGACTTCATCAATTGATCAACAATCACCCGAACGGCGTCATAGCCTTGCTGAGTCATTGGAAGACCTATCACAAAATCCATTGTGATATGCTCCCATTTCCATTCTGGTATCTCCAACAGTTGCAATAATCCGCTTGGCCTTTGATGTTCAGCTTTGACTTTCTGACATGTTAAACATTTTGCCACACACTCAGCCACATCCTTCTTCATATTCGGCCCCCAAAAATGATGTCTAAGATCCAAGTACATTTTCGTACTTCTAGGGTGAATCGAATATCTTGAGTTGTGAGCTTCACTCAGAACGCCCTCTTTAACTTCTGGTACTGGTGGAACCCAAATTCTCCCTTCGAATCGAAGTAATCCTTTTGAATAGATTTTGAATTTGTTTTCCTCACCTTCAGATATCTTATGTTTTATCTTTTTGCAGTCTTCATCCTGAAGTTGTGCATTCTTCACTTTATCTACCAACGTTGAACTGTTTCCCATCTGGAACAACTTTTCATCGGATTCTATCGGATATTTAATTTCCAACTCCATCTTAGCCATTTCCGACACTAGCTTCTCCTGAGCAGTCAACAACATTAACTTCTCCCGTCCCTTTCTGGTTAAAGCATCAGCAACAACATTCGCCTTTCCGGGATGGTAGAAAATCTCGCAATCATAGTATTTGATTAGTTCTAACCATCTTCTTTGTTGCATGTTCAAATCTTTTTGTGTAAAGATATACTTCAGACTTTTATGGTCGGTATATATCTCACACCTCTCTCCATAAAGATAATGTCTCCAAATCTTTCGGGCAAACACCACCGCAGCCAACTCTAAGTCATGAGTCGGATACCCTTTCTCATAATCTTTTAATTAATTGTCGTGATGCATACGCAATAACTCTGCCGTTTTGCATAAGCACACAGCCTAGTCCTTTATGCGATGCGTCACTATACACCACAAAATTCCCTGTATCATCAGGCAATGACAACACAGGTGCTGTACTTAACATCTTCTTCAATTCGTGAAACCTTTCCTCACACTTCTCCGTCCAAACAAACTTAACTGCCTTCCTGGTTAAATTCGTCAATGGGGTCGCGATTTTGGAAAAATCTTGAATAAAACGCCTATAGTAACCTGCCAACCCTAACAAACTCCTTATTTTTGACGGTGTCTTTGGCTGATCCCAGTTTACTACAGCTTCAACTTTCGATGGATTTACCGAAATTCCGTCTTTATCAATAACATGCCTGAGAAACTGTACACGCTCCAACCAAAACTCACATTTTGAAAATTTTGCGTACAACTTCTCTTTTCTCAATGTCTCCAACGTCACTCTTAAGTGTTCAACATGTTCTTCCTTGGTCTTAGAATACACCAGGATATCATCAATAAACACCACCACAAATTTATCTAAGAATAGTTTAAACACCCTATTCATCAAATCCATGAATGCTGCAAGTGCATTGGTTAAACCAAATGACATAACCAAAAACTCGTAATGACCATACCGAGTTCTGAATGCCGTCTTTGGTACATCTTCTGGGCTCACCTTCAGTTGATGATAACCACTCCTCAAGTCTATCTTTGAAAAATACCTTGCACCCTTCAGTTGATCAAACAGGTCGTCGATTCTTGGTAACGGATACTTATTTTTAATCGTGACCTTATTCAATTTTCTATAATCAATGCAGAGCCGCATCGATCCATCCTTCTTCTTAACAAATAACACTGGCGCTCCCTACGGTGATATGCTCGGTTGGATATACTTTTTGTCGAGAAATTCTTGTAGTTGCACCATCAACTCTTTCATGTCCACCGGGGCCATTCTGTATGGTGCCTTAGATATCGGGCCTGTTCCTGGTACTAAATCAATCACAAACTCGATTTGTCGATCTAACAGAAGACCCGACAAATCGTTTGGAAATACATCTGCAAAATCTCTTATGATCGGTATCTCTTCTAGCTTCACACTTTTCTTCTGTGTATCAACAACGTAGGCTAAGTATCCTACACATCCTTGTCTTAACAACTTCTTGGCTTGCATCACCGTTAGACAACTTGCTTGTCGCGGTGATTTGCTACAATAGAACACAACCTTTGATGAAGTCATAAGGTTAACACACTTTCTTTGGCAATTAATTACTGCTCCGTGATTGAATAACCAATCCATTCCTAGTATAATATCAAACTCCCCCAGTCTAATTGGTATCAAGTCTACCCTCATCTCTTGACCCTTTATAACCACTCTATAATTCCTATATATGTATTTGATAGGAATCACTTCCTTATTTGCAATCTCTATACTTAAAGGATAATCTAATTCTTCTTGAGGCAAATTTAAGTTTTGAGCAAATTCATCGGATATAAATAAACAAGTAGCACCTAAATCAAACAGTACATAAACATTAATACCATTAATCGAAATGATACCTGACACCACATCCTTAGACTGAACAGCATCCTGCACGGTCATATTGAAAGTTCTTGTAGTAGGTCAGCTTGATTGAGCTGGTCCAGTGATAGTTAATGCACCACCACCGTTGTTGTTTCCCTTTCCTCCACTTGCACTCCCCGCTAGCTTTTTAGGACAATCACGAGCCATGTGATCCTTTGAACTGCAAGTAAAACATGCTCCTTTCCTCGGACTAAAATAGTTCGGTGCAATGTGTCCCTCCTGACCACAGTTGAAACACACCCGCTTTCCCTTCAAACATACCCCAGTATGGTTCTTCCCACAAGTAGCACAAGCTTCAAACTTTTTCTTCTGCGGACTTCCCTGCTGTCCTCCCGTAGTCGAATTCTCGTTCCACTTCCTCTTCTGATTGTTACTTCCAACATTACTCCCACCAGCCTTATTCTCATTATCATTCTTCCTCTTCTTCTGTTCTTGGTTATACTTGGTCAAGGCATTTCTTCCACCTTTCGCAATAATTGCCATTTCCAGTACAGCCGCAAATGTATTTAACTGGAACATTAAAACATTGCTATACAGCCAGGGTTTCAATCCTTGTTTGAAACTTCTCACTTTACGCTCATCCATATTAACTTGATAAGTGGCAAACCTTGCCAACTCGTTAAACTTCGCAGTATATTCTAGCACTGTCATAGTTCCTTGCTTCAGCTCAAGAAATTGCACTTCCAACTGATTCCGAGAACTCGCTGGAAAGTACATTTCAAAGAACATCTCCTTAAATTTCTCCCACGCTATCACTCCTTGTCCTCCACGAACCTTATTTGCTTGCCACCAGTAGCTAGCTTCAGACTTAAGCACAAACGTTGTGAATGCCATCTTTTGATCTTCGTTAACTCTAGCAACGTCAAACACCTTCTCTGTGAGACCCCAGATTTTATCAATAAAGATTTAAATTTTGTCGAAATAATTTTTAATATTATGGTGTGAATTTGAGATAATATTATAGTTGTGGGTAGTATTTATAAATTTTACAAAGTATGCAAGTGGTTATATTATATTCGATTGGTGGGGAATATTCGGTTTAGCGAGGAATATTCGTATAACTACTCAATCATTGGTGGACCCTACAATGTAATTATCATTCGGATTGAGAAAACGATAAAATATTTTATTGAAATAACGACGGAAGTTTTTCTGGTTGATCTTGTTGAACTACTCGGTAGTAAAAGTACGATGTCATTGTGGTTGCATAGTAGCACGGTATTGATTATTGATGCTTATGTGAGAAGTCACTCGGTTTGATTCCATTATTGTCGATTAATAATATGAATTATTATAGCGATAATGACGCGTTTTGTTTTATTTGTATTATTAACGTAATAAAAGCGAAACATCTTTTATATAAAATAGAATACTTTATTAAAGTTATTCTATAAATAGAATATATTATATTTTATTATGCATAGTGTTGCATAGTGTTTTGCATAGTATTGCATAGTGTTTGCATAGTAAAATGTTTTTATATAAATAGAATATATTATATTTTATTTAAAAGATTTTTCTTTAAATATGGACCGCCGATTAAAGTAAATCAACTGGACTAGTTCATGGATTAGTTACTATGCATTCCATTTTCCTATAAATAGAAGCTCATTCCTTCATTATTTTCTTACGAATTCATTGAAACTCTAGAGAGAGAAATTATAGAAAGAAGCTATAGAGTGAAAATTATAGAAAGAAGAAGAGTATTCTCGCTACTTCACTACTTCTATATTAGGTTCTTTTTACGGTAAGGGTGTTATTCTTTCTTCTTGAAGAGAACTTACATTATTCCATTCACTATTATTACATTGGAATAACTTTGTAAAAGTGGCATACCCTATACATAACCTTTGATATACGACATACCCTATACTTGGTGAAATCCTTATGTTATTCCATTGCTTATTATTCTGTTGGAATAACTCAGATAATCTGTGATTTACCCTATACTTGGTGACATTCTTCTATTATTCATTGGAACATCACATGCATGTGTTTTACACCGGACTGGTTAAAATCTTTATTATTATTTTCGTTGGAACATCCTCATGCGTGTGTTTTACAGGACTGGTTAAAATCTTTATCATTCTGTTGGAATATCCTATACATGTGTTTTACACCGGATCCAGTTCCATCTTTTTTATTCTGTTGGAACATCCCGCCGGTGTGAATTTCACGACTGGTTCCGTTATTATTATTCGTTAGAATAACTTTTATCATCGGCAATCCGCATGCGTGGTGATTTCTTTTGTTATTCCATTCTTTATTATACCCGGTTGGTTAAAACTTTGACTTCTATACTCCATGAAATTAGTAGAATATCCTTGATATTTGCGTTTCATCCAAATATCTTTTCACGGAAATATTCTTCCGATCATTCTTGAATTTTACTCATTTAAACGGTATTATGTTGACAATTTGGGACGTTAATAATTCATGGATTAAATAATTCTTGAACTTGTTTTATTGAATTATTATGTCATTGTCATCATCCTCATGTTATATTATGTTATCTTTGGCTTACGCATAGATGAACTTAGTATGATTATGACTGAGGATCATTCGGTATAATCATAACTTGATATAAATGATGTGACAAAAGTCCTCGATGGGTCTGTAATGCGTTGATGGATAGTTTTTGGTATGATTATGACGGGGGTGATTCGGTATAGTCATGACCATTGATAATTTGATGAAAATCCTTGATCGTGGTACAAGGATAATTAGATGTGGTGGTTTATTTATTAAGCTGAGTCTCAACGATAAAAATTGATGAAAACCTTTTAAAACCTAAAAGATAGTAGACTTTATTCTCTACTTGACTCTTTTAATGGATTGCTTATTCCGCTGCAGTTAAACTGGTTGTCTATTGTATTTTATCGTTTAACATTGTGAAGGCTAATGATAATTTATTCGCATTATCTTAGTCATAATATTTCTTCATTGGGCTAGTTGAGCTCACCCTTTCTTTCCTTTGTTCTCTTCAGAAATGAGAACATATTTGAGACGAGTCTGGGAGCAAGTAATGGTCCGAGAGGATAGCATTAGTAGTCCTCACTATTACGTGAAATAGTGTGATAATAAATTCGTAATGAGGACTCCTTTTGAGTTTGTATAATATCTAGTAGACAATATTTGTATTCAATCTCACGGTTTATGTCGTATTGCATACCTGACGCTTATATTAGTAAGTTGTATTTGAATTTATGTACCATGTAAGTGGCGACCCAAGATGGGTGATGTATACCTAATTTTGGGGGCGTTACATTCTCCATTTCCATGATCCAGGTTTGGGCTTCCACTGGATTCATAGACCCTTGAAACTCTGGCGGTCCAACCGTTTTGAATTCTTTGAAGGTCGTAACTTGAGCTTGCGGTTGATTCGCAAGTGCTCCCGTCAACAAAGTCACCAACTGCTGAACCGGGTTAGCGTTGGTCTCATTGTTATTATTACTAGACCCCTCAGGAGGTGGTTGTTGACGTGGTTATCTTCTTCTAGGAGGCATTTTCTGTTAGAACATACGCTTATTAGTTCATCACTCCACTTCTTGGGTATTTGAAGTTTAACTTAAACATTCCAAGATTAAAGCTATACCACCTAGTATTTCAAATAAACTTTAATATTTTATTCATTCATAATGTTTTAAAACATACTAAAGATAGCATAACCGCTAAAAACATCCACTTTCCTGAACTAGACTAGTTTCAGGATTACATACTCATACTATCCCTTTATTTATCTCAAAATAAGGGATTCACAATTTATTTATTCACATAATTAACCACATATTATTATCACCCTTATTCTATCTAGGTATATTAAGATGTCATAAGGCTTCTCGACGTTCCTCCTCCATGATACGATAAGCCGTTCTACGATCCATCATGAACCACGGCGAGTCTTCAAACTGTGGTGGGTAATAATGGACTCGATCCTGGGCCCTATCAATAGCAGAATTAAAAGCATAATCCATCTCTTTCATCTTGGCTTTCTTCGTTTGAACTTTAGCCTCAGCACAGTCCACACGTTGAGTCACCTTCATCCAAGCATCCTCTGCTCTTGTACGCTTAGCTGATTCCTCTTTGAAGTCATCTTTCAACTTCTCCATGTCAGTCTTCATCTTCTCGTTCACTGCCAATGTGTCTTCATGTCGACCTTGGTATGAACTAAATCCCATTCTGTGTTTTCGAGTTTTGAATCAAGTTCCTGAATCTCTACATCCTTCTGTTCCAACGCAACGTGATGCATATCAACCATCTCCTTCAGTTCCTCTACATTATCCTGTAACTCTATGTTACGATCATACAAATCATCATACATCTCAGCCGATACGGAGTTTGGTGGAAACTCCTCAGGATCCTCTTCCTCATCATCCTCCTCTATCTCCTCAGGACTATCCTCCTCGGGATCGGTCACAGGCTCATCCTCCTGGATCAACTATTCCCGCATTATGTGAATATCCCGGGGTACATCGTCTATAGGTACCTGAGGTATCGCTTCCCTAGCTGGAGTGGATCCTTCTTCGTTAGACATCCTGACAACAAAATATTTTAAGTTTTACTTAACGTTATCGATACTCGCGAGCACATAAGTTATTAACACATAGCACATAATGTCTTTTATTGTTTAGTTTCAATGGATGCCTTAATCCATTCCTTAAAACTCGATAAGAGTTAATCACCTCTATGTTTTCTGTTTCCTTAAAGGTTACTTCCTAAGGTTTTTCCCACCTAAGGTTCATAACCTAAAGCTCTGATACCAACCTGTGACACCCCAAATCCCGGTACTTCATTACCTCAAGATTTGGTGCTCACTATCAAAATAATTACATCTAACTACCCATAATAAAGGATAAAACATTAAATAACTTTAAACAGTAATCTTTCCCATTAAAGGGCTACATCATCTCAAAAACAATCCCAGGTAATCTAACCTTAAATTATTACATCAGTTTGCGGAATAAATTATAAAATAAAACAAGTCTTATAACTTCATGCATTTAAATAAACTTTAACTAATTCTTCAACACTTGGACATCTTGCCCTTTCCCTTGCTAGTAGATGGCTCATCACCTCTTTCGACTTTAGCTGCATTGTTTAATTGCAAGAGTGAGCAAACAATTGCTTACTGACATAAAGAATACTAACAACATGCATATGAGAATGAACAACGAATGCTGTACAATAATGAACTTGTTCTACGAATAGAAATAGAAACAAGTTTGAACTTTTAATATCTGAGGGTCTTATGACCACGAACTATGTCCACGGTGTTTAGATATTATTACCTTAACCTTAAAAGTCATTACACTGTACTGACTCTTCTTAACGTACTCAGGGGGATCAGCCCTTTGTACCATGTATTGTGCACAAACATCTAAACGTTACACGTCCAAAATCCCCTATGTTTGGGTTGTTCGTCTCAGTTTGAATTTAGAATTTCCGCACTAAAGAAAGATTAGTTTGGAACTAGCTTATCAGTGTTTCTAGAATTTTAGAACACTTATTCAATTTCCATCAATAAAGGTTTAATACAAGAATGTATAACTAAATAAGGCTATCAAAGTCAAAGATCGGATATTAACAATATATAACTAAATAAACATAATACACATGCAAAGTACTATGTTCAAAAGAGTTAGAACAATCTCATTTGAATCGACGTATTAGAATAATATATGCTTTGTATAATAATTAGAAAAGTGAAACTTGTTCGATGTAACGAATTAGGTTACAAGAGCTTAATCAATCGTATATAAGAATAGAATCAATAATATTGCTCAATAGAATTTAGGAACTTGCATTCATTCATAAAAGAATGAAGTTAGAAAGCTTGCTCAATGTAAGAGTTAAAGTTTAGAAACTTACCCAATTATGAAAATAGAGTTAGAGAACTTGCCTTGTTTGTAAGCTACACAAATGTACTATAATCTTCAATTACCCTACATACATCATTAAAATCGCAACAATAATTAGTTGTATGAACATTATCTTTAGGGGTTTAAACCATCATTTAGGTCATAACCCTATCCTAGCACCTAACCACGTTGGTTAACACCTTAACGATTCTGAAATCACACTATAAACCTTATCATTTATATTTAACTTTTGAAAACATCACATTTGGTTCATTACATAAATTATTTAAATAATTACTTAAAATCTTCACACTTTGAATTACAACCTCTTACAATCTATTATTATAGTCCAATTTATGTTTTAATATCCTTAACATGCATGCTAAACTAACCCAAGTCCATTACGCATGACCTACTGATTAGCTGAGACTTCTTTATGTCATGATTTGGCTACTCATGGCGACACAGCCAAGAATACACTAGGTAACCATGGCCACCTTGACGCAAGCCACACACCATGACGTAAGCGCATCTGCGCCTAAATGTTGGAGCTTCAGCGTGAGAAGAACTGCCACACACGCATGCCACATGCCATAGCGATGCCTGCGATGCCTCAGTTCTAGTTTTTGCAAAAGCTCAATTTCAAACTCTGCTTTGGCCAAAAATTCCAATTCTACAGAAAATCTCCCAACTTCAACATCTAACACTTTGTCATATTATAGTTATACATGATAAACACCATTCTATATACAAAAACATTACATAAACATCATTTTGAAGAATCAAAACTGTAGACACTCAAAATTTTCGCCCCATTGTCACTAACATTGCGAGGAGGACATATTAAATCTTTCAAGAGGAACCACGGAAGGCAGGTTCATATCCATTACGGATACTACAGGAAGTTCAAAGATCAACCCCGAACACACTGCCTTTGGGAGTAACAATTCCAACCTCGGATATAACCCCGAGGCGTGCAGATCCAATACCGAAATACACATCGGAGAAGACCGATTAATCTCGGAGATAACCCCAAGGTATCCAGTCTCAATCCCAATCATGGGAATAGCCACCAACCTTGGTGATCACCCCAAGGAATGCAGTTTCGGCGATAACCCCGGAAATGCTTATTTCAAATGCAACCAGCTTCAATCTCGGTGCTCACAACGATATACTCAGTACCAACCCAGAGATAACACTGGAAGGACAGGTACACCTCAGAGATGACACTGAGGACCTTCAACAATGGCAGCAGTCCAATCTCAGCGAAGCCCTAAGCAACGTCTGCTTTATCAACCCAAACTGGCGATAATGCCGGTGAGGGGCAACATCGTAATCTTGTCAACACGATGCCACGCCACATCGTCTCAATATTTCATACACACATCTCTACACAACGATGTCCCACAAGAATCAAGGAAAACCGGAGGGCATCGTCCCATTTCAATGACTTCGTACAAACTCTAATCCCATGCCATTGTACAACTCTCGACAAAGGCGGTCCGAAATAGGTTCTGTATACCTCAATCGGATGCCCGGATTGCACTTCTGAAAGTTTGAACGGACATTACAGTGCTCGAGTGCACGTATTACAAGATGTCTAGACCCAAAAAACCCGGGGCAACCCGGGTAGCCTCTAGTACACCTGCGGCTCCACCCTCTATAAATAGAGGGCTTGGGGTGGCCATTTTACAAGAGAAAACGACGAAGAAGCCCTGCCCAATTTGCTGTACTCACGCCATACAGAGTACTTTATCATTTTAAACACCTGTGAGTTCATATATAACTACTATTGTACCTACAAAAGCCAGTGTTTACCCACTTTAAAGATATAAAAGTCTTCTTTGGCAGCCCACTATAAGCCTTCTCACACACTTTAAAGTCTTTTTCTTCATCTTTGCACACACCCTTCTTCACGTTGAGTCGTGGTGTTAGCGTGTCGTTTGCGGACTTTTCCATGGTTTTATTTCGATTTGTATATATATATATATATATATATATATATATATATATATATATATATATATATATATATATATATATATATATATATGGACTAACATTATCGATTTATGCTTCGATTGAGCCTAGACTTGATCTCGAGCGTTTATTTGCTATATATATATATATATATATATATATATATATATATATATAAAGCGTGTGTCGAACTTTGTTCGATGAGCCTGACATTTTGTGCGGTGCATTTATCGCTTTAATATATATATATATATATATATATATATTTATATATATTAACTGTGTGTGGGACTACATTTCTATGAGCACGGATTTTACATCCTATATGCGTTTACTCATTTATATATATATATATATATATATATATATATATATATACACTTAAATATATGAATATTTGGGACTTTTGTTCGATGAGCCTCGATTTTACATCCAGTGCGTTTATCGTTTTATATATATATATATATATATATATATATATATATATATATATTTCGTCCCACAGAGTTTACTTCGTGGTGGTTGATCTTTTCTGACTTTCTTTACGTTTACGTGCGTGCACAGAGTTTACTTTTCGTGGCGGTTTATTATTGTATCTGACTTTATTTACATTTAAATATATATATATATATATATATATATATATATTTCGTCCCACACAGAGTTTACTTGTGGTGGTTGATCTTTTTACTGACTTTCTTTACGTTTAAATGCGTTCTGGAGTTTACTTCGTGGCGATTGATTGCTTTATCTGACTTTATTTACATTTTTTCCTTTTGAGTTCCCTACGTGGCGGTTGATAGCTTTCTGACTTTATTTACGTTTCGTCACTTTGGAGTTTCCTCGTGGCGGTTGATAGCTTTTCTGACTTTATTTACATTTTCGATCCCCATGGAGGTGCTTCGTGGTTGGTGATCATGTCTGTATATATATATTTACAACGTTTATATATATACCTGCTTACTTCTTTCATATAAATTGTGGTATCATGTGCGCCTAGGAATCATGTGATCATAGATTCAGCCTAATGGATCTAGATTCGGTTCCCGTGATGGACATTTTCAGCTATAAGCAGCTTATAAATTATTCTGCGGTGTCTAAATTTCCTCAGATGGTTTTCATACCCACGAGGAAGTCGGCATTATTTTGTACATTATTTTCTTATAGATGCTTTGCATCTCGAAAATAAAATCAATCAAGCCGGATACTTAATAAAATGGAAGTATCAAAAGGTCTCAATTACTATTGAGCATCAGGGTTTGAAAAACCTTTTTTACAAAACATCATTGCCATATCTTGCTAAAAACTGATTTTTTACATAAATTCAAACCTTGTGTATATAGGTGCGAACGAGGCCTCGCACTACTTCCAAATAACAGCACATTGAAACACACACACACACACACATTCAGATAATAGTTTCTTGAAAAGAGGCGGTCACCGTGGTAACACGGATGTCGGGGGTGCCTAACACCTTTCCTCCGCATAACCAAGTCCCCGGACCCTAATGAATCTCGGTTTCATCGACCCGTTTAGCGATGTCACATCATCTTTGGGTCAATGTGCAAACCTTTTTTCTTGGTTGTGTTGGTACAACCATTTAAAAACCAATGGCGACTCTTAACGGTCCATCTTCGACATTATACATATCGGACCTTTTTCACTTGTTTTTCAAACAAATCTCACCTAAAATGAGAACACCAAAGAACAAGTAAGCGGAAAGGGACAACTAAAAATCCCGGCGTCGGCGGTGGCGACTTCTCTTGGGGACTCCAGTAAGAGGGCTTAAGCTGGTATTACAATCTTTTCAAAACTGTTATCTGCTTGTGTGTGGATGTTGCATTTGCATTTATGATGAATGTGTACGAATGCATTTTCTTATTGCACTTAGTGCCTCGCACCACAACTGCTTGTGATATTAGTGCTTCGCACATGTCATCATTTTCATACGGTGAGGCGTGATGTATGAGAATGTATGTTGTGTGGTCCCTCCACCAGGAGGCTATCCCGTCGGTGTTTGATTACTAGACTCGTGGGAAGACTGATTCCCCGAGGCTTAGGAAAGGCACCACCCAAATTTGCTCCAGTTGAAAGACCGGATTAATTTCCCGTTGAGTAAATTGCGATGATTTGGGAACCTTCATGCCAAAAAGCCGCGAGAGTAACCTAAGATAGGTCAGCCTTTGATAAACCCAAAATGGAGGAAAGTCTCTTCATGCTATCTCATTTCAAATTACTTGTAAAAACAATTACTTGTAATTACATTCCATAAATATCTCCATGTAATGAGAAATATGAAGAAATGTGTACACATATATATTTTAATGCTACAAACAACTGACATACGTTTTGCAGGATAAAATTCCTAAATTGGACACATCACATAGCATGTTATTATACACATTTCCTAAAGACTAAACTATGCAAGTCTTTTCGTGAGGGAACAATCGGACCTACTACAGTGAAAATCCAAAAATCAATCATGATCGTCATATCGTCGATCCAGATTGAACTTAATCATTTTCTCGTAAAGAATTGATGGATTAAGCAAACAAATTCTGATTTGGTTGTTTCTACTCAAAGAACTACACCAGTCTACCCAGGGTCCAAAAATACCCGTGCATGCTCAATCCTCCACACAAGGGGAACCCGGTCATTATAATACACGAAGCTGCGATTTGGATCGACCAATAAAACTCATGATCTCGCCCATCCCACTTTGGAGATCCGGACCTTTGGTGACATCAAAAAGAAAGTCCTCCAAATGGAAGAGACCCTTCATGCTATCAAAGGAATTGGAACCCATGGGAGTGTGTCATATGCTGATCTTTGCATTTTCCCTGGTGTTCATTATCCAGAAAAGTTTAAAACTCCTGACTTCGAAAAATATGACGGGTTAGGAGATCCTTACATACATTTAAAGGTGTTTATTAGAGAACTTGGATCTTATGCAGAGGACGAAAAGCTCAGAATGCAATTGTTCCGAAAAAGTCTAACTGGAGAAGCCCGTTCGTGGTACACAAGATTAGACAACTCAAAGATCCATAGCTAGGAAGAGCTAGCACATGCTTTCCTCACTCAATACAAATTTCAATCTCAGATGGCTCTTGATCGGTATCAAATTACCAAGATCAAGAAACAGTCTAACGAGTCTTCCAGAGAGTATGCTCAAAGGTGGAGACGCCTGGCTGCCCAAGTTAGTCCTTCCATGACAGAATCAGAGATGGTCATAACTTTCATAGACATACAAGAAGCTCCTTTATATGAAAGAGTTTTAGCTGGCATCGGTAAACCATTTTTTGAAATGGTCAAACATGGGGAGATGGCTGAGATGGGTTTGAAGTCCTGAAAGATTCAAGACCTAGCTGCCCTCAAAGCTATTGATGATCACATCCAATTAGAAAATTATGGAAACAACCCGGAGGGTCCATAAAAAGAAAGATGAAGATGTTTCCTGATGACTCTCTGAGGTCAAAAAAGGCAATCGAGAACATGCCTATTCAAAGGAGAAACTACACTCCCTTTTAAGCACGGTCTTGAACCCTCCAATACCAAAAGGTGGAGAAGTCAAGCGCCTCGAGTGTTCACACCCTTAGGGGACACCCTCGAGAACATTCTCAATCTTGACGACAACACGAGAAGAAAATTACGCATCTTCTTCCACCGACCGACCCTAATGGGCGGGGTTTCAATCTTCTTTCGAAATGTGCTTATCATCATGGGGGGCACTGGACATGATACTCAGGATTGTTGGAACTTGAAGCACAAAATCCAAGACCTGATAGACAACGATGAGATCGTGGTCACCAAACCAGATCAACCTCACGTTCAAGACAACCCTTTTCCTCAACACAAAGAAGAAGAGGTCAACATGATCAATTGGAGCAATGGACAGAGTTCCAATTTCAACTCTGAATCCTCCCAGACCCTCAAAGACGGTGTTGATAAATGGGATTATGCCAAGTTCCAGTTCACAATGGAACGAAAAATGAAAGCTCTATGTAAGCAAATTGAACAATTGGCAGAATTGGTGACTTATCAGCATCAAGTGACACGTCAATTAATCAGCCAGGAGCATGACAGTCTCTTACCTCTTGTCATGAATATTCCCTCGTTAGTTTCAGAGAATGAGATGCTGGAAGACAAAGTGACAAAGAGAGAAAATGCTAAAGCCCGTCGGGATTTTACCAACAAAAGGGAATTCACCTATTTAGGCCAACCTATGGAGGAAATCCTTCAGATGTTAATCAATGAAGGAAGGATCAGTTCCCTTCTACCTCTAATTAACCCCCGTTCAGGATGGTACAACTCTGATGGAGTATGTCAATATCACTCCCATTCTCGTGATCACGGCGATAGAAGAATCTTTGGGCACTCGCCACCTTATCCAAAATCTAATTGACAGTGGTGTCCTGCACCTAGCGGACGATGATACTGTGTTACGTGCAAGTGAGAATATAGGTCTTACTAAGTGGAAGAGTGTGGTAGCAGTCATATCCACTGAAACTGATGGGGCTAACAGATTACTCACAATGCTAATAATTCAACTCGAGGAAGCAACAATCCTTTGAAAGTGGCGCTCGAGCCAATCAACTTGCCGCATGCGAGCACTGATATCCTATTGTTAGCTTGCACAAAGTTTCGTGGAATTATTAAGGAGAAGGTGAAGGATCCACCTCACACATAACTGCGCTACGATGTCGAAGGAAAATCCTTTGTATCTTCCCCAACGGGTGATGAAGTCTACCATCAAATCAAAGGGAAAATACCCATGAAGAAGATTGAAAAAATTCCTCCACACTATGGGTCATAATGGTTAAGGTGGTTTTAAGCTTAAAAGAAGCTCCACAACAAATATCAATTTTGGACTTGGTCCTAACTTCCGAGGATCACCGGAAGATCTTGCTGAAGGTTTTAGAAGAAGCCTATCTACCAACATCAGTTGATACGGAAAAATTTCAACATCTGGTTGATCACATTTTCAACAACAATGTGATATCCTTTACTGATGATGACATACCGCCCGAGGGGACCGGTCATTGTAAGTCGTTGCACATTACGGTCTTATCCTCCGGATACATGCTAGCTGGAGTCTTGATAGATGGAGGTTCATCTCTGAATATCTGTCCATACGCTACTTTAGTGAAGATGAATATCAATCCCAACAGACTCCGGAGTAGCCATACCATCATCAAAGCTTTTGATGGAGCCCGTCGAAATTCGGTCGGAGTAATTGAACTGCCAATCGAAATTGGTCCCCATACATTCTGCGTATCTTTCCACGTACTCAAGATAGATTCGGGATACAACCTGCTCTTGGGACGACCTTGGATTCATATGGTAGGGGAAGTCCCCTCCACTCTTCATCAATAGTTGAAATACATTATCAACAATAGCCTGGTCACGGTCAACGCTGAACCAGAGTGTCCTCAACACGGGGACATGCCATTCATCAATGCCAATGCAGATGTTGAACCGGTCAGTTTTCATGCCTTGGAAGTAAGCAATACCCAATACCATGCTATTAGAATGCCATTATCCAAACCCAAGATTTCTACCGAGGTAATGTCGGCTACTCAAGAAATGATGTCATTGGGTCATAAGCCGTGACAAGGGCTGGGTAAAGATTGTCAGGGTATCAAGTACCTAATTCAATTAACCAAGTAAACTGGAGCAGCTGGACTAGGCTATTCTGCCAGTTCTAGTCATAGGAATCCTCATAAGCATCAGCAGATTCCTTCAGCTTCAACCATGCGGCGTTTATCTTCACCTGCAAACTTTGAGTCCACACAACCTCCTGTAAAGGTGCCAGCCAATGTAATGGCTATGTTATTTCCCAAGCCGTTACCGGTGAAGGAGAAAGAAGTCTTTGTTCCAAATCCCACAGTGGAAGAGGAGGAACAAAGAATCGAGCAAGATGTCATCCGAATGATGTTAGGCGTACGCATCATCATTCATGATGAACATACCAACAGATACACCCCGGACGATGATTGCCCAGATATAATGGCCATCATTCGGGACAGGGAGGATGATGACAATCCCTCCATCACTTCAGTCCACCCAGACTTTGCCCTTGCCGATTGGAACAACACTCCTTGCATTGGTCGTCAAGGGTAAAGCGGGCTGAAACTCTTTCTGCCCCGTAGATATAATAACTGCTTACTTTTTTGTACAATATTAGCAGTTTATTTTATCAGTATATGCTAACACTATGTATAATCAAAACATTTCATATATACTAAGTGAAAGCATATTTTGTTTCAGGACCCTGAATTTAGATGTGCCTGTACTTGCTGATACGGTGCCTCTTCTCCACAAGGATTGTACCTTTGATGTAGAGATGAATTCATCCTTGATGGAAATACAGGATGACATTGAGGTGCCTCCAGAAATTCAAGAATGGGTTAAAGACAAACCTAAACCCAACCTTGATCAAACCACTTCTTTCAATCTCGGAACCTTAGAATGCCCTAAGTTAATTCAGATTGGTTCAGACCTTACCCCAAACCAAAGGAATGATATGGTTACGTTACTAACCCAATTCGATGATGTGTTTGCATGGTCTCATGAAGACATGGTGGGTTTGTCCACTAACATTGTCCTTCATCGCCTTCCCATTAAAGAGGGATTTAAGCCAGTCAAGCAAAAGCTCAGGCGATTAAAACCTGAGTGGAGTTTAAAGGTGAAAGAAGAAATTGTGAAATAATTTCAAGCTGGCATCATCATGGTGTCCACATATCCTGAGTGGATATGCAATATTGTTCCTATGCCTAAACCCGGAGGGAAGGTGCGAGTTTGCGTGGATTACTGGGATTTGAACGAAGCTTGCTTAAAAAATAGCTTTCCCGTGCCATTTATGCACATTCTTATTAACAATACTATGCAATACGACATGTACTCCTTTGCTGATTGCTTTGTAGGGTACCATCAGATCATGGTTGCTGAGGAAGATCGTGAGAAAACTACTTTCATCACGCCTTGGGGAACCTTTTGCTATAGACGGTTGTCATTCGGCCTCATCAATGCGGAGGCACTATCAACGAGCTATGATGATGGCTCTTTTCCACGACTTAATGCACAAAGAGATCGAGATCTACGTGGATGACATCATTGTCAAGTCCCGGAAGGAGGATGACCATATAGACCATTTCAGAAAGTTGTTCAACAGGTTGCGTAAGTACAACTTGAAGTTGAATCCAGCTAAATGTGCCTTTGGCGTTAAATCAGGCAAGTTGCTAGGATTTCTAGTCAGCCACAAAGGGATTGAGCTGGATCCTGCCAAAATCTAGGCCATCACAGAAATGCCCATTCCTCAGACAGAAAAGGAAATACGGGGATTTTTGGGAAGAATCAACTTCATTAGCAGGTTTATCTCTCAACTCACAGCAACCTGTGAGCCAATCTTCAAGTTATTATGGAAGAACTCCTCCATGAAATGCAATGATGAGTGTCAAAATGCCTTCCTCACAATCAAGAAACAGCTAGTTAAAGCTCCCGTGTTGGTACCACCTAGGGATGATGTTCCCCTATTCATGTACCTGTCCGTAAGTGACAATGCCATGGGCTGCATGCTAGGATAGAAAGACGATAGAGGCCAAGAGCGAGCTATTTATTACCTCATCAAAAGGTTCAGCAGCAGTGAACATAAGTACACTCTAATTGAGAAGACTTGTTGTGATTTAGCATGGGCTTCCATGAGGTTACAACATTACCTCCATGGTCACACAACCCATCTTATATCCCGCGTGGATCCTCTCAAATATGTGTTCAATAAACCCATGTTAAATTGTTTAATTTGTCCGGATGGCGGTTGATCCTACAACAATTTGACATCGTATATGTGACTCAAAAGTCCATCAAAGGTCAAGGAATTGTGGATCAACTGGCCGCCGCACCTTCAGGGGATTTCAAACCCTTTGGAAACATATTTCCCCGATGAAGGAGTAATGACAGTTCAGCAACACCATCAGTACGATACGCACCAATCATGGAAGATGTATTTTGATGGGGTACATTAATATGGAAGGTTACGGGCTGGAGCGGTTCTAGTATATCGATGCGGGGGATTAGTATCCCGTCGCCGTCAAATTATAGTTTGTCAGCACAAAAAACACAACTAAGTATGAAGGCTGTCTCATGGGACTAAAACTTGCCCGTTCAATGGGCATCAGGCGGTTAACTGTCTTTGGAGATTCAGAGTTGGTAATCAGACAATCCACCAGAATCTATCAAACCAAGGAACTACATTTGCTGCCCTACCATCAGCAAGTTTTACGGATGGTTTTGGATTTCGAAGAAATCTCCTTTCTACACATTCCTCGTAATAGGAATGACTTTGCGAATGCGTTAGCAACTTTGGCCTCCTTGATTTGCATATCCGATAAGGAACACTTGCAAATCATCACAATTTCCCTGGACAAGGCCCCAGCTTATGGGAATTACATTGGAGAAGTATCGGATGAGCTACCCCCCATCCAACATCCTTGGTATCAGCATATCAAGGAATATCTACGAGATGGATCTACACCCACTGAAGCGAGCCTGACTGAGAAAAGGCGGATCCATCGACTTGCTATGAAATTCTACCTAAGTGGAGATGCGTTCTACAAAAGAGATGCACGACTAGGTCTCCTCAAATGTTTAGACTAAGATCAAGCCCAAAGGCTTATGGATGAAATCCATGGCGGAGTCTGTGGCCCCCACATGAGTGGCCCCTTCCTTGTTAAGAAAGTCCTCAGGACAGGGCATTATTGGCTATCTCTCAAAGCTGATTGCAATGACTACGTCAAGAGATGCTATCAGTGTCAGATTTATGGGAATGCTATACACACCCCTCCAAGGGAACTCCATAACATGAGTTCACCTTGACCTTTCTCAATGTGGGGAATGGACGTTATCGGGCCCATTGAGCCTAAAGCCAGTAATGGACATCGATTTATCTTCACCATGATCGACTACTTCACCAAATGGGTAGAGGCAGCCTCCTTCCCCAAGGTTACTAAAGAAGTCATCATTGCTTTCATCAGAAACAATGTCGTTTGTCGATATGGACAACTAGAGGTGATTGTGTCAGACAATGCTAAGAACCTCAACAACAAAATGATGGAGGAATTATGCAGTAAATTCCACATCAAACATCTTAACTCTGTCATCTATCGTCCGAAGATGAATGGTGCTGTTGAAGCGGCTAACAAAAATATCAAGAAGATTATGCAAAAGATGTCATGACCACAAAGAATGGCGACCTATTGCCTCTTACTCTGTTAGCCTCTGAGAACCTCAATGCGCACTTCCTTTGGGGCAACCCCTACGCATTAACCTATGGGATGGGCGGTGCTCCCCATAGAAGTTGAAATGGAATCCCTCGAGTGTTGATAGGCGCTCGGTGGATGAAGACCAATGGTGTACAAGATAGGTATCACCAATTGTCTCTAATAGGCGAAAATGAACCGCGGCTATCTTCCATGGTCGATTATATCAACAAAGGATCGCGAGATCCTACTGATAAAAAGTCTGGCTACGGCAATTTAAACAACATGACTTGGTTTTGAAGAAGATCATTGGCAACCAAGATCAATCTAAGGGAAAATTTGCTCCTAACTGGGAAGGCCCGTTTGTTGTCAAGGAAATATTGACAGGAGGCGCTCTCAGATTGCAAGAAATGGACGGCGATGAATTTCCACAACTCATCAACTCAGATGCCATAAAACGGTACTATGTCTGAAGTTGCCCTCAAGAAAACATCCTGGTGTTGGACCATCAAATAACCAGTCATTCTGGTTCTTTAACCCTTTACCACATATAACTCTTCCACACTTTGCTGCTCAGGGAAACATACTTTTCAAACCAGCAGCCTGGCTTCTCTGCGTTCCTACGACTTAGGTCATTGCACTACGGATTGAACCTCTCGCGTTTGTAGTTTGGCTACCCATACATGGGATCAAACTTCTCATACCTGCAGTTTATCCTCAACTTAGGATTAAACTTTCTCCTCCCCGCAATCTAACCTGCACATGGGTTCACGCTTTTCATCTCGCCCTAAGGGGCGAACTACGTCGATCTGATCTCCTCTTCAATAGGAGTACGTAGGCAACCATTTCATATGGCCCGGTCATAATAAAACAAATAACAACAAAAACATTTCTACCCTCTTCTCCTCACAAAAACAAAAACAAATTCCTACACCATTTTTGCCATATACAGCGTTGAACCTCTTACACAAGGTTCAAACTACGCTGGCCTGATCTTCTCTTCAATAGGAGTACGTAGGTAGCCATTCATGGTGCAGTCTCACCCCCTACCAAAACACAAACCCTTGTCAGTTGGTACTGGGATCAAACATCAATCCACTACATTTTATTAGCTTCAGACCAAAGGGATGGAATTACGAACTCCTCCCGAATAGGAGATTCGGTGACCATCTAGCTTGCGGTCATACCTTGAAGAGCAACACCAATCCATAAGAGATGGAATTAACTAGGCTTCTCCTAAATAGAAATCTTGGCGACCATCGTAGTGCGGTCGATCTCGAGAGAGGAAATCCACATTCCTCTCTACATTTCCATACATAAACCAGTCCCAAGACACCAAAGACGGTAGGGATACATATAGATCAATGATCCATTCTGAACTATCTAGAGACATCTCAATGTCCATCCCTCAATGAGGAATTCAGAATACATCAAGATCACAAGCCCTGAAGCAGCAGACAAAATATCAAGCAAGTAGCAAAGCATATCTAAAAGGGAAGTGATCAAAAATATATTTCCCTGTCATATATATATATATACTGCTGTTTGATATACACAATATAAACTATACATGGCAAAATGGATAAGCTAGTCTGTGCAGGAAAATACAAGCTCATCTACAAATCAGGGTATATGCGAGCTAACAAGCCCAACATGGCATCCCTCTCAGAAGAAAGAGGCAAAATTGTGGTCTCCTGTACGAGAATATCCGCACGACCCAACAGATCTGCAGCCATCTGCATGGTGACCATATGCTCATTAATATAAGCGCTCATTTCTGCGATCATGCCAGTGGTAAGGGACCTCACCGCAGTACTATCTGTGATGGCTACATTTTGGGCAGATATTGCACTATCCCGCTCAACTATCACTGCATCTCTGGCTGATCTGGCCTCATCCCGCTCAATAACATAGACATTTCTATGAGCTAATGCCTCGTCTCTCTCTAATAGAGCTGCGTCTCTCCCATCAAGGGCAGTTAACATCAAAGATCAAGCCTGATCTCTCTCGAAGGTCATCAGATGAAGACTACGCTCAAAGTCTTGTCTTTGAATCTTTGAATCAATAATAATCTTGGTCTTGGGAGAATCTAGAGGAAATGCTTGCAACCCAGCAGTGGGCTCCTCCTCGATGTGGGAATCGATTTTCTCAACGGGCTCTACATCATCTGACTCACTATCCGAGTCTTTGTGGATACTCTGCTGGTAGATAAAATCTGTCTCCATCCATCACGGAATACTCTGCAGAACAACCTGGATGACTAATAGAAAAATAAGCTATCTCACGCTGATCCCAACAAGCGTACACACGGGATCGGTCCTTTGCTGAAAGATAGCAAGAAACTGAACGCTGACCTATCGCCCCCTCGAAAGGATGAAAATCCTGAAACTGGTCAAACTGCGACATCACAGCCAGCGGGTGATAAGTAGTCACACCCCTCAAACAAGCCAGAGGAAGGTAGTCCATGCCCGGAGTATGAGTAATAAAGCTGTATGGTGAGCTAAGCCCCGAACACACAACAATATTAATGACAAATGGATCTACGATATCGCGCGAAAACATGGACGTGGAGCAAGACATCCGATATCTGAAAGAGGTATGGCATGGCTATATCATGGGTGAACCAATACCCATGCCGTCTAAGAGTGCCAATCGGTCTCAAGTGGGACATAAACCACACGTATAGCATAGCAGCTACCGTGTGAACTACCTGTCGGATAAGTGCAGCGATGGGTCTTTGACCTCGGGGTAAGGCTATAATCATAGGTATAATGATGTGCGACCCTCACGAGGTCTCATCGCCATGATGACACCAATGTCTATCTCATCCATGTATCGTGGCATATAGACATACGAAAGTACGCACAACAACAGTACATCAAACCTTGCTAGACACCAATGATCCTCCGGTGCGGTGAAATCCCCGAAATGTCATAAATTATCCTCAGAGCCAAATTTGTCGAACAAAAAATGTTGGGATATAACGTGGCTCGATGTAAGCTCATCCTGCACCACTCTACGCCGCAATCCAGTGAGAGTCATGAACCGTCGACTCATGTCTCCCAAAACCATATGCACGTAAGATCTGTCCAACAGCAACATCGTCAATCGTGAATACTCCTCTAGAGTAGGAGTCAACTCATGGGTCCCGAATCAGAAAACCTACCTATTCGATACCTAATGCTTTAGCATGCCATCCACAAACCCTGCGGGAACCTGAAACATCAATAAGGTCATGGTATGCTGCATCAAATGATCTATGGTCACCCTGTCTGATGGTGACATGCTATCATAGCACAATCGCATACCCGATGCCACCAATGATGGTGGGGTATGATCAATACGGCTAACTATCGAAGAAGACATCTGTACGAGCCGTGTCATAAGACCATCCAGGGGTCAATGCTGAATATCTCTGGACATACATACATATGCATAATATGATACATATATAGCAGATAATAGATGGCAATATGATATAGGGAATGAAAAACTGTGCATATATTCCTAAGTATATCAACATCTAAAAAATCATCTCTGTACAGCTACAAATACAGGGAAATGGGGCACAGATGCCCTACTACTAACAAAGGCCTATCAAAAGATATAGCGAGAATGGGGTATAACCACCCAATATCTAACAGAGGCCTATCAAAAGATATAACGAGAATACACGAGGAAGAAGACAATGGTGTCGATATCTACATCATCAATCTGTCACACTGATGTAACTCCTCCCGAGTCTTTGGATCTCTATCAATAGGGATGTCAGGCCTATATAGAGGAGGATCTGCACCGACAAAACCGAATGGGTCATTCGAGGGGCGGCACTTTGGTGGAAGGATCAAGCGAAAGTCGCCTCTGTGGGATCTACGCCCAAATGCGGATAAATATATGTGCACTGGTCCAATCGTAGGGTCAAACTATCAATCTTTGTCATATGAGTCGGATCTCGGACACAAGCTATCCAATCCGTCATCATCACAGATCCTAGAACCATATCCCCCATAAACTGTGTGGTGCGGGACTGGGCTTCGATAGTACGAGGGAATCACCAACGCTGGAACGTCTCCTGAGTGCAAGGACCCTCTGATAATGTAAAGCCATCGAACCCCAGCAATGGGATGGGATGATGATGTGGTGGCGCGATATAGGCCGATGGACGCTGGCGAGGAGGCAAGATCGGCATCTGAATCTCCCCTGTGGTGCTCCTAATATACGCTCTCCTAAATAGAGCTCCCGGCCTCCATACATGAAGAGAGGAACTCTCCTGGTGGAAATCACTTACTCGACTCCAGTTGGGTATCCATCCTCAAAACTGATGGTCAAGTGTTCCCCTGAATAGGGAATCCATGTGATAGTGTCAGCTGTCAGTAACTCCAGCTGCATATGGTAGTGAGTGAAACCCTCAGCTATAGGGACCTCTGGAAAAATGGAATGATGCCATCGTCGTCCTCATGGATAGGTATCTAAACCTAATACACTCACAGGACCCAAGCATGGGAGCTACTCATAGGCCCAAAACTGCCAACACAATGGCAAAACATCTGCGATCAGTAAACACTCTTAACTTATAAATGGGAAATGACAAGAGAAATACTCACCAACAAAAATGGGTAAAAGCCTAGCTAAGCCTCGGTCAAACCCTGTGAGCGCATAAGCATGCCCCAGAGGAAATAGGCAAAGGTGTAGGAACCCCAATCATACTCTCCAATACGGTCCACATGACGCGTGGCACTGATCAAAGCAAATGACACCGCAGAAGAGTTATCTGCTATGAAGCGACCTCTAATGATCATCGAGAACAATCGCGAAGAATGCGATCCACGACTACGACATCATCGGGCATGGGCTCACTCAAAAGCCGCTTTCATAGCATCTACGCTCAAAGGACCTAAGCAGACGATCGCGCCTTGAGCGCCTCCATTGGAAACTCCTAACAAGGATCTGCCGGCAGTAGGGGTAATATTCGCCATGCAAGGCACTGGTTCCCCTCCAAACTCCATACTTGTGATAAATCGCCAATCCATCGGCGTCATCATCACCTCGCAATCCAGCAGATGGAGTGACTGAGTCTGATGAAACCAAATCTCAGACAATACCCTGAGGTAACCCCAGGGACAATGACGGGGAAGGATGGAGAAGAATGCCTCGAATCCTCAATCTTGCACTACCGCTCTGTAATCAGGATGAAAAACCTGTTACATGGAGTGTATACTAAACCAATTCCCTCGAGGCTATGTGAAGCCAGGAACCTGCATGAAATGCAGATCAACATCAGAATCCTTTACTCCTCGGTAATTGGAAAGAAGGAAGATCAAGATTTAACGTCATACCTCATTAGCATGCAAGTACATCGAGGGATGTCTGCTCAAATCAACCAGAAGCTCTGGGTTTGCCACCTGAATACAAAGGAGCTCCCTACAGGGAACATGTGCAGCAGGAGCGGGATCCTCAATCGGAATATCCTCATCCTCTCCAACGTCGGAACATCGGCCGATTTGGGCGAATCACTACCTCCACCAATCGGCGAGGCTATATCTCGTAGCGAGCAGGGTCGAGGCACTTCAGAAGCCCTCCTCCGTATACCAGAAGTGGTCCTATGGGAACTACTCGGCTGATCCGGATCCATAATATCTGGACAACAAATCTCTAAATCACCTCAGAAAGGGTGTGGTATTTCCTTACCTAGAGCTTTCTAGAATGAATTTTATGACTATATGCATGTATGCATTTACTTTAACATACAATAGAGTTAAAATGCATAACTACCCAATGCCTACATTTTGAAATTTTTTGCCATAGTCCCCTTTAAAAATAGGACTATCCACATGCACATAGGCATGTCTAGGTGGCCATTCAGTAGCACACCTGCCCCAAAGTCATATATATAATATATGCATTAAAAATCAAAATCATCCATGCATAATGTTAACCTCAATATCAGGAGTACTTTGCCTTTCTACCTTTTGCTCATTGGACCTCAAATAGGACAAAAAAAAAAAAAGCAGAAAAAGGTGCCAATTTGACTGTCTCAAAAGTTAAATTTTTTCACATCATTATGTTCAGCATGGTTTAATACTAACATTTACAATGTTGAATATTTTTTATCAAGTCATTTGTGCATACATAATCACTACTATGTGTTTAGATGCATTTCATGCGATAACTCAAAATCCCACGAATAAAAACTGGAAAAATTACATGCATACGTTACCAGGATAGTGCAGAACACTTGTACGGTGACAGAATTTGCAGAAAGTAGCCTGAACTTATTAGATTTGAAGGAGGCTCTCGGATTTTCCTTGGCGAAACAAGTTGAAAGTGACTTGTGATACCATCCTGCTGGATTATATCATCCACAGTTGGCCGCAGGCTCATCTATGGCTGAAGCAGGTGTACTTGCGGCACCCCAATATGGGCCCCACCCCTCTGGCTCAGTCCAGTTTGAGTTGCAAGTGAGTTCTCACAAACTAGAAAGGTCAAATCGGGAATAAAAACGCTACACGATTGAACAAAACAACAAACAATCCTAGTCTTCTCAGATGAAACTTCGAGTCTGTATATCACCCATTGGTAGTCACCCGAACATGAGGTATACCCTGCCAATGATCTCATTTGTTACAAATCACATTTAGCAATACCTTGTACAGGTCCAATGTCGCCAACTCCAGGTTATTACCCTAAAAGATCAACGTGATCCCGACGGAGGTTCTTAACGTATATCCCCGACGGGGGTTAAACAATAGATCCCGACGGGTTATTCAACGTGAAGCCCAAATAGGGATTTACAACGCATATTTGACCATTGACACACATATCAATGAAGGTCATGCAGCCTTGATGTTATCTCAGCCGATGGCGATTAAACCTATCGGAGCTCTAGAGCTATTCGAGGACTTCATGCTCGATTACTCATATTCCCCAGTGGATCCCCGGTAGAAGTCACAACGCAATGATTTCGAAAGGTTGATTCACATCGTCGGTGAAGGTCAAGCAAAGGTGAGCGAAAGATATCCCATAGGGTTTTTGATAGTTGATTCACATATCGGTGAAGTACACGTCAACGAAGGTCAGGTATCCCTGACAACATTTGTTGTTGGCAGTAAATTCAACAGAATATTGACATGTCCTGGCGATAACAATTGGGAAAGGTCAATGTTATCAAGGAGGATCGATGATGGAATATGTTATACACATCCTCAAACAGACCAAGCTTTATCCCCACAGATCTCTTACACATAAGAGGTACATCTTCAGGATCAAGTCTTTATCAAGGACATAGGAATTTAGTGATAACCCCAACATCAACATCCTAACAGATTCGGATTACACATCAAATTTGGTCGTCATTGCCAATCCCCAATTGAAGCAACAGGGATCCAGCAATCATCCCCAGCATGTTGGGCTACAACCCTGTACACATGCATCATAAATTTATATCATGTTGCTACATATAGTACCATGTTTATCTTGTTGCATTTCAAGTGTCTAGGATTCTTTATCCTACCCATGCATCGCCATGCATGGGTATGATAAAGAGGGCCATCTGTAGACACTCAAAATTTTCTGTACACCTATCACTAACATTGCAGGAGGACATATTCGTCTTTCAAGAGGGAACCCTGGAAGACAGTTTATATCCATTCTAGATACTACTGGAAGTTCAGCATCAACCCTGGAACACACACTGGGAGTAACAATTCCAACCTCGGATATAACCCCGAGGCGTGCAGATCCAATACCAGAATACACCGGAGAAGATCGATTAATCTCGGAGATAACCCCGAGGTATCCAGTCTCAGTTCCAATCATGGGAATAGACACCAACCTTGGTGATCACCCCAAAGAATGCAGTTTCGGCGATAACCCCAGAAATGCTTGTTTCAAATGCAACCAGCTTCAATCTCGGCGCTCACAACGAGATACTCAGTACCAACCCAGAGATAACACCGGGAGGACAGGCCCACCTTAGAGATAACACTGAGGACCTTCAACAATGGCAGCAGTCCAATCTCAGCGAAGCCCTGAGCAACGTCTGCTTTATCAGCCCAAACCGATGATAACACTGGTGAGGGGCAACATCGTCATCTCGCCAACGCGATGCCACGCCACGTCATCTTAATATTTCATACACATATCTCTACACAACGATGTCCCATAAGAATCAAGGAAAATCAATCCCGAGTGACTATTGTGCGGGGTAACGGATATAATTTGAAGCTTGAAGACCGGAGGGCATCGTCCCATCTTCAATGACTTCGTACAAACTCTAATCCCATGCCATTGTACAACTCTCGACAAAGGCGGTCCGAAATAGGTCCTATGTACCTCAATCGGATGCCCGGATTGCACTTCTGAAAGTTCGAGCGGACATTACAGTGCCCAAGTGCATGTACTACGAGATGACCTGACCCGAAAAACTCGGGGCAACCCGGGTAGCCTCTGGTACACCTGCGGCTCCACCCTCTATAAATAGAGGGCTTGGGGTGGCCATTTTGCAAGAGAAAATGGCGAGGAAGCCACCTTAATTTGCTTTGTACTCACCCCATCTTGAGTACTTTCTCATTTTAAACACCTGTGAGCTCATATATAGCTACTTTTGTACCTACAAAAGCCAGTGTTTACCCACTTTAAAGATATAGAAGTCTTCTTTGGCAGCCCACTGTAAGCCTTCTCACACACTTTAAAGTCTTTCTCTTCATCTTTGCACACACCCTTCTTCACGTTGAGAGTCGTGTTGTGTGCGTTTGCCCGGACTTCGGTCCATGGTTTTATTTCAGTTTGTATATATATATATATATATTATATATTTATATATATGAACTAACATTATCGAGTTATGCCTCGATTGAGCCTAAACTTCGGTCTAGAGCGTTTATTTGCTTATATATATATATATATTTATATATATATGAACTATGTGTCGAACTTTGTTCAATGAGCCTAGACTTCGGTCTGGTGCGTTTACTGCTTTAATATATATATTTATATATATTAATTGTGTATCGGACTCTGTTCGATAAGCCTGGATTAAACATCCTGTGCGTTTACTCTTTTTTTTTTTATATATATATATATATACTTATATATATGAACTGTTGTCGAACTCTCTTCGATGAGCCTGGATTTTACATCCGGTGCGTTTACTCGCTTATATATATATATATATATATATATATATATATATATATATATATATATATATATATATATATATAACTCGAGTTGTGGACTTTGTTCGATGAGCCTGAATTTTACATCTGGTGCGTTTATAACTTATATATATATATTTCATCCCACCTAGAGTTTACTTCGTGGCGGTTGATCGCTTTTACAGCTTTCTTTACGTTTCGTTGTGCCTGGAGTTTACTTCTTGGCAGTTGATTTCTTTGTACAACTATATTTACATTTTGTCCTTCCTGGAGTTCCCTCCGTGGCGGTTGATAACTTTACAGCTTTATTTACGTTTCGTCCCGCCTGAAGTTTCCTCGGTAGTGGTTGATAGCTTTTACAGCTTTATTTGTATTTCTGATCCCCCATGAAGGTGCTTCGTGGTTGGTGATCATGTCTATATATATATATATATATATATTTACAGCTTTTATATATTTACCTGCTTACTGCTTTCATACAAATTGCGGTATCATGTCTGCCTAGGAATCATGTGATCACAGATTCAGCCTATTGGATCTAGATTTGGTTCCCGTGATGGACATTTTTAGCTGTAAGCAGCTTGTAAATTATTCTGCGGTGTCTGAATTTCCTCAGATGGTTTTCATACCCACGAGGAAGTCGGCATTATTTTGTACATTATTTTCTTATAGATGCTTCGCATCTCGAAAATAAAATCAATCAAGCCGGATACTTAATAAAATTGAAGTATCAAAAGGTCTCAATTACTATTGAGCATCAGGGTTTGAAAAACCTTTTTTACAAAACATCACTGCCATATCTTGCTAAAAACTGAATTTTTACATAAATTCAAACCCTGTGTATATAGGTGCGAACGAGGCCTCACACTACTTCCAAATAACAGCACATTGACGCACACACACACATATTCAGATAATAGTTTCTTGAAAAGAAGCGGTCATCGTGGTAACACGAAGGTCGGGGGGTGCCTAACACCTTCCCTCCGCATAACCAAGTCCCCGGACCCTAATGAATCTCAGTTTCACAAACTTCGTTTAGCGATGTCACATCCTTTGGGTCGATGTGCAAAACTTTTCTCGGTTGTGTTGGTACAACCATTTAAAAACCAATGGCGACTCTTAGCGATCCATAAATCGACATTATACATGTCAGACCTTTTTCACTTGTTTTTTCAAACAAATCTCACCTAAAATGAGAACACCAAAGAACAAGTAACGGAAAGGGACAACTAAAAATCCCGACGTCGACAAAAACTATATATTTCCCAAATTTCCTTATTTTTATACTTTTAACAAATTTGATTGCCACGAATTCATTTCTTAATCATTTAACACGATTCGAATTACGCCACTTTCGTTTCTTCACATAGTATCACAATCCAACTTCAATTCGCAGATTACAACACATATAAGGCATGAAATTTGGTACTTTCTAAGCCATATTATAAGAATAATAACACTGACATTTCAATTTCTTTCCTACACACCAATTTTACGAATTTGATAACAAATAACAAGTATACATGATGATTAACAGAGTTTTGCAAACCTACATGAACATATATACATACCACAATTCACGTGATTTCCAATCACATAGAATTTATATACACATATACCGAAACTAAAAGTTAGAATGGGGCTAGTTTATACCTTGATTCTTTGATGGTATGATAGCCAAATTAAGAGAAATCCTTTCACCAAAGCCCTTCTTCTCTAACCCTCCAATATCATTGTCTTCTCTTCTTTCAAGCTCTCTCTCAACACTCTGTGATATCTAGCTAAGCCTTAGAAAAGTAGACGCGTAGGAATTATAAACAGACTCCCATTTCCCCCACTAACGTCAGGTAAAAATATAAAAAGGCTCTCATCAGTTAAAATAACCAAAAGCCACAAGGCTACGTTTGGTTACACACTAATTCGCATACTAGATTATTTAAATAATATTTATATTATATAGTTACTACTTGTCACACATGTAACCATTTTAATAACTTATAATTTATAATTATAATAATTATATTCTTATTATAATTATGCTTATAATAAATAATTAAATAATTATATATCTAATTTAATTAATAAATTAGAAACATCACTTTATTTATTTTATTTATTTCCATTAAATTAAACAATTCATTTAATTTAATTATCTTCTTAAATATTTAAGCAATTGATTTAATTTAATTATTTTCTTAAATTAAATCCTTCAAATAAAATTATCATTATTCAATTCAATTATTTAATTTAGTTACTAAATTAATTCATCACAATCCATCAATTATTTATTTGATCAATAAATAATTTACTTAAAATATTTATTTAATTTCATAAATATTTAAATTAAATTAAAAATTTCTCGATCGTTACACACATTGTTTGAATAAGTAAGGCTCATCCCACATATACCACTTGACATCATGAAGAAACTTCTTTTTCTGTTGTCGTGTAAGATCAGGGGGAAGAATGTTGCTCACTAGATAATTCGCGAAGTCTGCGTACCATGGAAATTCTGTATTTATCCCAAACAGTTGCTCATCCGGGAATGACTCGTTGATTACACACTTATTCTTTTCCTTTTTATTCTAATTTTCCAGCCTAGACAAATGATCGGTGACTTGGTTTTCCGTCCCCTTTCTATCCTTTATTTCTAAATCAAACTATTGTAAAAGGAGAATCCATCAGATAAGGCGTGGCTTAGCATCTTTTTTCAAAATTAAGTACCGAATGGCCGAGTGATCTGTATAAACTACGACCTTTGTCCCGATCAAGTACGCCCAGAATTTATCGAATGCGTACACCACTGCAAGCAATTCCTTTTCCGTAGTTGTTTAGTTCATTTGAGTCTCCGTGAATGTCTTATTTGCATAATATATGGCATGAAATACCTTCTCTCGACATTGACCCAAAATAGCCCCAACTGCATAGTCGCTTGCATCACACATTAATTCGAAGGGCATGGTCCAATCCGGCGCGACAATGACGGGAGCTGTGGTCAATTTCTTCTTCAACAACTCGAATGCTAATTTACACTCCTTATCAAACTTGAAAACCTAATCCTTCTCTAAAAGACTTCACAGAGGTTTTGCAATTTTAGAGAAGTCTTTTATAAATCGTCTGTAAAACCCAGCATGCCCCAGAAAACTTCTAATTCTCTTAACTGAACTCGGTGGAGGAAGCTTTTCAATTGTTTCCAACTACGCTTTATCAACCTCTAATCCTTGAGCCGAGACCTTGTGCCCCAAAATTATGCCTTCTTCAACCATGAAGTCGCACTTTTCCCAGTAAAGTACCAGATTCGTGTCTGTGCATCTTTGTAACACCATCACCAAATTCTCTAGGCATGCATCAAAATCATCCCCATAGACAGAGAAGTCGTCCATGAAGACTTCCATATTTTTCTCCACCATGTCCGAGAAGATGGCCATCATACATCTTTGGAAGGTCGCAGGTGCATTACACAAGCCGAACGACATTCTCCTGAATGCGAATGTGCCATATGGGCACGTGAATGTAGTCTTTTCTTGATCTTCAGGAGCAATGATGATCTGATTATAACCGGAATATCCATCCAACAAGCAATAGTACTCATGTCCCGCTAATCTGTCCAACACCTGATTGATAAAGGACAAAGGAAAGTGATCTTTGCGGGTCGCCTTTTTTAACTTCCTATAGTCCATGCAAACCCTCCAACCAATCACTGTCCTTGTCGGAATTAGCTCATTGTCATCATTCTGAACCACGGTTATTCCACCCTTTTTTGGCACACATTGCACCGGATTGACCCACTTACTGTCTGAAATCAGGTAAATGATACCCGCATCCAACCATTTCAGGATTTCTTTCTTGACCACTTCTTTTATGATTAGGTTAAGTCATCTCTGTTGCTCCACTGTCGATCTTGCATCGTCTTCCATCAGAATTTTATGCATGCAAAAGGATGGGCTGATTCCTTTGATATCTGCGATTGTCCATCCTATAGCCGATTTGTGGTCTCTAAGCACTCTCAACAACTTTTCTTCCTACAATTCATTAAGTGCAACAGAAATAATAACAGGTAAAGAATTAGAATGGACTAAGTATGCATACCTGAGGTGTTTAGGGAGTGGCTTAAGTTCAAGAGTCGTTGGTTCCTCCAATGATGGTTTCATCCTTGATGTGGCTTTCTCATCCGTGTGCAATGGTTCAAATGGTGCTCTAAATCTGCTAACTCGTGGCAGCGAATCTAGCATCTGCAAGTAGACCACAAATTCTGGATCATCTGATTCTTCATCTCCCAATAATGTCATTTCCAATGGATTGTTAACTAAACTCTTGCCCAAGTCTTCGCTGATTATTTGATCAATGATGTCCATCCGGAAACAATCTTCTTCATCCGTAGGAAATTTCATGGCCTTGAACACATTAAACTTTACTTCTAAATCTTGGACCCTCATCGTTAGTTCACCTTTTTGTACGTCAATAAGTGTCCTACCCGTAGCCAAAAATGGTCTCCCGAGGATAATTGGGATATTATTATCTTCCTCAAAATCCAGAATAATTAAATCCGTGGGGAATATAAACTTGTCTACCTTAACCAATATGTCCTCCACAATGCCTCTCGGTACGTGACTAACTTATCCGCCAACTGCAATGAGATGTTCACAGGCTTTGGAGCTGGCACACCCAATTCTGTATAAACTGATAACGGCATAAGGTTCACACTTGCCCCCAAATCACATAAGCACTTGTTGAATGAAATGATTCCAATTGTGCATGGAATGGTGAAACTCCCCGGATATTTCAACTTTGGTGGCAACTTTCATTATAATACCGCATGACACTCCTCTGTTAATGCCACTGTCTCAAAATCTTCCAAATTCTTTTTCCCGGACAAAATCCCTTTCATGAATTTCGCATAACTTGGCATCTGCTCTAGGGCTTCTGCGAACGGGATATTAATCTGAAGTTTCTTAAAAACTTCCAAAAATTTTGTGAATTGCTTATCTAATTTCTGTTTTTGGATTCTCTGCTGAAACGCCGGTGGAGGATACACAACTGGCTAGTCATTTAACTTTGTTTTCTCAATTTGTTTATCCTCACCCTATTTTTCTTCAATCACTTTGTTGTCATCAATTTTGTCATCCGATATAGCTGAATTTTATGCATCTTTCCCATCTAAATGTTTTCCACTTCTCAAGGTGATTGCTTGACACTGTTCATGATTTCTCTTCAGATTTCTTTCGGTGTCACTTGGTAGAGTCCCTTGTGGTCTATTGTTCAATGCTAATGCAATTTGTCCCACCTGATTATCTAGATTCTTGATGGCTATCTCTTACGATTTCATTGCCATTGCTTGATTTTTTATAGCTACCTCGTTGCTCGTTATATACTTTGATAACAACTCCTCTAAATCTGATTTCCTCTCTTGACGTTGAACTGGTTGTTTTTTATTCTGAAATCCTGGGGGATACGATGGTCATGGAGCTTGCTGATTCTGATTATTATTCCATGATAAATTCGAATGATTCTTATTTCCCTGATTATATGCATTCTGGTACATATTCTGTGGAATTCTGTTGTAGCTACCCATAAATTGTACTGACTCTGGGTTGATTGCACATTGATCCGTCGGATGTTCACCCGCGCACAACTCACAAATAACTGCAACTTGTTGTGTTTGTCCTCCTGACCAAACGTCGAACTTCTTGGAGAGTGCTGAAATTTGCGCTGTTATTGCCGTCACTCCATCTACCTCTAACACTCCAACGACTGTAGGTTGTGTCATTCTTGCCGTGGGCCACTGCTGGTTGTTAGCAGCCATTGTCTCTATCAACTGATATGCCTCTTCATAGTTCTTTGCCATAAAAGCTCCCCCCGACGCTGCATCAATACTGGTCTTGAGATTCCCATGTAGTCCATTGTAAAATGTATTCATCTGCAACCACTTAGGAAATCCGTGATGTGGGCATTTTTTGAGTAATTCTTTGTATCTCTCCCATGCCTCGTACAATGACCCCCCATGTTACTGATCAAACATGGTAATCTCGTTCTTCATCTTTACATTTTTCGCTGGCGGGAAGAATTTTGCTAGAAATTTCTGAGCCAGGTCATCCCATGTCGTTATCGAACCCGCTGGTAGAAAGCGTAACCAACTCTTCGCCTTGTCCCGTAGAGTGAATGGGAACAAGCGAAGTCTAACTGCTTCATCTGAAACCCCCATTGTACTTGAAAGTGTCGCATATTTCCAGAAAACTGATCAAATGCTCGTTAGGATCATCATTTGCAAGTCCCCCAAACTGAATCGAGTTTTGGATCATTTGAATCGTCCCATGTTTGATTTCAAATGTATTCGCAGCTATTTTATGCCCGGTGATACTCGATTGCGTCTCAGTAACATTGGGTGTAGCAAAATCCCTCAATGCTTTCTAGTCTTCGGCAACCATTGCTTCTTCTTTTTCAGAATTTTCGAAGTCGTTCCTTGTTTCCTTGATCCACTTACTTAACCTCTGAAACCTTCTCTTAATGTCGTCCTCAAAAGGAAGCAAGTCTGGATTTTTGGATCGAGTTTGCATAAACTAACTTCAAAAACCTGAAATAAGATGAACAAAACAAAAACAAAAAGTGTTTAAGTAAAATTGGACTAATTAAACTAATCTTGCAAAATAATAAAATCTATACTAAAGTCCCCGACAATGGTGCCAAAAACTTGTTGGGTAAAATCTAAATATGCACAACACGCAAGTATACGTGGTCAACAAGTAATATAATAGTAAGTAGAGTATCATTCCCTCAGAGACTGTAAATAGAATTTAAACCTCACAATTACCAATTTCCTATTAATCCTAATTTTATTAAACTAATCAATTTCCAGTTTGTAACTAAAAGTATTAAAAAGATTAAAATCACCAAACAATCAATAAATTCTAAAAACTAAATTTTCAAACAAATAATGGAGAATTAGGCTTCCGACTTCACTTTAAGTATCACTCTGATTATTACACCTTTATTCCAGTTTAACTCACTATCCCAGTTTATTAATCAAGAACACGTATGTAGCACTAGCCACCTCTCGATGTACTAATACTGTATTAACCCAAATCCACAATTAAGATAGAATTAAGTTAAACACCTTAATTAACTAACTCACTATATCTCTATGTGAATTACAATTAAAGAAGGTTGAAGTTCAAGTTCTTTATCTGATTACATGCAATGTCAAGCATATCTCTACCCTAACATTCATTACGATTCTGTTCATTCATATAAATCAAGAACACATGCTATATTAATTAAGTCTAGACTTGTATTTCATCTCTCAAGTTCATACAAGTCCACACAGAATTGTTGATCAGGCATGTAACGCCCCAAAAAATCGAACATTTTGTAATTACTTTTAATAATGAATAAAATAATATTATTTATTATTATTGTGTATTGAGAAGATGAATGTTGTTCTATAACCAAGAAACGCTGGAACGTCGTAGTATTTTAACTACGTGGAAGAATTAAAGTGTTTGAATTTCTAAAACGAAAATAAAAGTTTTTCGAGAAATTTTCCAAAAAATACTATTCATCGATTTCTACTCGGGAATTATTTTTTAATTTCCGAGAAATATGTAATGTTATAATATCGAGGTGATATCGATTATGTAATAATAATCTAAGTATGGAAAATGCAATAAATCGCATGCGGACTTAATTTGGGATTATAGGTATTAAAACCTAATAGAAGGAATTAAGGTAATATTGCATAGAGATCAAGTCCAATATGTATAAGGTGTAAACTTAAGTGGGATTAATTATTAAGCCCAGGTAATTGGTTAATGAAGCCCAACTTGATTAATGCAAGCCCAACAAGGAAATAAGCTATTATTATTAGTAAGCCCAAGGGATAAGTTAATTGAATTAGCATTGAGCACAAACTATGATCCATTAGCTAATGAGGATCCATGGGGTGACCCATGGGTAAACTTGATGGGTCAAACCAAGTGAGAAATGAGTAAGTGTGATGGGCAAACAAGAAGAGTGATGCCCAAGAACTTTGTGTGGTGGTCAAGAGAAGTGATGAGCACACAAATGAATAGTAAGGAGGTGGAATTAATTAGATTAATTGAGGAGGTGGGATTAAGGAGGTGGAGGGCCTAAATGACTAGAGTGCCCCCACTTTGCCAAGCCTATAAATACAAGAGCCACAATTCAATTGTTGGTTATTTCATTTCATCCAAACTTCTCTCAAGTATAGCAACTTATTTGTTAGAACCAATAAGCACTTATAAGCCACTTCAACCATTAATAGTTTTCCAAAGCAAATAGAAGTCTTCAAGGGTAAGACTCCTCTCTTATATCTTCATCTCTTCTATAATAGGATTGATAGAGAAGGGGGAGGGTGGATGATAGTATGTAATAAATTACTAAAGAATGAACTTAAGCAGAATAAGTTGAAAAAGCAACTTGAATATTAATAAGTTGCTAGAACCATGAAGAACCTATCATATGATGTTTAGTATGTGGAATATAGCATGAAAACTTTTGATTGAAGGACTTAAGTTAATAATAAGTCATGAGCATGAAGATTTCTAACTCCTAAGTTAAATAAGTTAATAACCTATGAGAATAAGTCAAAACCTACTTTGATTATAAGTTGGAGTAGTAAATAACTTGTAATGATCTTATGTTGATTAAAATCCATTAAGAATGCTTAGTAATGAAGATTTGCCGGAATTTCAGACGATTGGATTTATCACCGCCGAATTCGTGAAATTCTCGGAATGGAAGTCGATTTTGTGTTCAAGTCTAAAAGCGTTGGTTTTCGATGGAGACAAGTCATTTTAGTCATTATAGAGTTGAGGACTCAAAAATGACCGGATTCTGACTTAAAACGAAGAAACGAGCGTTGAACATTCATGAACGTTTATCATTTTCGTTAAAAATGAACTCATAGGTGAATTTTGAGCAAACGAAGTCAAATAGATAAATTTTTTGTATGAACACGTAGATTATGAAATTTGTGAACCGTAAGCTTTTGAACGGACCAATTCGAACTTAAAACGAAGAAGTTATGCGTCCGGGAAGTTCGTAAAAATTTTCAAAACTGGAAAATTTTCTAAGTATAGAGAGTCGTGCTGCACATAGCGACTCTAAGCCTAATTGCCCGCGCGCCACGGTCTAAGCGAGGTCGAACCATCAGACACTATAAACCTCGCGCCAGAAGCGCTGAAGTCACAAAAGTAATCCTTAGCCGCTAGCTGCCAAATCTAGGAAGTTGATAGTGAAGAAAGATTTCAAGTATGAAAGGAAAAGGGAACTTAATAGTAATGTATTCAGATGTAATCATAACATGATTAAGACATTGTAAGGTACTTGTAAGACACTAATGCATGTTGATTAAGATTTAATAATCAATCGAAGATTAGCGGAATGAGAATGACGTAACGAAAGCCAGGAAAACCCTAAATAACGAATCTAAATTAGGAATTACATTGAGATGAAGGGTAAGATATAATAGTAATCATACTTGATTGTGTATGACTTAATGTGGTACGTGATTATGAATTATAGAATCATAAAGACTTAAAGTACTGTACGAGTATTAACCAGTAATCAGACGCTAAAGGCAAGTATTCTAACTCTTGTTTCAGTTCAGTCTGGACAAGCTTTGTAATTCATGTAACCTGTTCGTATGAAGTCTTGAATGATGAAGTCTTAAGCCAATTCTTTCGGCTGGACTTATATTATGAATCTGTCAAGCATGATTAATGTTTACTGAGTTATATTGGTTAGTTTTCAATTGAAGACCAAGTATACTAAAATGTTTTTATCGTTTAACGACAGGCACATGAGGTTGCCACAACTTAAACGTATACACGTTTAATGAATGTAGTGTTGATCAACATAGAGTACTATGAGCTGATCACTCTGAAGTGCTCGTAAGCTATGTCGGACTTACGGACTTAGTGCCGGGTTGTCCTTTTAAAAAGAACTTATGAATGCTCATATAATTGAGCCATAATTATTATTCCAGTAAGTATGGTTATGTAAAACGTTTTGAAGAGAAAGAAGTGCTATTTTGATTTATCGATAGTACTTCGTAACTATTGTTCAGTTATTGAAGATATATGAGTTCTATGTTTCAAGCATGTTGTTTATTAGAATTGTAGTACTTGCTGAGCTAGTCATGCTCACTCTTGCTTGAACCATATGAACACAGCTAAGATCGAGCGTACAGAACTCTCAGGCAAGGATAAAGGTAAGACGAAGACGAACCCGTAACATACTTATGTAATAGTATAGCAAGACTGTCTGTAATATATTGATATTATGACAAGAACAACTTAAAGGGTTACAAAGAACCGGGGAAATGTAATATTATTTTGAGTATATATAAGTTATATTAGTCCTTTTGAGACTATTCTATGAAATGTATGAATGAATGGTAGTATCGTGTAGCACCATCTATCGGGTTGGAAGAGACCCGGATTTGGGGGCGTCACAAGGCAAATCATAAATTCAAGATCAAATTAATATAGATAAATCAGATAATAGCTTATTAAATTGAAATCAAAGATTACATAATCATCGTTCCACTTAAAGATACGTCTTAAGCCTAAAAAGTAATTAGTTCATAATAAATAAAATAATAACTGAATAAATTAAAGATATCATCCTTCAATTACAAATATAAAACCAAAGTAGAAGATAACGCAGAACACCCTTCACTTTAGCCTCTATCCGCAATCGATATGAAATTCCTCAAAATCTTCACTCCGTTGCTCAATATGAATTTTGTTCTCAATCTTCGTTAATTGCTTTGCATGATCATCATCTTCTGTTTTTGTTTTAGTTATATACCTACACATGAAAACCCAACTCAATTCTACGCCTACTAGAGTCCTAAAGCCATGGAAGAACCAAACTCCAAGTTCCAGCAGTGTTCACATCACATTAGGAGAGCCAAGAATTCGGCACCCCCGCCCCGGCGGGCTAGGCTAATACACTCAAGAATGAAGACCCTAGCCCTACGGGGTGTAAGGGTAAAATATCCACCGACAAAGAGCTAGCCTTCCAGAACCGACTTTGGATAATCTCCATACTTGTTCCAATTATGCTCCAAATGCCTCCTTTTTCACTCATTTACCACACCAACCATCCTACATATAAAATAATAAGAAGCAAATAAAAATGAACATAAAGGCAAAGATTTCACAACAAATAAGCTTGAACTAGAAATCAATTCATGAATATAAAATCCACTTATCATATTTATCGATGATATTTTGGTGTACTCCAAATCTCAAGAAGAGCACGTGGAACATTTACGCTTGACACTGGAGACACTAAGAAAAGAAAAGTTGTATGTGAAATTCTCTAAATGTGAATTTTGAATGGAACGTGTACAATTTCTCGGCCATGTAATTGACAAAGATGGGATTTCAATTGATCCATCAAAAGTTAAAGCTGTGATAAATTGGGAACAACCAAGAACTTCATCAGAAGTAAGAAGTTTCTTGGGATTGGCAGGTTATTACATACGGTTTATTCAGGATATTTCTAAGATTGCCATTCCGTTGACAAATTTAACGAGAAAAGCTGTGAAATTTATTTGGACGAAAAAGTGTGAAGAGAGTTTTAAGGAATTGAAGAAGAAGCTTAGTGTGGCACATGTGTTGTCATTACCTGATAATACAGGAAACTTTGTGGTGTATAGTGATGCCTCATATAAAGGATTAAGTTGTGTCCTTATGCAGAACGATAAAGTCATTGCGTATGCATCAAGGCAATTGAAGGACTACGAGAAAGGGTATCTGACTCATGATTTAGAGTTGGTTGTGGTGGTATGTGCTCTGAAGATATGGAGACACTATTTCTATGGAGAGAAATGTGAGATCTACACAGACCATAAGAGTATGAAGTATATTTTCACAAAGAAGGACCTGAACATGCATCAAAGGAGATGGATGGAATTAATAAAAGATTATGATTGTGAGATCTTTTATCATCTGGGCAAAGCAAATGTGGTTGCAGATGCCTCGAGTAAGAAGGGTCGTGAGAAGTTGATGTTGTTAACCAACCAGGAGGAGCTCATTTCAGCAATGACAAGGCTAGAGCTGGAAATAAAATTTCCAAAAGAATCCGATGAATGACTATTCCAGATAGAAGCTAGTCCAACTTTGGTGGATAAGGTAAGGAATGCTCAACTACAAGATGAAGAATGCAGAAAAATAAAGGAAAGTATGGTTGATGGTAGTGAGATGAAGTGCAAGGTTGTTACCGAAGGAGTGCTGAGATTTGAGGAACGAATTTGGGTTGCAGCAGTACTGAATATTAAAGAAGAAATCTTGACAGAGGCTCATGACTCAAGATATTCGATTCATCCGGAAAGTACAAAAATGTATGAAGATTTGCGGCGACACTTTTGGTGGCCAAATATGAAAAGAGACGTTGCAGAATGTGTTGCGAAATGCTTGATGTGTCAAAGAGTAAAAGCAGAACATTAGAGGCCAAGCGGATTACTTCAACCATTGGAAATACCGGAGTGGAAGTGGGAGCATATCACAATGGATTTTGTGGTAGGTCTTCCAACGACTCAGAAAGGATACGATGCGATATGGGTAATAGTGGATAGATTAACAAAATCAACACACTTTTTGCCAATAAAGATTAGATTTAATCTTGATCAGCTGGAAAAATTGTACGTCAAGGAGATCGTCTCAAGACATGGAGTTCCAATATCAATTGTATCAGACAGAGATCCGAGGTTCACATCAAACTTCTGGAAGAGACTACAAGAATGCATGGGAACACAACTGAAAATGAGTACGGTATACAATCCGCAAATCGATGGTAAAAGAGAACGAACAATCCAGACGTTAGAGGATGTGCTTAGAGCGTGCATCATGGATTTCAAAGGAAACTGGGATGATCATCTACCGTTGGTGGAATTTGCATACAATAACAGTTACCACGTAAGCATTGGCATGCCGCCATACGAGGCATTATTACTCTTGTGAAATGCGTAACTCCACTATCTTTGGGATGAAGTTGTAAGCGTCAATTTGTTAGAACCGTAATCGGTACAACAAAAAAATTTGAAGTTGTCAAACTCGACAAAGCAAGACCGTAGCCGCCAAGAAGATAGATAGAGAAGTATCTTTGATCAACACAGACAAGATCGTAAATTTGACGTAGGAAATTTTGTTTTCCAGAAAGTTTCTCCTTGGAAGGGGAAAATTTGTTTTGGCAAGAAAGGAAAGCTAAGTCCAAGGTTTATTGGACCTTTCGAGATACTGCGAAGAGTGGGAGAAGTGGCTTACGAGGTAGCTTTACCTCCAAAATTAGAACATGTTCACAACGTTTTTTATGTGTCGGTGTTGCGACCGTATAAACCCGATTACAAAAATGCGATCGAGTATGAACCGTTACAGTTCAGTAAAGATTTGTCTTATGAAGAGGTTTTTATCCAGATAATCGACAGGAAAGAACACGTGCTCAGGAATAAGGTGATACCTTCTTTGGAGGTAATATGGAGAAACCACAATGTCAAAGAGGCTATGTGGGAACTCGAAGATGAAATGATGAAGAACTACCCTGAGTTATTTGTTTAATCCCTGTCTTCGATTCTGGGATAGAATCTTTGTAAGGAGGGAAGAATGTGACGAATAAGTTGTTTGAGTTGTGATTCTGGGGATAGAATCCTTGTAAGGAGGGAAGGATGTAACAATCCAAGATTTTATTATTTGTAATTTAAAATATTTATTAAGTTAAATAAATATTTTATTGATGTGGTTGTTGTTAGTAAATATTTGTGAATTAAATTTGTTAGATAACATTCTAATTTAATTTAATTTAATAGTAGGAAAGTTGTAAGATAATATGAAATGCTATATTGCTATTTTAATTTAATAATCAAAAATGGTATATGAATTTATTAAATAAAATTATAATGAGATTATAATTTTGTGATATTTGGATTAAGTGAGAAATTTATTTAGTGTGTTGTACTTAGTTTATGTAACTAAGATTTGTTATAGAAATCTAAATAAATAATATGTGATTATAAATTATAAACTAAATTATTTATTAAAATAAATTAAAGTAGTTTAAATGGATTTATCCAAACAAGGCTTAAAATATTAAGTCTTTATTTTAAAGAGTTTTTGCCAAACAAAGCCTTACGGCTTTTGAATTTTGAATTCTAATTATAATAAATAAAATAAATAAATAAAATAATAAATAAAATATATTTATAACTGATATACGTTTAAGGTTGTAACTGTTATTTCTTTAATATGCATATTATGGCTCTATCAGTTTTTATCTTTACGCTTAAGTGTTAGTTGGCTTTACGTGAATTGGCTTATACTGAGAAAGAGAGAAGAAGAATACAGAGAAACTTGAGAGAGATTAGAGAGAGTTTAAGAGAAAGTCTGGGAATTCCAAAATAATTTCTGGGTTTTTAGCAAGGATTATTCAAAGCAAGAGAAGGTATTTTCCATAACCTTAATATCATATATATGTAGGTTTTACGGCATAAATTTCCAAGTTCTGTGAATTCATTTTTTTGAATTGTTGTTATACAACTGATTACTTGTGATTGTATGTGTTTGTGATGATTAGAACTAGTGTTTAGACAAGAATTTGTATGCTAATTATGTTTAAGAAGGAAGAAAAGTATTTACAGTGTATGTTTTTATATGGCTTGTGAAAGTACCAACTTTGGTGGTTAATTTGTAAACCAATCTGTAAATTGAGCCTTGAATATGTTAGTTCATTAAGAAACGAAGAGAACATAATTTGAATGAATTAATTTTGACAAAAATTGTGATCACAATGATGATTTTTGTAAAGGATATCAAAAATGGTGTTTTTGTATAAAACATGGAATTTAAAGGATTTAAATTAGTTGTAGTTGTTGTTTAATTGTTCTAAGTTAGTATATATGTGAGGAATCATGTTTGTATGAGTCCTATGTCAATTGGGTATGCTTAAATTACTGTTTTATGGATGAAATTTGTGATAGTAGACTTAGAATGAAGTCAAACTCGATTCGCAAAAATAGTACTGCAGGTCTTGAAGCTTGAGAGCAGCTGCCCGCCTGGCAAGCGGGCATGCCAGACTCTATAGTAATTATATGGCGGCGGCACCGAGATTTAATCGAGACCAATTGAAGTTAGCTACTTCTGCAGACTTTGGACACCTATTGTAACTTAGTATAATGATGTGTTAATGTGACAAACATGTAATGAAGAGGTTAAAAACATATTTGTATCATGTAGTTGGTAATTCTAAAGTGTAAAATTAGTAAGTTATGAAAATGACATGTTGTGATTTATTGAACACGTGAATTAGTAAATAAGTGTTTTAAATCTAATACTGAGATTTCTAAAGTGTATGTAGCGTGAATGGAAACTTGTACTAAAATAAAATTTTAACTAGTAGTGAGTGTTATTTTGGAAAGTGGATGTTAGTATATCTAATAGATGTTGTGATTCTAATAATATGTGTAGGTGAACGTGAGTTGTAAATTTATAGCTGACGCATGAGGCAAGTTCCTTACCCTAAACTTTTATTGAGCAAGTTCTTTGTTCCTAAATTTTATTTGAGCAAGCTCTAATCCTAACTTCATTCGAGCAAGTTTTGAATTCTAATCATTGTTGAATTATTCTAACTTGTTTATAGTTAAGCAAGTTTCTTAAGTTTCATTCCTTTATAATGAATGCAACTTCTTGAACTCTAGTCTCTAATATTGAGCTGTCTTATTTTAAATTACTTTGCACAAGTTATTATCATGTTGAGCAAGTTTTGTTTTCAGCTTGCTATCAGTTAATGTATGTCCAGTAATTCCATTTCTTATTTAATAAGATCATAGCCTTAGCTTATTATTGTTCAAGCAATGTTTATTATTCATTCAATACTTATGTTTTTAGTTATTTCCAAGCATGAGTTAAATGTATAGTTGGTTCACCTATTTTTAATCATTCCACATTATGTAGTTATTGATCATTTATATTGTTATTGAACTTTGATTGATTCAACTAATCCTTTAGTTGATGATCGTTAAACTCTAAATTACCCTTGAAGTTTATCCAAACCAAACTTTCTTTGGTGCGGACTTGTACTCTAAAACTGAGAAGAACAACCTTATTATAGGGTTACACATTGCGTTTAGATGTTTGTGCACAATACATGGTACGAATGGCTGATCCCCCTAAGTACGTGAAGTCCCTACAATATAACTATTTAGGTTAAAGTTGGAAGATTACTTGTAACCGTCGACATAGTTCGTGGTCTTATGACCCTCATATATATTTCATATTTTGATTCCAGATTTTGGTTATCATTAATAGAGTATTATTCAGTTCTGATGAGCATATTTATTGGCAGTTATTATTCTCTTGTGGTTCATTGCTATATCTAGTGAGCATTGGTTTTGCTCACTCTTGCATAAATATAATTATTGCAGCTAAGGTTGAGAAGGTCGATTGTGACGCCCCCAAAATAGGTATACATCACCTATTCTGAGTCGCCAAATATATAGTACAAAATACAAATACAACCTTAAATAAACAACACGAGCTGTGAGTTTTAATACAAATATTGTCTTCTAGACAGTACTCAAACTCAAAATAAGTCCTCAATACATTTATTATCACACTATTTCACAGAATAGTGAGGACTACTAATGCAACCATCTTGACCGTCAATCCAATCCCCGACTAGTCCCAGCTATATTCTCATTTTCTGAAGAGAACATTGAAACAAAGGGTGAGCTCAACTAGCCCAGTAAGAAATATTATGACTAAGATAATGTAGAATAAATTATCCTTAGCCTTCAACAGTATAACAACTGATAGAATATAATAGACAACAAGTTTTAGATCAACAACTGCAGCGGAATAAAAAATCCATTAGAAGAGTCAACTAGAGCATAAAATCTACTATCTTCTATGATTTAAAAGGGTTTTCATCACTTTTATCGCTGAGACTCAGCTTAATAAATAATCCACATCATTAAATCATCCCTGCACTACAGGCCAATGATATTCTTTAATATTACGACCACGAATTATCCATGCACTACGGGCCAAAGATAATCGTGTTTTCATCAACGGTTCTGATCATGTCATAAAACAATTCATCTTTGCACCCTTGGCCGAAGAGAATCCATAGCCATAATCATTCCAAAAACTGTCCATCAATGCAGTACGGGCCAATGAGAACTTTTTCCACATCATTTATAACATTACGGTCATGATTATACCGAATAATCCCTGGTCATAATCATACCAAGTCCATCTATGCACTACAGGCAACAGATGACTTTCAAAATAATATAAGCATGAGGATGATGACAATTCAATAAAACAAGTTCAAGAATAAATTTTAAAGATTTATAAGTTAATTTATTTAGAAATTAATAACGTCCAAATTGTCAACATGATACTATTTTGTGGAGTAAAATTCAAGAATTCTCAGAAGAATATTTCCATGAAAAGATACTGGATGAAGCGCAAATATCAAGGATATTCCACTAATTTCATGGAGTATAGAAGCCAAAACTTTAACCAACTAAGTATAATAGAATATATAAAACTGCAAATGGATTTTCATCCGCCACGAGATGCATTATTCCGCAGTAATAATAAAGAATGGAATCATTTCCACAAGTTACTAAGGAATGAATACATATGTTAAGGATCATTCAATAAAGAACGCATGTGGTAATCCACATAAATAGGTTATTCCAATGTAGTAATAAAGAATGGAACTGTGTCTTGTGTAATCCGCATGCATGTGATATTCTAATAGAATAATAAAGAATGGAACCTGTGTCATGCAGAATCGCATGTATAGGATGTTCCAATGTAATGATAAAGAATGGAATAACAATAGAATTCACCGTGCATGCGATAGATCGCATGCATAAAAGTTATTCCAATGAATAATAAAGAATAGAATAATGTAAGAATTTCACCATGTATGCGGATTAGCAGATGCAGATAAAAGTTATTCCAACATAATAATAAATAATGGAATAACAACCCTTACGAAGTATTGAAAGAAAATAATTCTCTTCATGAATACTGAAAAGAATAATACCCTTAAGAATAACAAATAATATCCCTTACCTTAAAAAAGAAGAGTATTCCACGGGTAGTAGGCGGGATATACTTGAAGAAAACTTGCACTATTTTCTACGCCAAAGCTTTCTTAAACTTTAAAGAAATACGCCAAGATTATAGAAGAAGAATTCTCGAATTTTCGTGTGATTTTCAATTCTAACTAAGCATCCTATTTATAGGAGAATGGAAAGGATACTATGTCATGCACTATGTAATAAAATATAATATATTCTATTTATAATCAAATAAAACAAAACTTTATAAAAATTATTATTCTGCTTTATATAAAAAGTTTTTACTATGCAAACACTACGCATGCACTATGCAAACACTATGCATAATAAAATATAATATATTTTATTTAAAATCTAATAAAACAAATAACTTTATAAAAGTATTACATTTTTATATAAAAAGATTTTACTATGCAAACACTATGCATGCACTATGCAAACACTATGTATAATAAAATATAATATATTCTATTTATAATCAAATAAATAAATCTTTATAAAAAGTATTTTGTTTTATATAAAAAGTTTTCTGTTTTATTACATTTATAATAATAATAAAACAAAATTTATCACTATTATTATAATTCACAATACTAATCGACCAGGTCGTTCCCAAGAAAGAGGGGGCTTTCCAATAAGGATTTCTCTCTATTGGCGCGCAATTAGGTGACCAAACCTCTCCTTGACAGAACTTCTAGACATCGTTAATATTGCAAATAATAATATTAATAACTTCGTCGTCTAAATTATTGATTTAATAATATATAAAATATAGACAATAATTAAATCAAATAACGTGAGATACAATGCAATAATTACTGTAGCAATAATTGAAAAAAACTGAGTGACTTCTCACATAAGCATCAATAATCAATACCATGTGCTACTATGCAACCACGCCAGACATCGTGACATCGCTTTTTACTACCGAGTAGTTCAACAGTTTTAACAGTAAAACTTCCGCCTTTATTTTCATAAAAATATTTTTGTCATTTTCTCAATCCGACAATAATTCCGTTGTGGGGTCCACTAATGATTGTACCGTTGTACGGATATTCCCCGACTAATCGAATACTATACAACAACTTGCATACTTTTCAAAATTTATAAATATTACCCACAACTATAACATTATCTTAAATCCACACCATAATTTTGGAAAAAATATTTCGAGAAAATTAAATATTTATTCGTAAAATATGGGATTTTACAATCTCCCCTCCTTATGAAATTTTGCCCTCAAAATTTACGTACGTACCTGGTATGCTGAAGCGATGAGGATACCTTAACTTCATTTTAGATTCTAACTCTTGAGGTATAACTTTCGAGTGTCGAATAAGATTCTTCTTATCCAAGATTTTAACACGTATCTCCTCATACGTTAAATCTTCTGCTATCTCGTCTAGTTCTAATTTAATAATATAGTTCGGGTCGTCCACATAATTACGTAACATCGATACGTGAAAAATGTTACGAACACGCGACATACTTGGCGGTAAAACTAGTCTATAAACCACAGTTCCTACTAAAACGAGGATTTCTAATGGGCCAATTAAATCGAGGGTTGAGATTTCCTCTCTTCAGCAACTCTTGCTTTTAAAATAACGCCCTCTTGAACCTTCTTCTTCGTATTCATCAGTTCCGGGTCTGTAGTTTTAGCAGCTTTAACATTATCGACTAAAGTAAGTTCTAATCATATATTCGTTATCTTCACGTAGGTTTGTATATTCGCACTCATAAACGCATACGATCTTCTACTCAATGCGTCAGCTACCACGTTCACTTTTCCATGATGGTATTGAATGGTATTATCGTAATCTTGCAATAGCTCGAGCCAACGTCTTTGGCGCATCATACGTTTGTTTTAGTTGAAGAAATATTTAAGGGTTTTAGAAATGGGGTTTTGTACTGGGGTCAATACAAAATTCGATTTCACGTTCTAGGAGTAGGCTAAGTCTTTAAGAATACGCCAGGAAATTTATTAACAATAGAATTATCATTCAAAACTGTGACCCTCATCCAAGACTTGGATAGCACGTCACATTGATATCTATTAACTTGACACCGTTATTCACGACGTCTCTTACGGAAAGTCTGGCTTCGGTGCATTCCACACAAAGAAGTCACTAGATAAAGGCTCGGGGCTTTTTACTTATGGCTTGATATGACAATGATTGACTTTAGTGGTATGGTTGCTTATAATAGGTTGGTTAGGAATATAAAAGCTAGCAACCTTACGAAAACAATCGATTTAACATGATGAGTAGTTAACCAATCAATCCCTAAAACCACATTAAATGCAAGTATTTTTGAAGAGATAAGATCGACAGGTAACATGAAAGTGTCGATTTGAATTAAACAAGATTTATAAATAGTGGAGGTAACGAAGGTTTCTCCTAACTGAGTTTCAACAGATAAATCAAAGTCTAATTTCTCCGGAGTCAAATTTAAACATTGAGCGCAAGTAGGAGAAATAAAGGAGTGGGTAGAACTGGTATCGAATAAGGTATAGACTTCGCAAGAGTTAATAATTAACTTAACCATAATAACTTCGTTCGGGTTTCTCGACAAACACTCTCACTTAAACTACCAGATTTGACTTTGCTATAGAGTACATTCCACCCTTATAAGCTTCGTCACATTTCTGATCCATGATTCAAATCATTACTCTCTGATCCATATTGAATTGGGGTTGATCGCTCTGCACAGGGTAATTCCGAATTCGATGTTGGATTCTCCCAATTGTTGTCCAAAAAGCAAAATCCATTTCATCTATTTTGGCCTTATTGGATCAGACGTCTTTTTCTACAATATCTACGCGTCGTGCGGCTTTTGCCCATGCATCATCTATTCTCCTTCGTTCAGTTGTTTCTTCTTTCATTAGAACTTTGATCATAGCATTCTCAGATTCCAGCTCTAATATCTTATACTTTGCCAAAGAGTGCTTCTGTTCAAGCATCGCACATCGGGTAACACAATTTTGAATTGTTACTTCTTCTCTTTGCTCCCACGACCGCCGCTCTTCTTGACCGCTCTTCTAACTCATGAATACAATTTTTTAATTCTAAATTTCGATCATAAAATTCTTCTAATAAATTCTCCTCAGGTTCCTTTTCTTCCTCGCTCTCAGCTGCTACCTCTGCAACTAGCTCGGGTGCAACTATTAGCTCTTCACTCACCACGTAGATATCTCTAATTTCTTGTTCTTCAGAAATCACATTAACCTGGTTAGTGATTAAAGGTGTCTCAAAGGTCTCATTCACTCCATTGTTAACATTTTCAGCTGCCATTTTAAAACACTGCCACAAAACAAGGGTTAATTATCATATCACATATTATCCCTATATTCTGACCGACCAAATAAATACCGAATAAACTTAGGTAGGTCATACTAGCAAAGGAATTTCCCGTCTCTCCCCTCCTAGTTATTGTCTCACATCTCAGCTAGGGATCATATCCCTAAGCTTTGATACAACCTGTGACGCCCTCAAAATAGGTATACATCACCTATTCTGAGTCGCCAAATACATGGTACAGAATACAAATACAACCTTAAATATACAACATGAGCTGTGAGTTTTAATACAAATATTTTCTTCTAGACAGTACTCAAACTCAAAATAAGTCCTCATTGCATTTATTATCACACTATTTCACAGAATAGTGAGGACTACAAATGCAACCATCTGGACCGTCAATCCAATCTCCGACTAGTCCCATCTATATTCTCATTTCCTGAAGAGAACATTGAAAGAAAGGGTGAGCTCAACTAGCCCATTAAGAAATATTATGACTAAGATAATGCAGAATAAATTATCCTTAGCCTTCAACAGTATAACAATTGATAGAATATAATAGACAAAAAGTTTTAGATCAACAACTGCAGTGGAATAAGAAATTCATTAGAAGAGTCAAGTAGAGCATAAAATCTACTATCTTCTATGATTTAAAAGGTTTTTCATCACTTTTATCGCTGAGACTCAGCTTAATAAATAATCCACATCATTAAATCATCCCTGCACTACAGGCCAATGATATTCTTTAGTATCACGACCACGAATTAACCATGCACTACGGGCCAAAGATAATCGTGTTTTCATCAACGGTTCTGATCATGCCATAAAATAATTCATATTTGCACCCTTGGCCGAAGAAAATCCATAGCCATAATCATACCAAAAACTGTCCATCAATGCAGTACGGGCCAATGAGAACTTTTTCCACATCATTTGTAACATTACTGTCATGATTATACCGAATAATCCCTGGTCATAATCATACCAAGTTCATCATGCACATGCATAACATGATGACTTTCAAAATAATATAAGCATAAGGATGATGACAATTCAATAAAACAAGTTCAAGAATAAATTTTAAAGATTTATAAGTTAATTTATTTAGAAATTAATAACGTCCAAATTGTCAACATGATACTGTTTTGTGGAGTAAAATTCAAGAATGCTCAGAAGAATATTTCCATGAAAAGATACTGGATGAAGCAAAAATATCAAGGATATTCCATTAATTTCATGGAGTATAGAAGCCAAAACTTTAACCAACTGAGTATAATAGAATATATGAAACTGCAAATGGATTTTCGTCCGCCATGCAGTAATCCGCGTAGACAGATCATTTCCACAAGTTATTAAGGAATGAATACAAAGGATCATTCACCACGCATGTGGTAATCCACATAAATAGGTTATTCCAATAGAGTAATAAAGAATGGAACAAGGTCATGCGTAATTCGCACAGACAGGATGTTCCAATAAAATAATAAAGAATGGAACCAGTCATGTCACGCATGCAAGATATTCCAACGTAATAATAAAGAATGGAACCAAGTCACAGAATCCGCATGCATGTGATGTTCCAACATAATAATAAAGAATGGAATAACAACATAATTCACCGTGCATTCGATAGATCGCATACATATACAAGTTATTCCAATGTAATCATAAATAATGGAATAACAAGAATTTCACCACGTATGCAGTATTGAAAGAAAATAATTTCATAATAATTGAATAACGAAAGTAAGAATACTCTTACGAATACAACAAATAATATCCCTTACCTTAAAAAGAAGAGTATTCCGATGGGTAGGGTGGGGATATACTTGAAGAAAACTTGCACTATTTTCTACGCTTAAAGCTTTCTTAAATTCTAAAGAAATACGCTCAAGATTATAGAAGAAGAATTCTCTGAATTTCTGGTGTGATTTTCAATTCTAACTAAGCATTCTATTTATAGGAGAATGGAAAGGATACTATATGTTTACTATGCAATAAAATATAATATATTCTATTTATAATTAAATAAAACAAAACTTTATAAAAACTATTCTGTTTTATATAAAAAGTTTTTACTATGCAAACACTATGTAAGCACTATGAAAACACTATGCATAATAAAATATAATATATTTTATTTAAAATCTAATAAAACAAATAACTTTTATAAAATATTCATTTTATATTAAAAGATTTTACTATGCAAACACTATACATAATAAAATATATTATATTCTATTTATAATAAAAAAGATAAAACTTTATAAAAAGTATTCGGTTTTATATAAAAAGTTTTCTATTTTATTACATTTATAATAATAATACAAAATTTATTACCATTATTATAATTCACAATATTAATCGACCAGGTCGTTCCCAAGAAAGAAGGGGCTTTCCAATAAGGATTTCTCCCTATTGGCGCGCAATTAGGTAACCAAACCTCTCCTTGACAGAACTTCTAGACATCGTTAATATTGCAGATAATAATATTAATAACTTCGTCATCTCAATTATTGATTTAATAATATATAAAATATCGACATTAATTGAATCAAATAACGTGAGATACTATGCAATAATTACTGTAGCAATAATTGAACAAAACTGAGTGACTTCTCACGTAAGTATCAATAATCAATATCGTGTGCTACTATGCAACCACGCGTATTACTGTACTTTTACTACCGAGTAGTTCAACAGTTTTAATGGTAAAACTTCCGCCGTTATTTTCATAAAAATATTTTTGTCATTTTTTAATTATAATAATAACATTGTGGGGTCCACCAATAATTGTACCATCGTACGGATATTCCCCGACAAAAAGAATATTTCCCAACCAATCGAATATTATACAACAACTTGCATACTTTTCAAAATTTATAAATATTACCCATAACTATAACATTATGTTAAATCCATACCATAATTTTGGAAAAAGTATTTCGAGAAAATTAAATCTTTATTCGTAAAATTTGGGATTTTACATCGATGAACCTACTACATACAAAGAAAAAAGAAAAATGTACAAGTGATGAAGAATTGTAATTTATTGGCTTTTATGTTAATAGACTTTATTTAAATGATGTGATGTAACTATTTTTATTTCCGCACTTGATTTATGTTAAATGTTAGATAACCTGGGAGACTTTTTGATTTAATGATGTAACCCTTTTATGGGAGGATTTATGGTTTAAATGTTATCATATTTGGGTAGATAGTATGAATGTATGGAAAGTGAACACCAAGTCTTAGGGGAATGAAGTACCTAGATTTAGGGGTGTCACATCATCGGTCCATGTAATTTTCAATGTACTTGTAAAAGATTTGTCAGCTACCGTGTCAAGCCTTGGTAAGGTTATTCGCGTTGCATCAAATTAGATCACATGAACCGTGTCAAGCCTTGGTAAGGTTATTCGCGTTGCATCAAATTAGATCACATGATCCACCTTTAATGCCCCCCTGTTAATATCTTTGAGTTTCATTCTTGTATACGTACTCTTCAGAACATAATTCAAAAGCAGACAAATTTCTCTTCATCTAAATACGATTCGAATACCCAAAATATTTAAAATTATCTTTAATTCGTAAAATGTTTACGTTCCACACATGACAAAAAATTAACAAATTATTTTTATTTAATTTTACATATATTCATGCAAAACTCTAAGAGCATCAGATAAACAGAACAACTTAAATTATATCACCAACTCTCACTAAATCCTCAAGAGTTTTAAAATATCATAACCTCAAATCAAATTAGTTCTCAAATATTATTACACCAAAAATATACTACTACTAATATCTCTTCATCACCATACCAAACTTCAAATCATTTATCCTACTATCTGAATAAGCAAACTATGACTAATCAAAATCTCTTAAATCATTGAATTTCATTACTTATTATCTAATCATTTAATAAATCAATCATCTCTTAGTGCAAACTCTAACACAACAATTTCCAAGATCTCCTCTTACTATCACAAATAAATTTCATATCACATAACTCCAATATCTTACTAGAAAATAGCCAGAATTTTTTTTTGATCATTGGCCTCAAATGATTAATCTAATTACATCAAATATATGCAACTCAAATTTACAAAAGATTCTTTATACTTAATAGTTTTCATTTTATCATATTATCCCATCAATACACATACCTCAAATTATCCACAAACTTAACAAAAACTAGATCATTACCCAAATCAAATTTTCAATTCTAAGATCAAAATAAATTGTTACAAAACAAGTCCAAAATCAAATACTCGCTAATACATATACTGACATTATAATCGCATCTCATATATAATTATTTCTTAACTATACAAAATATGGCATTATTCTCCTTAATGATCTAATCACAGTCCTTAACTAATATTATTGCTCCAACGCATAACAATGATAATCTTAACAAATTATCTCAACTTCTCAAATCAACTACAACTCGAAGAGAGGATGACACTTAGTCAAAATTAAGACACACCAAATAGAGAACAACATCAAATCAAACTCCTACGTCTACCCAGTGATATACCTATAAATCACAGGTTAAACCTAAATAGGTTTTCTATAAGAAAGAACTTAAGTTCTAATACCATCTCTGTAACACCCCCTTCCTGAAAAGGAAAGGGAGGTCACGTTAAAAGCACAACAAACCTCAAAAATAAGTAAACAGAGCACTAATAACTTCAAAATATTAATAGTGGTGATCCATTAACAATGTACTATATATAATTTTTCAACTAGAGTCAAAATAATCAAAACCAAAAATTGAATCAACCTAGATGGTCAGAGGTAAGACTCTCATCATACTAGCCCTGAATCACCCCTGCAAACCTGCCGGAAGAAAAATACAGTATGAGCCAAATGCCCAGTACGGTTATAGATAATACAAAGATGTATAACTAAAATACAAAATCAACTGAAGCAACATACTTAACAAAGCCTCAAGCTTAAAGACAGACAAAAATATGATATCAATAATTGAGTATAACTGAGTGACTTCTCACGTAAGCATCAATAATCAATACCGTGTGCTACTATGCAACCACACGTATGACTGTACTTTTCATCACCAGGTATTTTAACAGTTAACGGTAAAACTTTTGCCGTTATTTTCATAAAAAGTTATTTATGTCGTTTTCTAACTCTGACAATAATTTCGTTGTGGGGTCCACCAATGATTCCGCCGTCGTACGAATATTTCTCGTTAAAACGAATATTCCCCGACCAATCGAATATTTTATAACAACTTGCATACTTTGCAAAATTTATAAATATTACCCACAGCTATAACATTATATCAAATCCACACCATAATATTCAAAAATGTTTTGAGAAAAAATTAATCTTTATTCATGAACGTTGGGGTCTTACACAATGCGTTGGTCCGAGTGCGCATACTTTGAGATAACGGGGCCCACGGGGCCTGAGCCCACCAGGGCAGCCGCAAGTAGACCTTATGCTACTTTGGTCTATATATAGACCCCCCATCAGCCATATAAAAAGAAAAAAGAGAGAAAACTTTGTCCATTTCAGCTTTTAACCCCTCCTATAGTGTTCTAAACTGCGATATTCTTCCTTGTAAACACTTATATACATATATACTACAACATATCGAATTTTAACCTATGGAAACTAAGTTTTCAAGCTCCAAAAGCAGTCTGAAGCCTTCCTTGCAGCACACTGTAAGATTTTTTCTGATTTGAAGCTTTTATTTGCTTTAACATATATATAAATATATATATAAAGTTGAACAGAACAGTTGAGCCTGGATCATCAATCTGTGGCTTTTCTTGCTTTAATATATGTATATATAAGTGTATATATATATATATATATATTTATATAATCCAGACCAAACTAATAAATATATATATATATATATGTTCATTCAATGTAATCTGTAATATCTTAATCTGTGGACTAGATTTATCTAAATCTAGCCATATCTAACTCTTAACTGGTTCAAAAGTTCTAAAACTGGAACCGTTGAGCTAGAATGGTTAAAATTTATTTAAATCTAGTTTTCTTTCTAGTTTTGTAAATATTAAGCAACCGAGCGACCCTAGATCTTTATCTAGAGGAAGTAGGAAGCTTTGGCTACACGCATGCAAGGATTTAACTGATGAATCTTTTGTTTTGTAGCATTTAGATTAAATATCTGTCTTATTTCAGTATATTTGTTATGCAGGCTATTCATATGATATCATGTGAGCTTAGGAGCCATGAGATTTAAGATCCAGCTCACGGATCTAGATCTGGTTCCCATGATGGACCCTTTTCAGTTGTACAACTAGCTTATAGATCTTATGCATGGTGCTCAGACATCCTTTGATGGCTTTTATGCGCGTAATAAGCCCGACACCAATTTATACATATTATTTTGTCAGAGATGCTTCGCATCTTGAGAATAAAATCAAAACAAGCCGAATACGGAATAAAATGGAAGTATCAAAGGCCCTGATCACTATGTGAGGATAAGGGTTTGAAAATATGTTTCCAAAACATCATTTTATCTATCTTGTATTAAAATTGAACTTTTATATAAGTCAAACTCTTTGTATATAGGTGCAAAAGAGGCATAGTACTACTTCCAAATATAGCACATAGGCTCAAATTAACTGCAATGCACACACAGACACACACATACACACAAATTAGGGAATTAAAAAAATGCGGTAACCATGTTTTCATGGAAGTCAGGGGTGACTAACACCTTCTCCCCGCTTAAACAAGCCCCCGAACTTGATGAATCTTTGTTTCCAAGACATGTTAAAATAGAGTCCAATAATTAGACCTTTTGCAAAACTTTTTCATGATTCGGTTGAGTTAGTACAACCATTTCACTTCTACCAACTGCTGACTCTGTAAAAAATCAAATCTTTTCAAAATCGTCTACATTTCATGTTAGACTCTTTTGCCAAAACTCACCCTCTAAAAAAGATTCAAAATCACATAGAGAACATAAAGGGTAAGAAATATACAAAAGAGGAAATTCCAAAAGAGAAATATTTTTCCCAACATCGACAGGTGGCGACTCTGCTGGGGACAATAGAAGGCTTAAGTCACGTTTTCAATACTTTCAAATTCTTTTTCTTGCATATGTGTGAATGTGTCTTTCAATTAAATGGATGTGAATGATTACTCTATTTATTGCACTTTAATGCCTCGAACAATGTCATCATTTTATACGGTGAGACACGATGTATAAGAATATATGTTATGTGATTCATCCACCAGGAGACAAACCCGTCGGTGTTTGATTACCTGACTCAATGGAGAATAATCCCGTGAGGCTTAGCAAAGGCACCACTCAGATCCACTCCAATTGAAAGATAGAATTAACTTCTCATCTAGGAAATTACGACGATCCGGGGACTGTCATGCCGAAAAGTCGCAAGAGTAGCCTAAGATAGGTCAGCCTTTGATAAATCAAATGCTATGGGAGTCTCTTCATGCCTTTCCCTTTTAATTCAATTTAAATTTCGATTTAATGTAAATTACGATTCCATGTAAATGTAAAGAAAAAGAAAAGAAAGAAAAAATATAAATATTATTCCCATTCCCTATCAAAACTGTTATGTTATCCTGTCAGTAAAACAACTTACATCTATTTAGGAAGAAAATATTAAAAAACCCTAAAACAGACACATTGCATAGCATGCAGACTATTAATGTTTACCAAGACTAAACTATATTATCTTTTGTAGGGAAGCAATTGGTCCCGTTGCCCGATCAAAGTCCAAAAAGGCACTAAGCATATCTACAGACATGGCTACAAGTGCCCAACCTGAATCTACCTCTGTTTCTCGAGAAGAGTTCGAGGGACTAAAAATCAGATAGCAGAATTAGCTATTTTCTTAAAAGAACAGAGCAAAAGTACTCAGGACCGACAAATGCCTACCCAAGCAAAAACCTCTACACAAGAAGGAAGCCGAGGTATTGAAAAGAAAGAAAAGGAAGCACATATATCTGAACCTCTAATCCATGAAAAATCTAACAAAACCCTAAAATCACAAATCTTAAAAAAGATCGAGAAACTGGTGATATTAGAAAGAAGGTTTAGCAAATGGAAGAAACCATCAAGTTGAACAAAGGGACTGTAGCGTATGAGAGTGTGACCTACTCAGATCTTTGCATCTTTCCCGAGGCTCAATATCTAGACAAGTTCAAAACTCCAGATTTCGAGATTAGGAGATCGTTACACCCATTTGAAAGTGTGCATTGGAGAATTTGGGTCCTATGAAGATGATGAAAAGCTGAGAATGTAGCTATTTTAGAAGGGTCTGACCAGAGAGACCAGAGCATGGTATGCCCAACTGGACAATTCTAAAATTCATAGCTAGGAAGAGTTGGCTCATGCTTTCTTAACTCAATACAGCTTATAGTCGCAAATGGCTCCAAACAGATATCAAATTACCAAGGTTAAGAAATAAAGTAGTGAATCCTTCCGTGAATATGCCCAACGGTGGAGATGCCTTGCTGCTTAAGTCATTCCATCAATGACAAAAATTAAGATGGTAATGACATTCATTGATATATAGAAAGCCATATTCTATGAGAGGGTCCTAGTAAGTATAGGAAAAAGCATTCTCAGAAATGATTAAATACGGAGAAATTGCTGAAATGGGGTTAAAGTCTTGAAATTATGAGAATAACCCTTAGAGGTTTTATAAAAAGAAAGAAGAGGATGTATCCTTGGTACTATAAGGGCAAACTCATAGAAGCAATCAACATTTGCCAATCAAAAGGAAAAATTATTCCCCTTTTCAAGCATGTGCACAATCCTCAAATCCTCCATTACAAAAAGTTAGAGAGGTCAAACGCCGAAGAGTTAATTGGAAAATGTATTGAAGCTTCTAACAACACAAAAGTAGATTGTCCAGTTCCTTCCCCCAGCCAATCCAAGTTGAAGGAATTTTGATCCAGGTAAGAAATGTGTGTATCATTCTGAAGCTCCGGGCCATGACCCCAAAGACTGTTGGTCTCTAAAGCATAAAATTCAAGATCAGATAGACAATAGGGAGATTATGGTTACAACACAAGAATGACCACATGTGCAAGATAACTCTTTGTCTCAACACAATCAGGAGGGAGTTAATATGATCAGTATGTATAGTGGAGAAAGTTCCAATTACCTCAAATACGTAGGGGGTTCTTCCCAAACAAGCAAGGATAATTCTAACAAATGGGATTATTTAGAATTCCAATTTATGATAGAACGAGAAATGAAGTCTATTAAGGAATCAATTGATCAACAGGCAGAACTGGTGATACATCAGTACCAAATAACTCGATAGCTGATCAGTCAGGGCATACAAGTCTCCTCTCCCTTATCACAAGGAATCAACAACAATTCCAGGAGAATGAAACTGTGGAAGAAAAACTTGCAAGGAACGTTAGAGCCCATGATCGTCGGGATTGCGCAGACCAAAGGAAGTTCACTCCTTTGGGTCAACCAATGAAGGAGATTCAATAGATGTTGATCGATGAAAGGAAGATCACAGAACTGTTACCCCTAATCAATCCCCATTCCAAGGGGTTTGATGCCACCGGGATCTGCCAATACCATTCTAATACTCGGGGTTGTGACACAGAAAGTTATTGGGTACTTCGTCATCTAATCCAGAATATGATCGACATCGATGACCTATAAATGGCTAATCAGGATAATATTTTGCCCAAAAAAGAGGAGATATTCCCTCTTAGAACACAGAGATGGAGGGAAGTTGTAACGCCCCCAGATCTATACTCCCACTGTATCCGATATGGTGCTTACAACTAATTAATTAATATAACGCATTCAAATCTATACACCCATGGTATCCAATTCTATGCTTATATCTAATCGAACTACTATAAAAAAATCACATGATATAATTCCCATAGATCCAAGGTTCACAGTATCCCATAATAGATAACAATTCCCTGGAGAACTATTGTTGTGTTTGGATACCCTCACTTGGATGTATAGACTGTATCTACGAATAATATCTATCTATCAGAAATTCAGAGTACTAGTAATAACATAAACAGTCCATATTACCAATACCATCACTCAGATGTATAGTCTATATCATGCGGATTACACTATCATATCGATAGTACCTATCTATCTGAAATTCAGAGTAATAACAACAACATGAACATTCCATGTTGTCAATACCCTCAGTCAGATTAATAGTTCCAAAGGATCTCAAACTAAATCAAAAGTTCTAATTACATCTATTTATGTAAAAGAAACACGGTTGCGAAAATAAAAGATGTTATATATCATATATTAAGGTTCGATTACATGATTTTGTTAGTTCCCAGTAGACACAATATAGATCTAGAAGGGGGGCGGGTTGAATAGATCCTTTTAATTTTAAAATACTTTTCTCGTTTATTTGTATTGCTAATGATTTAGAATATGACAAACATAAGATTCTTTTCAAGCACAACAGAATAAGTAAAAGATCCCCTTCATTGATATATTCGTAATCATACATATATTGTTCTTAGAGTTAGTTCGGTTGTAAGAAGTTAAAACATACATAACAGTTATAGCAGTTAAGTACATAATGTAAATGACATAAAGTAAAAGACACACGGGATTTTAAGTGGTTCAGAGACTTAAGCTCTTAATCCACTCTTCTGCTTTCAACAACAGGATTTCCACTAAGGAAGGGCAGCACCCTGAATCACTAAGATTCCTTCAAGGCCAGCAACCTTGGGACTTTAGTTCACTAAGAACTCTTCAAAGCCTGCAACCTTAGAACTTCTCTAGTTCCCTAGGAACTCTTTAAGCCCAGCAGGCTTGGAACTTCATTTAGTCCCTTCGAACAAGGACCCCTCAAGCCCTGGCTTCTTATTGTTGATGTTTGTTGTTGTTGTTGTTGTTGTTGTTGTTGCTGAGCTGTTAAGATGTCTTTAAGCTCTGAACATCTTCTGTACTTATCAGCTTGACGTGATCATCCTTGATGTGAATTTGAGTGTTGCATGATGCTCAGCTTCTTTAGTTACTCAACCACTTCTGATAATCCCTTGTTGAACTGCAGTGAAGATCATTCTTCTTGATACTTGATGGCTACACATGATGAATTTCTAAGATGAATGTAAGCTCTTTTGCTAGGTACTTAGAAACTTTCTCATACTTGACATCATGATGGCGTTGGTGATCTTCTTTCTTGATACTTGATGCCTTCTCATGATTGACTTGCTAAGATGACTGTAAGCTCTTCTCTCTGGTACTTAAAGTCTTCCCATGATGGACATCAAGATGACATTGATGCTCTTCTTTCTCTTTGCAGTTCAGAACACTCTTCTTGTAGTAGAACTCTTACTTCTACATTGTAGAACTCTCACTTCTACTTCTTTCTTTGTTTGTCTCTAAGTGTTCTTGGTGGATCATTGAGTGAGCCTTCAAACCTTCATTGCTCACTCACTAATTTACGTTAGTTAGATCAGTTCACCATTTCTCCAAACTCAGCAACTCCAGCAACCTTTGATCTTTGAAGCTTTTGCTGATTTATACTCCTTTCCAATCTTCCTATTGGAAAGTAGCCGTTTAAAGCTTTTTGAATTGCTTCGCAGATCTCGAGTTGTTTGGTGAAGACTGCAGATGTGACAAGACATGACTTTCTGACACTGCAGTCTACTATTTCACCTACCCCGTCAGAGATGTCACTTTGATGTCTCGAGCAGGGAGTCAACGTTAATTCCCCCTTCTAATTTCTCGATCAGAGGTTGTCCTTTTGCATCGATGCTCTCACAAGCTCTGTTCGACCATCAATCTTCAGATTGAACCGTTTCCAATGCTTCAATCTTCAGACGACCAAACTCTACGATTATGATCTCCCGTTCATAATCGTAGTGTCTACTTGACTGATAGAGACAACAATATGATCTTAAAGAGTGTTGATTGGATCTTCAATATAGAACACCTCTTCTTTCTCTTGTGTAGTGCCTCAACACTTCTGTTTTCCTCGACTGCTCTTAGATACTGATGGCTTGACTCTTTGTTCTGGCCCCTTCTGAATAACAAGACACTTCAGATTTGTGGCATGTCCAGCTTGCTTTCTCTTTGTGATCTCCCGTTCACTTATCATCAATGGACTGACCCAATGCTTAATCACTTTAGCCTTGTTCTTCAGTGGTTGATCAGTATCTTTGTGTACACTCCATCAGTTCCTTCTTTGTTTGGAAAACACTAAGATCCTGGTTGCTTCCAAGATCATTGTCTTCTATTTACTTGGCAGCTACTACACTTGTTGACTTTCCTTAGTCAGTTACTGAAGTCTTCTTCTGATCAACTTGTGGAAGACTTCATCTCGAATGGCTTCACAACTCAATCTGGATTCTGATTGGGTTGATGCTTAGATCTTCTATTAACTTGCATGTCATTCATTGAGTGCTCTCTGTTTTAGTCTAGGAGGGATTTATCTTTGCAGTACCAACCAGAGGCTTCGTTACTTTGGATATCCTGGGAGTGCTTATTTGTTGAGAATCGTATTTGCTCTACGATTCTGCCTTGGCATTGTGAGCACATTTGTTGAAGTCTTAGTTCTACACTCTACGATTCAGCTTCGGCTGTGTAGACACTATGACTCTGAGATCAGATCTTGACACTCTATAATTTCTAACTTTGTGTTCGTTGCCTTCATCTGATCTTGCTCGACTACAATATCTGCCTCTGATATGATCAATAGACTGTACGACTCTTAGTGTAGTCTACGATTCTTAACTTGGCTTCTAAGAGATGCTCTATCGGCTCAGTGGGTGTGTCGTCTCACAATTTTGAAATTGACTTCCTCAGCAGACTACGGCTTCGAGGAAGTTCTACTCGACACACTACGATCTTTCTTCGTCTCTCCTGGCAGTGTATGAACTTCGAGATCTACTATCTTGTTGACTGCGATTCTACCTCGATAGCTGTCGAGTTTTCCTTGACTCTGGCGATCACGATTTCAGTGCAAGTGCTTTCGATGATCGATACAAACCTATCTATTACATCATAAGATCAACCTAACATGCTTGATTTTTCTATATTTATAGTCCTTGTACATCATTTCTTTTTAAGGACTTTACACAGCTATTTTGCTTGTGTATGATCAACCTAACATATTTGATCAATTCATTCTAAGTCCTTATACATATTTTTCTATTATCTATCAAAGGACTTTACAGCTTTTCTTAATGCAAGCATACTTGCATATTCATTCATATATATCATAATCAAATCATATGTAAATAGGAATATCATTCACTTGCGTATTCCTGACAGATTCTTCATAAAGAATTTCTTATTACAAAAGTATTACATTCAGCTGGACAGGAATATAAACTAATCTAAGCAGGGACGCTTCCCATTATTTACTCCAGATGTTCCAAGGTTACCGTCTAATACTGCAAAGGGAATGATTTGCAAGATTGAGCTATGACATGCTCAGCAGGTTTTATAATTTATCACAATATAGGATTTGAAGAAGTATAACAGTTCAAAACTTTTCTCAGCTGAGTGTTATTTACCATGTCTAAAATTTTTATATTTCAACCATTTCTGGACTTTTTATTATTTCTATAAGTCACAAAGACTTGGAATTCTTGTTCAGATGTGAGACAGAGGATCAGCCTATTCAACATCCTAGGAGTATGCTTCTCATCCTAATCGTGCCCACTTACACTAAGTGTCAAATTTTATTGATGTACATTTATCCCTCTTGCGATATACAACTCAGTATAGGATGTCTTACTAAAGCAATTTGGTTTGACACAATAGTTTATGCTCAATAAAAAATATCATATGAATAAACAATTCATTTCTTAGTTATGTTGAAGCTATAGCGATAACTTTGCAATAATTGGGAATTCAAGTTTAGGTTTGGTATAACATATCAAAAGCAATTCAAGATAGGAATCTTGTTCAACGAATAAGCAGGGTTTGAGAAACTTGTGTAGGGTAATTGGCTAGGTTAGAAGACTTGCCTGAGTGAAGATCGATCAAACAACGCTACTCGATTCGTTTACAAACACCTAAGATGTTCATTCATATAAGTCTAACACATTAGTATTGATAACAATACTCAAATACATAAACTATTTATGTTCGGGTTAAATTCGATATGATTTTGGTGTCCTAAGACTTTGTCGGGTACTCAATAAGTTAATATCTCGGTTAAACTTTATCTATAAGCTTTATTATATTTTTAGATATTTTATATATCTTTTATAATAATTTTCGGAAGCTTATAATAATTTTTAGATATTTATTTATCCATTAAATTATTTTTAAATCATTTATTTCCAATTCTAAATAATTAATATTTACTTAGAATATTATAAAAATCTTTTTTATTATTTTTAAATAATTTATAATCATTTAATATGATTTTTAAATCATTAATATTATTTTTAAATAATTATTTATTAATTACAAATAATTATTCTAATTACTCTATTATTAACTTAATTATTAATAATATCCAAATGAATAAAATATTTATTGAATTTATGTAAAAAAGTTAATTATAATAACTTAAAATAATTTTTAAAATTGTTTTTATAATTATTGATATTTATTTATTAATTATTTCTAATTTTTATTAATTTATTTACTAGAAATTATTTTCTGTTTGTCGCTAAAGCCCTATAGCGACAGAAAGTGTTGCTATAGGTGTTCTTGAGTTTCTGGGAATCAATTGGTCATGGCTTAGAGGTCACTTTGACCTTAGCTTAATTCCTTACTATTTATGATTCTAGGTTTGTAAGTGTATGGGTGTTATAGAACTCATGTAGTAGTACAACAATATACCAAATTCATGCTTTAACCTTTATAAAACAAGAAGTTATAGAGCCTCAAAGTCACTATTAGAGATGTTCTTGGGTTTCTAGGTAACCCAAAATAGTGGTCATGGTCAGTCAACGGTTTTGTGGCATCCAGATCTTTTAATCCGTATGATAGATTTGTGTTTTGGATTGTTGTAATATGTAGTTTATATATCAAGGTACATATATGTTACACTTGTTTAGATAAAGTAAGATCTATGTTTGTCAAAGTATAGCCAAATGTTGTTCTTCGTGTTCTTCAATTTTTTGGGTAACCCAGAAAACATAGTCATGCTCAGTCAATGACTTTTGACCATTAATTCTAGTAATCCTATAAATTGATTAAGCATTTGAGTGTCAGAGATATGTAGTATGTATATCAAGGTATCAATTCATAATACTTAGACATCCTAAAAACAAACAGAATGAAAATTAATGGTTGGTCAAAGTAGCCGGCTCAACCTGTTCTAGAGATTTCTGGGTAACCCAGAAATCAGAACTTCGTGATCGGTCAACCACGTTTGACCACTTATATCTTGAAATATATGATTCTAATGGACATATTTTCTTTTCTAGATTAAAGACCTCATGTAATACTACAACTAGCATACAATTAACAGACCTAACTATTAACAAACATGGATCTACAGGCTCTGACATTCAACTATCAGACTTGTTTTTCCAGAATTTTCATTTTGCTTAAAACATCAATTTGATGCATCTAGATGTTATGTAAATATGTTCTATCAACTTAGCATACTTACTAACATGTTATTACCAAATCTAAACATCTAAACTATAAATTCAACATAACATCAAAGATCTAAGTTAAAATTAGGGTTTGCACCTTTTCTTGTTTGATTTTGATAGCTGGCTACTGATTCTATTGTTTCTATCACCAAGGCTTGTTTAGGTATGATATATGAGTGTTTAGGCTTAGAAATTTCGTAGGGTTGAACTGAAATTGGGCTGCTATTTATAGAATTGAATGATTAGGGGTTTTATGTCATTTTCACCTTCTTGCCACTACAAATATCTGATTCTATGATACTTGTGCTGCTTGGGAGTTACAAGCATGTCATGTGTAGCCTATGAACTTGCATTTATGAGTAAAAACCTACTTGTGAGCTAGTTTGTACAAATTAGTAGCTTAATTATGCCTTAATCGTCTTTAATCTTGATTAGGGTTTCAGTTTTTCTGATTAGGGTTGCTTAATGATGTTTATTACACTACAAAAAAAATGGGCTTCAGCAACAACCGATTTTCATTGCTAAAGGTGCCAAATTTCTTTGCAAAAGAGTTTTGGCAACGACTTTACTGTCGTTGCGTCTTTCGTTGCGCAATGAGCTTTGCTAATTGTTCCGCAACGAACGCTTTTTTTTCGTTGCCAAAAGTAATACATTTTGCAATGAAATTTGTCTGTCGTACAGAGACATTGATCCTTTAGCAACAAAATGTATTGTTGCAGAATAATTAAAATTTTGTTGCTAAAAACCCCATTTCGTTGCAAAAGCCTGCTAATTGGCAACGAAATGAACTTTTTTTTTTACAACGACCATACATTTTCGTTGCAATTGACACCATTTTGTAACAACATTTTTCGTTGCAGTAAATTATGAAAATTATTGCCTAAGCTTGCTTTCGTTGCGGAATGTAAACTTTTTAGCAACGATTTTCGTTGCTAATTATATTATTTGGCAACGAAATTATCTTCGAATCAAAGAACGAAAATGTTTGTTCTTTGGTTATTTTTTCAATAGCAACGAAAGTCGTCGATTAGCAACGACATTATATGTTGCCGTTTCTTTATAAGTGTAACGAAAGTTGATATGATTTGCAACGATAAAAAATGTTGCCTTTTATGTTAGTATTAGCAACAATATCCTCTCCGTTGTTATTAGGTTAATTTTTCGTTGCCAAATATTATATTTTTAATGCCATTAGCAACGAAAAATTATTGCTAAATGTATAAAAAATTGTTGCTATATTAAAACTTGTCCAATGCTTTGATAATGAATTATATTGTTGCCAAATCAAAATTTGACATTCTTTTTGTGTACCTGGCTGGCTCAATGTCCCCATAACAAATAATGGCAAAAATACAAAAAACTAAAATATTATTAACTTAATAAAATCATCCACAACATAATCATTCATTATCTTTACAATTAACCATCTAAAGCTACCACAGTTCTTCAATTAAAGTATATATCTACATATATAGAGAGAGTACACTTCATAATTTCGTCCCTTGTCTTCCATAAACGTAGCACAAAAATTTGATACCCAATATTGCAAAGCAGGTCGTAGAAGCAGTCTTCCTGCACATATTTAAAAATAATAGCAAGTCAGGAAAATGAAACAAATAGGTCACCAGATGCACTTGGTATTTATAAGTTGTAACCTTGCCTTGTGCCTTTTTGTTGTGATTGCTGAGATTTGAAATTTCCCCATTCTAAGCTAATAACTTGAAAGTTAAAACAGTCGTTAATCATTAGTAATTAGATCTTATTTCTTGTATGAGATAACTAGGAATTAGTACTACTTTAAAATTACTGACCATTTCTCCAGATTCAAGGGATGGACCATGCCATTTGAGAACTTATTGAGGTGGTTCTATGTAAGCAGCATTGGTGGTCATACCTAGAGTAATTGCTGTTATGCTCTCATTGTTGTAGGAAACTAATTCGGAATGAAACGTTAAAAGAAAAGCTACTGCTATTGAAAAAGCATCCCAATGACCATAACGGATATGCATTCTAGCCTTGAATGGGGCATCCATTCTACATATATAATTATGTGTTGGGTTGTTCTTGCCTTGAATGTTATTGAGGATGAAAAAGTAGAAAGCAACAACTATGTCTCTTCTTTTACTTTAATTGGAGAATAAAAAGCAAATAATTAGAGCTAATTAATAACATAAGAACATGAGGTATTCATTGTTTGAACCATGAATAGGTCCACACTTAATATAGAAATGAAATTTGTAAAGCATAAGAACAACTTGCATGTATATTATAGTAGAGAAAGAAAAGATTCTACTAGAGCCACATAATTCTGGAGCTCTATACCATCTTAGGGAAAAAAGAACCACATAATTCTAGAGCTCTATACCATCTTGTAACAACATAATCCTATAAAATATCAGTGTAAAAGTTAATAATGACTCAGATAGTCCATACAGTATAATTCAAAAACATATGTATAAAAGTGAACGAGTGAAAGTTGAAAATTCATGTATCATGGTTCTAGATCACATATCGTCCAAAATATAGTAGTAGGTGTATCATTGAATTCACAGTCTAGTCAAACCCATCCATCTGCAAAAGTTGATCTAATTATATAAACTTGAAAATTATTGCCCAAAAAAGATGGCCAAGTGCAGGATGCCTCAATCTATGATTTCGAACAAAGCAAAAAAAGGAAGCTGATTATCTCGCCAATAGTCAACTCTAATTATCTTAAAGTTTACCTGGTTTAGAAGTTCCATGAGAATTCGCTGGACTTCTCTCTCAGTTCCAGTCTGAGCATCAAACCTAGCAGTTTCAATGGCATCTACCTCATCAATAAAAATAATTGCAGGAGCATTTCCGTGGCAAGGAGAAAAACATCACGACCCATTTGAGCTACATTCCCAAGCTGAGATATAATTGCTGCAAATAATACTCGATATTTAATTTGCACCATTTTAATAAATTAGATTTTTGATAGCATACTAGGAAATTGAGAAAATAGTTTTTATTGTTTAAAAATACTACGTATATAAGGTAAAATATTTCAGGGAGAGTCTATTTAGAAAACTAAGAGGTAGAGATAGGGTAGTATGATTTTGAATTGGAGGGTATTTTTGCCTTCAAAATAGTTGTGAGAGACTTGACTTTGTGATTATGAAAACCTGGTATTCTTCCCCCGCTTGCCAAATCCTCAAATTCATCATGTAAAATTCTTGGTATAATAATGTTGTAGGGATCATGAAAATGAAATGAGAAATAAGATGATCCTTCATTAGTCCAACCTTCTCTATCAGCTTGCCTAGTATATGGACAGAAGTGAAGCATTTCATAGTTTGCATTCCCTAATTCTGATTGCTGACACTTAAATGTTACAAGGCTCCGGTATTTGAAATATATATACATTGAACTAGGAAAGCACAACACTGCACATACTATAGTGTCTGTAGGTGAATGAATCTAGGCTCCATTTCAATAAGCCATAAACACACAAGACGGGCACAAACTTGTAAATGTTTGTTGTAAGCTTGAAAATCATAGATTTTTCAAGAAAATGCATATCATCTAAATGAGCAGAACTTCTTCGACTCGTTCACTTTTCATGATGTATCAGTATGACAAATGATCGATCTCCCGTTGTTTCTTTTTCTACCAGAGAACTACCACTTTAAGTTTATTATTTACTAGACTATATCACAATTATACAATAACCTTTGGGTATTGTATAATCACTGGCCAGAGAAGAAAAAACTGCAATGCAATGCTAACAGCTATGCTTTCAGCTGATCAACTTCAAATTGAATTCTTCAACAAAATCAACCAGAAGTTAAGAGTAATAATTAACCTTAAAAAGTACTACTGAGACTTGAGACACCTGAATCAAAATCTTTGAACATCCATCTCCTAATTCACATGCACTGGATAATCAACACACAACAAGGCTGTCGAAGAACGTATCCAGACAACATCAAAATAATAAGGTTGAAAGATGAATACAACACCTGAAGACATTTTGCTTGAACTTTGTTATATCACACTCCCAAATCAATCAATCAATCCAAAAAAAATTCCATTTAATCTCACACTTTAGAATGAGTTTCAAAAAAAATTAAACATAATAATTATATTAAATAGAAGTTATTATAACTCTTTTGTATTCATTCAATAAAAATTCCCAAAATTGGGGTTTGGCAAGCCGAAAAACATCACGAACCTAGCAGTATGTTTGTTTGTTAGTTGTCCAGTTTTAGAGAACAGGAAATGAGGATTTATCCCAATTCCCAGCAGAAGCAGTAAAAAAATTCCCCTCAATGTTAGCCATAAAAAACTGCCATGGCAATCTAATTAGAAATCTATAACCCATCTGACCTTAAAATCTATTACATAAGCAAAAAAAAGCACATAATCACACATATCATAGAATCATAAATAAATGGATATAGAGGGAAATCTAGTTTCTGTCATGTTGCAAATGGTCCATAATTTAACAAGTCATATGCTATATAATGTATGTATGTATGTATCTCTCTTTATTTTCTATATATATATATATATATAAACTAAATGAAATTAGTTAATCCATAACTACTCATCGATCGTGCTTGCTAAACAAGGCCATTGTTAAAAATATTCCAAAAGATCAAAGAAGATCAATAAAATTAAATATCATAAAAAATTCATGGGGCGGGGGGTTAATTAACCTAGCTAAGAAATTAAGAAACAGAACTTAATTACCCAAAACAAAATTATTTCATAACAAACCCTGGAAATAAAAAAAAAACTTAATTCAAGAAATATTGAACTTAATTCAAGAAAATATAAATAAAACACATGGATAACAATTTAGAAAACAAATGAAGAAACATAACTTAATTACCCAAAATAAAACTATTTCATAACAAACCTTATAATCTGTGGAGAAGAAGCCAATAATCAAGTGTAAATCTTATTACCTAAAAAAGAAGCAGCGTAGAGATTGATCGGAGACCGAGAAAGAAGATAGAGACTGAGATGGTGATTGGAGAGTCGATCTGTGATCTGTCGACTGTCGATAAGTCAATCGATTGTCGATGAGCAGCAACAGAGATGACTCTGACGAGACCAAAGACGACTAAAACCAGACGAGACTAAAGAGTGGAGATAGAGAGTAAAAATGGTGAGTCGGAGAAGAGAGCGACAAGAGATCGGTTTTGATTTGGGTCTTTGGGATAAAGGCAGAAGACGTAGAAGGTTTGCAATTAGCAAATAAATGGTTTTATTCAATTAACCGGTAAAACCCAATTATTTGCACAACCCTATTTATTACCATTGAATAATTTTTATCCATTTATAAAATTAATTGTAAAAAAATAAAATATTACGCTTGATAGTAATATATGAGATTTATCTTTTTCAGCCCAAATATTTGTGTTGTATAATTTTATCTATCTATAATTAATTGTAAACAATAAATAACTTAAACTTGATTGCAATATATAGAATACAATAATATATAAGACAAATGATGTAACAGTAAATCATAATTGAATTATAATTTAAAGTATTGATTACTCTGGTATAAATTTTTCGCATTTGTTTCGATGCAAATAAAGATGTTTAACGATTCAAATAAATTTTTATCATTTTCAAAATCCTAAATTTCAAAATAAATAATCTAATTATAAATATAATTAGAATAAGAATAAATAAATAAATAATGAGTTTTAAAGTATAGTTCATTATTTAATGAATGTTAATTTATTTATTTTTAATAAATACAATAATCAATAATCTAAAGGGATAAGGTCCAAAAATGCCCCTGACATTTTCTCCAATGTCTACCGAGCACCCTATACTTTTTTTTGTCCAAAAATACCTTTAACGTTACAATTTTTGGGTCATTCGTGCCCCTGCCGTTAACAGTTGTGCCAAATAGACAAATGGGATTGACAGTTGGACATATTTTACTGACGTGTCAAATAATTAAAACAAAAAATGCTATTGTACCATCTGATGTGTATAAAAATAATATTTTATATATATTTGATAATTTATTTATTATGTGTATTTTATTAATAAGTTTTATTTATTAATAATTGTATTTACCATGTGAACCACCTAGTTCACCACCACCACCACCACCATCATCTAATATCACTACTAGGGACATTAACACCACCAACAACCGAAATCAAGTCAAGATATGAGAAATATAAAAATCAAGTCAATCGGCGAAATCAAGTCAATGAACAAAAAAGCATCAGTTGATAGGAAATTAAAACATTAATCAACCAAAACAAATATAAAAATGTCAGGGGAATTTTTGGACCTTATCCCATACTCTAAATTACAATTCAAATAAGTTTTCATCATTTTCAAAATCCTAAATTTAAATTTCAAAATGAAAGCTCTAATTACAACTATAAATATAATAAGAAAATAATAATAATGAGTTTTTAAGTATAAATAATAATGTTCTAAATTACAATTCAAATAAGTTTTCATCATTTTGAAATCCTAAATTTTAAAATGAATGCTTTACTTATTAATGTTTAGATGTCCACTAATAAGTAGATGTCTATTTTATGTGTGTGGAGTAATATCTTGTGGTGTGTATAAATATTTATAATCTATAGTTAGATTCAAAAGTTTACATTGACTATTTAATTATTTTTTTCTCAAATACTTGATTAAAACTTTAATAATATGTTTATGGGGACTTTTATTTATCCTCAATACTCTACTTCAATTTGAATTCATAATCGAATTCAATTTGGATTTGAATTGCATTTATAAAACTCTAGTCAAATTTGACTCGACTCAAATATTCATTACTCAAATTCGATCTGACTCGGATCGAATTATATTCAAACTACTTGTGAGCTTCGAATTCAAGCTCAAAATTTGAGTCTCTTCATAGTAACTACTTCTATAATAGATATAATAATAAATTAAACTTATTATTTTACTTCAATATAAAATTACCATTAAAAATAAAAATAAAATAAAATAATTATAATTAATTATTCTAATTTTATTTAACTTTGTATATATTATAAAAAAAATGTATCGAGTACCAACTCGAATATGTATCAAATCACAATCGAGAGTTCAAGTAGTTTGAATCTTAAACGAGTCGAGTATAATTATTGTAGCCACTAAACTCCGTCAAATAAGGCCCGTCATCCCCTGGAATCCTTAGCTTTTTCTCTCCAACACTCAACATTAGGCAAGAGAGAATCATGTCCAAAATGCAGGTGGAAACACTGGCAACTCTCAAACGGTCACCGCTAAGAAGTTCAAAGAGCTGGGACCACCAGAGTTTATTGCAGAGCCAAAACCACTTAAGGAAGAGACGTGGATAAAGTAGATCACCAAGATATTTGATGTCTTGGGATGCTCCGAGGAGCAAAAGGTTCCCTTTGCCACCTTTATGTTGCGAGGAGAGGCAGATTACTGGTGGGAATCGGTAAAACGTACTCAACCTGCCGCACTGAAGATGTCTTGGGAGAAATTCCAAGAACTGTTCAACGACAAGTACTTTCCCGAAAGTATTCATCATATGAAGGAGGTAGAGTTCATCAAGCTGGAGCAGAACAATATGACCGTGTGTCAAGATGCTGAAGGGTTAAGTTTGCCGAGTTATCCCGATTTGCATCCCACTTGGTTTATAATGAGGAGAGAATGACGCGGATGTTTCGAAGAGGTTTGAAACCCGAGATACATCAATACTTAATTTCTCACAAACTGTGTTTGTATCCAGATGTTATAAATAGGGCTCGGTTATTAGAACGCGATAACGAGTCGACCCAACCAAGAGAAAGCAGCCGGCAAAATGATAATACCAGTGGTAGCAGTCATCGAAGCGGTGACAATAAATGTGGAGGGAATCAACATGCCAGAAATGGTAACCACTTCGGTGGTAATCATGGCCAAGACAATAAGAGTGGACATTTCAAAAAGAGGAGATTCAACAATGATGGAAAGACGTCAAGCACCAACACCGTTGTTAAGGAAGGAGAACGACCACCGTCCGTATGTTACAAATGTGGAGATCACCTCCACTGTTTATAAGTCTTGTTTTGATCAAATCATAATCCTAATCCGTCGATCTTATCTCCTTAAAATTACAACACATAAGATTGATTAGCATCAAATCGCTACTATTTAAGTCGTAAGTTGTTAAACCATACATCAACCTATTCAATCATCCAAACCTAAACACATTATCCGGACAATTATCGAGTTTAAGTTCTATTTAATTAAACTCGCCTAAACACTAAACAATATCTTATCTTAGATAATCATAGTATCGATTAAACACTAAAAACATTTTTCATAAACTCATAAAAAATTTTCAAGATAATTAATATCATTTAACAACATTTTCAATCATTAATATCGTATTTAAATGAATTAAATACCACATAATTCTAATATCATTAATATTTATTTAATATTAAACATTAATGAATTACATGCCATAATATTATATCATATTTATAATATCTCAAAGTATTTTCAATACTTTATTATTTCCTTTAAACATTTTTAAAGTAATTAAAATATTAATCAATAAATCGATATTAATATAAATACCACATTATTCCTTGATCATTAATATTTATTTAATATTAAATTTTAATGAAAATCATAACATAATATTATAATATAATTATAATATCACAAAGTATTTTTAATATCTTAAAATCATATTTATATGATTTTTAAACAATCAAATCCATTATCCGATAATTAAAATATTAATATTTTCATGCCAAAATATCAAAAGTTATATTTTATAAATTAAAATATTTTTATAACACTTAAATCATTTTTATATGATTTTTAAAGCATTAATTCTATTTTTCCATAATTTATCTAATATATTTATTAAATATATTAACTACCATTAATAATAAATATTAATGAATTTCATCACAAAATATCAAAAAAAGTCATCAAAAATAACTTAAAATATTTTCTAACACCATAATATAATTTTCATGATTTTTCATGAATTAAAACCATTTTAAAATAATTTATCTAATATATATAATTAAATAAATAAATACCATTTATATTCCAAAATATTAAATATTTTTGAAATATACTCCAATTAATTAAAAACTATTTTTCAAGCTTTAAAATAATTTTTCGTAATTTAATATGTATTTTTAATAATTAAAAACCATTTATTTCTATTTATTTAATAAAATAATCTATTTTCCAAAAAATAAAGTGTCACTAAAGGCCCTATATGGCAGTAACTGTCGCTATAGGTGTTCTTGAGCCCGCCCTTGAAAACACATTGTCATCGTTAAGGTGCTACGTTCAATCTAACTTCTAATTACTTGGCTATTACGTTTCTGATTTCTAAAACATTGATCTGGTAGTATTTATGTAATACTACAAGTATGTGTAATCATCTAAGTCATTAAGCATCACAATTGCAAGATCTAAGCCTGTAAAGATGTTGTCAGAACCTGTTCTTAGAATTCTGGGTTTACCGGAATCAAGGTACATACTTTGGGTCCTTATAGTTTGCAGTCTATGTATTGTTCGTGTGATATAAAGGTTCACACTTGTAGTCATGAAGTCAGAGTATAACTTCGTAACATCAGATCAGTCTAACAACATCACCAGCTCAATATTTAAGCCGGTCAAAGGGCATGTCAGGACTGTTCTTGGCCGAATTCTGGGTTTACCCAGAATTCTTCAAAACAGACGGTCAACTCTAGTTTGACCTTAATTTCCGGCCATTACAGTTATGATCTAAGTGATCTGGTAACTTAAACATGTAGTCTACATACCAGACTACAATAAACAAACAACAACTTGACCAAACTATTAACACACAACAAGATCTGAGGCTCAAAAATTGTTGTCAGACCCACCTGGGTTTCTGGGCTGCCCAGAAACTCAGTTGGTCATGGTCGGTCAACGACCTTTGACCACCAATAACTCACGATCTAGACATGCTATGAGGTTGATTCAAGTCTCAGATTAAAGATCACATGGCAGACTACATATCCAAAACATAAAACACAACAAACAACTAACACATATGAATCTATGGGCTCTGACATTCGGCTGTCAGGCCACTTTTTCCCAGATTTCCAGATTTCTAAAAACATCAATTTCGAGCATCTAGGTGTTATGGATCTGTGATATTACAACCCAGATCACTAATATATACTACATACTACACATTTAAACATAAAATCATAATATCTAACAATAGATCTAAGGATTTCTAGAATTAAGGTTTATACCTCATAAATGCTCAATTTTTGAATCTGATCTTTGGTGTTTGTTCTTGGCAAGCTAACACATGATCTTGGCTTAGCTTATTAGTCACTCTCACTCTACAATTTTGGATGGGAGAGAGAGAGAAGGTTTGGCTAGCTTGAAAAAATAAAGTAAGTGAATTTTGCTTACTTTTGAACTTTGATCTTAGGTCCAATGTATTTATAGGATGCTAGATGGTTGATGGTTGATGATTAAAGGCTAGCACATAGACCACATGCCTAGCAAAGGTTGGTCACCAACTAAAGTTATGGCAACTACACAAGTTATCTTATTAAATAATGCTAAAAGGGCATTTTGGTCATTTGGCTCATAAAGTGCATGGTACTTTGGTAACTTCTCACACCTATTAGGTTTTAAACCTTAGGGTTTGACCACAGGGTTTCATAAGCTCTAAATCTAGAGTTGTGTATTAAGGGCAAATATGGAAATCTTCGCTTTTCTTTGATTAGGGTTCCTAATTACAGTAAAGTTTACTAATCTCATTCAAGCTTGCTAATTAGGGTTAAAGCTTCCTAATTAACATTACATTCTATAAGCTAATAATTAGGTTTTCTCTAATTGCATGCTAGGTTTCCTACATTAGAAATTAGGGCTTTCAATTAATCAATTAGGGTTATCCCTAATTATACTTACAATTAATAACATAGAAACTCTATACTTATCTTCAAGCTTCCCACTGGGGTTTTAATATCCCGATTTAGGGTTTTAGATGAATAATTAGGGTTCAAATTTTGGAAATTAGGGGTTTGCTAAATAATTAAGCTTTACCCTATTAAGCTTATAATTTAAATCACTTGAGCATTATAATTCTCCGTTATATTCCCAGATTAGGGTTTCAAATATTGAAATCAAATTAGGATTTTCGAGATATGGTATTAGGTTTTCTAATACTCAAATAGGGTTTCCAATAATTCATTAGGGTTTTCCCTAATAAATTTATAATTAATAACGTTAAACCTTATATATAGCATTGCATTCCCAATCTAGGGTTTTTAATATCCGAATTAGGGTTTCGGACTCCCGAAACTGAAACTAGGGTTTTCAGAACCGATTTCTAGGTTTTCTTATCAGACGTTAGGGTTTTCTAACTGAACGTTGTCGTTCTTAATATATACTTAGGGTTTGACACAGATATAATTTATCTGGTCAACCCTTGACCCTTAACCACATTCTGAACACATATAAAACCATATACACAGAACATAAACACATATAAACTTAATTACGAATAATTCACCTAAATCCTTCATGTAATTTTGAAATCCTCTGAATTCCTTCCCAATAACATCAAACGTATACACTTATTTTCTGTCTAGGTCTAATATTTGACCTTAAATCAATCATTTAAGATTTTAATAAATTGTCTAAATTCTTGGGTTGTCACATTCACCCCTCCTTATAAGAATTTCGTCCCCGAAATTCACTTTACACCTTACACCGTGCACCTTACACCATTCGCACATATCACATACTACCCAATTCACCACTCACAAGAGTAAAAGGTTTCAAATTGTGCTGAGGGGTCATATAGACCATGAACACATAGATTTAACGGTATTTATACCGCAAAACTGTACATTACTTGGTCTGTTTACAATCACAAAGAAGGTAAACTACCATTACTAGTACTTTAGGTGATTAGCCTATCGTACTCTTACATAACGTATTAATCATGGCTAGCGAATATTTACGCTACTAGATTGGATTATTTATCCAAACATTATCGTTCACCTCAGTCTTATCATAGGATTCCGCACCAAAACAATTTGGTTCGGGAAAATTCTTTCAATGAACACTTAGAGTTTTCATAACATTAGTCTAGTTGAATCAAATAGCATAGACTCATATCGATAATTCAATTCAATCGAATTATTTAGGTGTAGCCAAACCCCGTTGGCAATTTAAACTTTTTGAAAACATTTTTGAGAATGACGCCATGATGTCGCATCAGTATTAAAAATCCATTTGAGGATGTCATCATTGTATGATTTTGTCATAACACATCATACAATAGTGGAACAAATGACTTTAGGTCAAGTTCACACTAAGTATTCCTGTATTTACAACTCCATCACATTTTTATCATCTCTGCACCAGGTTACATGGTACATGAGTGATAATTAAAAACAAATTTTGATATTTCAAATCATTTGAGTCTAGCTGAAATAAGTAGCATAGACTGTACTTTAAACCGTTTCAAAAATGATTACGAGTCTACATTTTTTTTAAAAGGCACATAGTGCGTATTTAGCTTGATGTCAAAATTTCGAAGTTTAGCATAGCTAGGAGTTTAGGAAAACCTAATGCCTCCACTAATAATCATTTGCTTAACAATCTATCTGTTCCTGAAATCCTCAATACTTCATTCACACACAACTATACCCAGTTCATAAAACCACACTTATGAGTTCATTAATTGCCACAATCATATGAGTTTAAGAACTTACCCTAGTCAGACCTTTGGCGTCCATTCGCTGAGGGGTTCATAAATATTTCATATAACTATGAGTCAAGAATGTCACATAAGTATGAGTTTTAAGAACTCGTACTTAACCTTATATTCTCTACCTATGACCTATCTATTTGTTATACACATGAGAAAGGAATCACCCTCTTAACCTGCATATAGCAAATAGCGCGACACAAACATTTCAATGATTATCAATGCCAGAAACTAAGTGGTTTTTACACCAAGTACAATTTCGCCCATAACAAAGGAATCATACAACTCAACTACTAACACGAGTCCTCAATTGAAATCCCCACCTAATCTTAACCCCCTTTTCCATACGAATTTCATTTAATTCGTATTCATAATCCATAACTCTTTCATGAGTTTTCATAGTACCATTTCATAGTACAACTGATACGCAGCATCTTGCTGTAGATTTTTCAATCATCAGATTGATTCTTTCTGGCTGTCATAACCTTATCAGATCACGGGGTGATCTCATCGTATATATTTCGATTCAATTCTATGACTTGATCGTTTTGTTTTACGATCTCCTATCCCTGCACTTTCAGTCTTTTAGACTCGATCTATCCACTTTCTATACTTGGTACACATCGAGTCTCTAACAGTTTCAATATGGTACGCTGAGTGGTTTCCCACAAACAACCAACAAACTAGGTTCCGAGTTGCTAGTTCGTATATACCTCCGCTCTATGAAGGAATCGTTTAGCCCAGATACCATACATCAACTATTAAAGAGTACAATTGTACCATACTTAAATATAACTTTTTGATTCTTAACTTCTTTATCAGAGTTAGGGAACTCTGCATCTTTATAACTCGCCGAGATTCGTCTTTGAATCTTACCGACACACTAACTCTATGTGAGTTAGATCTTATCCTAATCACTGCGGTTATTAGTCTAAGGTAACTCTACCCTAGGTTTATAACCAACAGCTTTGATACCAAATGTAGCGCCCCCGAATCGTCGCGGATCCGGTTCGCTATTTCTATAACTGTTGCGGAAGATATAAACATAAATTGTTTATACATTAAACATTATACACTATCCCCAAGGTCGAGTAACCATAACTTATACACATTTCATAACTTATCTGACACATGATATTATCATCATACAAGACTATTACAAATCTAATCGAGCATATTAACTCTAAGCTGGAACTGTCTTTAACTTTCCTTGTATCCAAGAAGCATTCGTCTTTATCTCGCAATGTTTTATCATGATATAGCAAGGGTGAGCATGAAAGTTGCTTGACAAGTTTAAATACAATTTAAGGATATATCATGATTGAAAGAGTCCGAATAATAAAAGTGGCTATAATTCACAAATGTAGTTGTGAATTAGCATGAACAAACCTTTGATTTGAACAAGTATTAAACATGAACAATATATATACGGACCAACTGGTAATGAAGGTGATCGATTTTTCATACCGATTTATACATACAAGATGTACAGAGTATAATTCTACATGGCAATCAGTAATGATTAACCATAAGCATAACTGAATGAAACACTCTTAGTAGAGTTAAGAAAAACAAACTTGCCTGTTCCGTTGATTACCGATACGAAAAATAACTTAGCTTTATCCGAAGACCTAATACAGATAATACCGATCTCCAAATATTAGAATAATATCATCACAGTATAAAATAACCTAAACACATTATCACATAATCCTATCAGTCTATACAACACATAAGACTTAACATCAAATCATACTATTTAAGTCTGAGTTGAAACCGACACAATTCAATCATCCCGACGGTCTAATCGGACAATTATCGAGTTTAAGTTCCATTAAACTCTGCCTAAACACTAAACAATATCTTAGATAATCATAGTATCATCAAAACATTTTTCATAAACTTGCAAAAATTTTCAGATAATTAATATCATTTAACAACATTTTTCAATCATTAATACTGTATTTAAATGAATTAAATACCACATAATATTCTAATATCATTAATATTTATTTTATTAAACATTAATGAAACACATGTCATAATATTATAACATATTTATAATATCTCAAAGTATTTTCAATACTTTATTATTTCCTTTAAATGTTTTTAAAGTAATTTAAAATATTAATCAATAATCGATATTAATATAAATACCACATTATTCCTTGATCATTAATATTAATTTAATATTAAATTTTAATGAAAATCATAACATAATATTATAATATAATTATAATATCACAAAGTATTTTTAATATCTTAAAATCATATTTATATGATTTTTAAACAATCAAATCCATTATCCGATAATTAAAATATTAATATTTTCATGCCAAAATATCAAAAGTTATATTTTATAAATTAAAATATTTTTATAACACTTAAATCATTTTTATATGATTTTTAAAGCATTAATTCTATTTTTCCATAATTTATCTAATATATTTATTAAATATATTAACTACCATTAATAATAAATATTAATGAATTTCATCACAAAATATCAAAAGTCATCAAAAATAACTTAAAATATTTTCTAACACCATAATATAATTTTCATGATTTTTCATGAATTAAAACCATTTTAAATAATTTATTTAATATTATAATTAAATAAATAAATACCATTTATATTCCAAAATATTAAATATTTTTGAAATATACTCCAAATAATTAAAAACTATTTTTCGAAGCTTTAAAATAATTTTTAGAATTTAATATGTATTTTAATAATTAAAAACCATTTATTTCTATTTATTTATTAAAATAATCTATTTTCCGAAAATAAGCGTCGCTAAAGGGCCCTATAGCGACAGAACCGTCGCTATAGGTGTTCTTGAGCCTGCCCAGAAACACATTGTCAGTCGCTAAGGTGGTACGCTCACGTTTGTATTCTAATTACTTGGCTATTACGTTTTTCGGATTTCTAAAACATTGATCTGGTAGTATTTATGTAATACTACAAGTATGTGTAATCATCTAAGTCATTAAGCATCACAATTGTAAGACCTAAGCCTGTAAAGATGTTGTCAGAACCTGTTCTTAGAATTCTGGGTTTACCGGAATCAAGGTACATACTTTGGGTCCTTATAGTTTGCAGTCTATGTATTGTTCGTGTGATATAAAGGTTCACACTTGTAGTCATGAAGTCAGAGTATAACTTCGTAACATTAGATCAGTCTAACAACATCACCAGCTCAATATTTAAGCCATTAAAGAAAAGGGCATGTATCGATCAATTTGTTTTTGGTCAATTCGGGTTTACCCAGAATTCTTCAAAACAGACGGTTAACTCTAGTTTGACCTTAATTTTCGGCCATTACAGTTATGATCTAAGTGATATGGTAACTTAAACATGTAGTCTACACATACGGACTACAATAAACAAACAACAACTTGACCAAAATATTAACACACAACAAGATCTCGAGGCTCGAAAAATTGTTGTCGAGACCCACGGTTTCGGGTCGCTGTAAACTCTTTGGTTGGTCATGGTCGATCAACCACCTTTGACCACCAATAACTCACGATCTAGACATGCTATGAGGTTGATTCAAGTCTCGATTAAAGATCACATGGCGGACTACATATCCAAAACATAAAAACACAAACAAACAACTAACACATATGAATCTATGGGCTCGACATTCTTGTCAGCCACTTTTTCCTGTGATTTTTCATTTCTAAAAACATCAATTTCGAGCATCTAGGTGTTATGGATCTGTGATATTACAACCCAGATCACTAATATATACTACATACTACACATTTAAACATAAAATCATAATATCTAACAACAGATCTAAGGATTTCTAGAATTAGGGTTTATACCTCATAAATGCTCAATTTTTGAATCTGATCTTTGGTGTTTGTTCTTGGCAAGCTAACACATGATCTTGGCTTAGCTTATTAGTCACTCTCACTCTACAATTTCGGATGGGAGAGAGAGAGAAGGTTTGGCTAGCTTGAAAAAATAAAGTAAGTGAATTTTGCTTACTTTTGAACTTTGATCTTAGGTCCAATGTATTTATAGGATGCTAGATGGTTGATGGTTGATGATTAAAGGCTAGCACATAGACCACATGCCTAGCAAAGGTTGGTCACCAACTAAAGTTATGGCAACCTACACAAGTTATCTTATTAAATAATGCTAAAAGGGCATTTTGGTCATTTGGCTCATAAAGTGCATGGTACTTTGGTAACTTCTCACACCTATTAGGTTTTAACCCTTAGGGTTTGACCCTAGGGTTTCATAAGCTCTAAATCTAGAGTTGTGTATTAAGGGCAAATATGGAAATCTTCGTTTCTTTGATTAGGGTTCCCTAATTACAGTAAAGTTTACTAATCTCATTCAAGCTTGCTAATTAGGGTTAAAGCTTCCTAATTAACATTACATTCTATAAGCTAATAATTAGGTTTTCTCTAATTGCATGCTAAGGTTTCCTACATTAGAAATTAGGGCTTTCCAATTAATCAATTAGGGTTATCCCTAATTATACTTACAATTAATAACATAGAAACTCTATACTTATCTTCAAGCTTCCCACTTGGGGTTTTAATATCCCGATTTAGGGTTTTAAATGTAATAATTAGGGTTCAAATTTTGGAAATTAGGGTTTGCTAAATAATTAAGCTTTACCCTATTAAGCTTATAATTTAAATCACTTGAGCATTATAATTCTCCGTTATATTCCCAGATTAGGGTTTCAAATATTCGAAATCTGAAATTAGGATTTTTCAGATATGGTATTAGGGTTTTCTAATACTCAAATAGGGTTTCCAATAATTCATTAGGGTTTTCCCTAATAAATTTATAATTAATAACGTTAAACCTTATATATAGCATTGCATTCCCAATCTAGGGTTTTTAATATCCAAAATTAGGGTTTTGGATTTCTAGGTTTTAAAACTAGGGTTTCTAGAACGTTGTCATCCTTAATTTCTAGGTTTTCTTATAATTTACGTTAGGGTTTTCTAACCTAACGTTGTCACATTCTTAATATATACTTAGGGTTTGACATTTGAAATATAATTTATCAATAACATCAAACGCATACACTTATTTTGTCAGGTCTAATATTTGACCTTAACCACATTAAGATTTTAATAAACACATATAAAACCATATACACGTAACATAAACACATATAAACTTAATGCAATCGAATAATTCACCTAAATCCTTCATGTAATTTTGAAATCCTAAAAGAATTCCTTAGAATCCAATAACATCAAAACTATGATACACTTATTTTTCTATCTAGGTCTAATATTTGACCTTAAATCAATCATTTAAGATTTTAATAAATTGTCTAAATTCAAGCTTCAATATTATTTTAGATAAGTCAAATATCGTTTATAATATTTTTGGAAGCTTTCAATAATTTATATAATAATTATTATAATTTATAAAAAATTTTCAAACATTGAAATCATTTTAAATGATTTAAATACTAATTAATTCCATTATCAATAATATTTAATAATATTAAAATATTAATGACGTTATACTTATCAAAATATTAAAATTATTATTAATAACTTCAAGTATTTTTAAATCATCAATATTCTACTTAAATGATTTTTAAAATAATTAAAATAATTTTGAAATCATCACCATTAATATTTAAATATTAATGAAATTATTATCAAAATATTAAAAGTCCTTAATTATAACTTAAAATATTTTTAAATCATTTTTCACATTTTTAAACCAATAAAACCATTTTCAATTCATTTATTTAATATAATAATTAAATAAATCTAATATCATTAATATTAGTTTATTAATAAGAATTCTCCAAAATAATAAAAATTATATTTTATAATTCAAAATATTTTCAAACACATTATTCTCATTTAAAATTATTTTTAAATCAATAAAATCATTTTTAACTTATTTATTTAATTTAATAATTAAATAAATCTAATATCATTAATATTAAATTATTAATGACAATTCTCCAAAAATATTAAAAGTTACATTTTATAACTCAAAATATTTTTAAAACTTTATTCTTATTTAAAATGATTTTTATAATATTAAAATCATTTTTCTCTAATTTATTTAATACACTAATTAAATAAATTAAATATCATTAATATCCAAATAATTATAAATATTAATGAAAAATGTCCCAAATAATTAAAAGTTATTTTTCAGAATTTAAAATAATTTTTAAAACATTTTTTGTAATTTTTAGAATTTATTTTCTATTTTTAATTAATTTTTCGGAAATTCAAAAAATAAAAATAATTAAACCATCGTTAAAGCTCTTTAGCGACGTTTTCTGTCGTCTTAGGTGTTCTTGAGACTCAAGAACACTATCAAACCAGTTTCAAGGGTCATGGTTTGACCCTTTAAAAATTTCAATCCAAATATGTTTATGGGCAATCTCTAACCATGATCTTGTAGTTTTTATGTAACACTACAACAATAAACCATCAAAAAAGTCATATAACATTACCCAGATGTAAGATCAAAGCCATCAAACTCACTGTCAGAGTGTTTCTGGGTTTTCCCAGAAACCCAGCAGTTCGAGTGACCACTTTCTAGATTAATTTTCTATACGTTCCAGTTATGATTCATGTAATATAATGGTTTAAATATGAAGTCCTTATGTCATAGAACATTCACAAAGCAACATAACAGTTTAACAACAACAGGATCACCATGTATTATTCGGTCAAACTCTGTCAGAAACTTAGTTCATAGAGTTTCTGGAAATTCCCAGAAAGTTCATCCGTGATCAAATGGTCTAGTTTGACCATTCATTACAACCATCTTATGTGTTGTTTAAGAGATCTACTAGCATGGATCTAGAGTCCACATAACCAGCAACAAATATGTTACAATAAAAACATCATAACACTAAATCAACTGACAGATCAATGAGCATAAAAATGTTGTCAGACACTGAAATAAATTTATGGGTTACCCAGATTTATACTCGGTCATGGTCGCTCAATCGACTTTAACCGATTATAACTTGACATCTAGACATTAAACGACTGTAAATCCACATCCAGGTCAAAGACAACATGACAAAGTATAGATTAAAACTTTAAAACAACAAAAACCATAAACGAGCAAGGATCTGTGGACTCTGACATTCAGTTGTCAGACCACATTTCTTGCTCAAGAATAGTTTTGAAAAATCATCATTTTAAGGTACTTTGATGTTATGGATCCATAATGGATCAACATAGATCATCTAAAAACATCATATAACACCTAATTAAACACTTAAACACAAAAAATTTCTTAGCATGTAAGATCAAAATAGGTTTTAGGGTTTATACCTTCTTGCTAAATCTTTGATCTTAGATCTCCTTATCTGATATTGGTTGATCTAGGGACTATATTTAGGACTGATATACTATAAAATTTTGGAGGTTTGGTTGAGAGAAAAAGTTGGTAAGAGCTTGTATGAAAAATTGGCAAGTTATGTGATTTTCTCTCTCCCAAATCTATATATATTAAGATATATCACCCTAGATCTGATGTTGCTGGCTGATTTGCTGATATATTCACGCACATCGGTCAAAATAGTTGATCACCTACTAAAGGTCTTGGCCATTTTTACATGTTACAAATTAAAGAAAGTGAAAAGGGCATTTATGTCATTTGTAAAATAATTTTAATGGCATACATGACATTTGTCACACCCTTAGGGTTTAACCCTTGATTAGGGTTTCCTAATTAAATTAGGTTTTCCTAATCATATTAACGTTTAATAAACACATTAAGCTTACCAATTAGGATTAGGTTTCCTAATTAGGGTTTAGGAATCCCGGATTTAGAATTAGGGTTTTTCATCATATAATTAGGGTTTCTAACTGCGTGTTAGAGTTTCTAATCCTGATATTAGGGTTTTTAATCTCTTATTAGGTTTTATTAATTTTAAACCTTATCCGATCAATCATTAATCAAAATCTCTATACAGTACAAACACGTACATATCAATATAATTATTTTAATTATATTTTCTATCGAATACCTATCCAAAATTAGGGTTATGGTTTCTAAAGCTATATTAAGCACAACTCCACTGTAATTTATCAGTCAATACACAAATTGACTAATTCTCGAGACTCGTATCACAGATACACAGTACAATAGTGATAATTAATATTAATATTAAATAAATAAAAAATTATTCGTAAAATTCGGATTATTCAAAATCCTGGGTTATTACATTCACCTCTCCGTAAAACGATTTCGTCCTCGGAATCACCGCTTTCTTATTCTCTACAACCTTTTAAAGTTGTATCATCAATTCATTCTTATCAACACAATATTCATTTGTGTTTCATATATTCTATCATGTGACTTGGATCTATAAAAGAAAATAATTCACAGTAATATCTAACCAAAAATACTCGCGTAATTTAAGTATTAAGCGAAATCGTTACATGTCGCCACCTCCTGAGTAGCCATTGCATCTTGCACCGTCATATTGAGTGTACGGGCCGTTTGTCTTCCTGGCAGTGCAGGTCCTCGAATTTTGAAGGTTCCGCTACCGGGTCCCTTGTTGCCGCTTTCCTTCTCCGTATTTCTCTTTGGACAGTTCCGAACCATATGATCAGTCGATCCGCACGCAAAGCAACCTTGTATCTTCTTCGGATTGGGACAATTGGGCTACATGTGCCCCTCTTTCCCGCAGTTGTAACAGGCTCCCTTCTTCTTCAGGTAAACTCCAAAATGATTTTTCCCACAAGTTGCACATGGTTCCCTCCTTTTCCTATTCTCCTCTGTCTTATTACCCGACTGGGTATTCTCACTCCACTTTATCTTGTTAGGGTTACTACCACCACTGTTTCCTCCATCACTTGTCTTCTTCTTCTTCTCTTGATGAAATCGAGATGCAGCTTCGCTCCCTCCTTCAGCAATTAACGCCTTCTCCATCAAAGCCGCGAACGTATTGATCTATAATACTGCTACCTTGTTGAATATCCCTAGTTTCAGTCCATTCTCGAATCGTCTCCCCTTTCTCGCCTCTGTGTTCACCTGATGAGGTACAAATCCAGCCAACTCATTGAATTTGGCAACATATTCCGAAACCGACATATTCTCCTACTTCAATTCTAAAAATTTGACTTACATCCTGGACTGCATACTCGGCGAAAAGTAGTTCTCAAAGAACAACTCCTTGAATCTTGTCCAAGTCACCACAGCTGTACCCGCTCTCGCTTGATTAGTCTCCCACCAATAATTGGCTTCTCCCTTCATCAAGTATGTTGCAAAAGCTGTCTTTTGCTCTTCTGCCACACGCGCAGTGATGAATGCTTTCTCCATCTCTTTCACCCATATTTGGGCTTCAATCGGATCCGTGGTCCCCTTGAATTCTGGCGGTCCTACCTCTTTAAAGTCTTTAAAATTTTCCAATCTATCAGCTGGTTGTTCTCTCGCTCTTCCTCTTCCTACTGGAGCTCTATTCCCCATAGCTTCGGCTATCATATTTTTAAAGTTTTGCATCGGGTCAGCTTGACCTCCTTCATTATTCACCGATCGCTCTTCCCTTTGATTTCGATTCTGTTGTCTAGGCGGCATTATCTAATTTAAATAAAAGTCTTACATTAATTCTCTTTTTCTACACAAATTCTTAACACAATAAGAATTCAACACATAATTCTCATATAAACGCATATTTATTCAAATAGCACATTTAGTACTTAGCACATATTACTATCCCTTTTTTAAATCATATCAGGATTAACAACATAACTTTACACAAAAAGTTGCAATTTTCCATTTTCATATAATTGTTCCCAGTTCGTCAAGCTTACCACACTTATGAGTTCAAGAACTTGCCACAATTATATGAGTGTATGAATGTATCCTAGTCAGACCTTTGGCGTCCATTCGCTGAGGGGTTCAAAACATTTCATATAATTATGAGTCATTAACTTACCATAAGTATAAGTTTTTTAAGAACACACAAATTAATCTTAATTTTATATTCATATAGAAAATAAAGATTTCATTCATACAAAAATATTTATATTTACATATGCTTACACACCGTTCTCGATATTACAATCATTAATATCATAACTTACTACCAAAAGATACTACTGCATATCTCTAAGTTGCCTATCGCCCACTCCCTTCACTAGTCTTCTTCTTGATGGGACACTTGTTGAATCCGTGACCCGTTCTCCCACATGAATAACACTTCCTCATATTTGTCTTAGGATAATGTACAGAAATATGTTCTTCCTGCTTACAATCGAAGCACACGTTCTTCCACATCATGCATTCTCCCGCGTGAGTCTTTCCACACTTGCTACAGGCTTGCTTCCTCTTCGAGTTTGACTTTTCAGAATTAGGGTTGTCACTGTCCCTCTTCTTCTTTTTCTTGTCTTTCTGCTGCTTGATTATTACTTCAGACGATCCACCACCTTCCGTCTTCATCCTTTCCACCTGCGCCTTAAGCTCGTTCCATTCTTCAGTCATTTCAGGTAACGCTCGCTCTGTCTTCCAAAACACTTCTAAGAGAAATACTTTACTCCGGAGTTCTTGAACTTCTACAGATTCGTGATCTTTCTCTCCAACTTTGGTCTTCTTCTTTTTCTCCACCTTAGCTTGCTCAGACTCTGCCTCCTCATCACCACTTAGATACATCTCGGGATAATCGCCATGATCGCTCCCCAAATTGACCATAGGTTCATCTTCTCCCACCTTCTTAACTGATTCACTTTGCGCTGACACCTCGGCTACTGGCATTGGTGCAACAGCCACTAGCATCTCCGCACTCGTTTCATCTTCCCCAGACATCCTACAATCAGTTTGAATAACTTGATTAGTACTTCATTAGTACAAACTTCTCACACTATGTGTCCACATATCTCATTATCGATACCCTTCGACAATCACTCACTTAGTACTCTAAATGAGTATTCTCTATTTCGCTTATGGTTATAATCCTAGGGTTTCCCCACCCTACTTAAGGTTTATAACCTACAGCTTTGATACCAACCTGTGACACCCCCAAATTCGGGTTACCTGACCCCCGAGTTTGGTGCTCACAATTCACAATATAATAACACCTAACTACCCATTCATATAGAAATAGTAATACATAAGTCATTAACAGAGAATGTTAATACATTAGTCCCAGGTCATCTAACCTTAACTTTATAAACATACCCCTTAGATATACAAAAAGGGTTTACAAATACAACATAATAATAAGTTCATTATAACTACTCCAACATTTTTGCCTTTGCCTTTGTTCTTCTTAGACCCGCTGGCCTCTACTTCCCTAGCTGAAATGTTTTATTTAGCAAGGGTGAGCAATAAATTTGCTCCGCAAGTTAAGACATACAATAAATGTATAATAATCAATAAGAACAGACTATCAAACTTGATAGAATAATACCAAAGTTCGGGGAATTTTGAAATAGCTGAACAATTCGTTAATCAATAACAAGTTTTCTCGCAATCTATGTAACACAATAATTTGTTAATGAAAGGGTAGATCGCTTTCAAAGTTTTTACGATATTCTATTGAATAATCAAGAATTAATTCTACGCATTAACAAAGTGGAATGTTTTCTAGATTTATGCTGAGTGATCCATTAGATCTTGAACTTCTTTTCTCGAGTAACTATCAAAGATTGGACTTTGATATACCCAGGTGTATCAGATAACCATAAAGATTAAATTATACCCTTCTGCAAGTACTTAAAGCGGCCAACTCCTTATACCCTATATTATGCATAATATTTAATAATGGCATGAAAGGTAGTAAATATCGACCAATAAAATGTTCCCTTTATATAAAAGGTTGTTCTTCTCAGTCTCAGAATCAAGATTTGATTTAACAACGAAATACTGTGAATTTAATATTTAGTCACTTCTCGATCTAGCAAAAATAATTGGCATCGATCTGTCAATAATAATTGAATTATCTTCTCGAACCTATCAAGTTCTAACAAATTGTTTGTCTAGCTAGAATAATTAGCTCAGACATGTCTCAACACAATTTGACAATAAATAGAAATTATATGTACTGTCAATAATAGCTTCTACGGATTTAAATATCCAACAACAGTTATCCTAAGAATACATATTTTCAGAATCATTGATTCAATTTGAATTAATAAACATGCACTAACTGCGAATAATCAACAATAAATTCTTAGACGTGGTATAATTAACAATAAGTAACCACCATAATAATTGAACAAAACTCAGGGTTGAGTTAGAAAACTTGCCTTCTGCGTTGATTACTACTACACAATATACTTATCTGCGTTCGAAAGACTTATAATCACAATATCAGTCTCACAATTAGCACAATAATTCACAACACACAATACTGTAATTTACAGTTAGTTTGTCTCCTAGGCACATTACCACATAGCCACATTATTAATAACTTAAAGTATTTTTTAAATCATCAATATTCTACTTAAATAATTTTTAAAATAATTAAAATCAATTTTAAATCATCACCATTAATATTTCAATATTAATGAAATTATTATCAAAATATTAAAAGTCCTTAATTATAACTTCAAATATTTTTAAATCATTTTTTTCATTTTTAAATGATTTTTAAATCAATAAAACCATTTTCAATTCATTTATTTAATATAATAATTAAATAAATCTAATATCATTAATATTAGTTTATTAATGAGAATTCTCCAAAAATATTAAAAATTATATTTTATAATTCAAAATATTTTCTAACACTTTATTCTCATTTAAATTGATTTTTAAATCATTAAAATCATTTTTAACTTTTTTATTTAATTTAATAATTAAATAAATCTAATATCATTAATATTAAATTATTAATGAAAATTCTCCAAAAATATTAAAAGTTACATTTTATAACTGAAAATATTTTTAAACTCTTTATTCTTATTTAAAATGATTTTTATAATATTAAAATCATTTTTCTCTAATTTATTTAATACACTAATTAAATAAATTAAATATCATTAATATCCAAATAATTATAAATATTAATGAAAAATGTCCCAAATAATTAAAAGTTATTTTTCAGAATTTAAAATAATTTTTAAAACCATTTTTGTAATTTTTAGAATTTATTTTCAATTTTTAATTAATTTTCCAGAAATTTAGAAAATAAAAATATTAAACTGTCGCTAAAGCCCTTTAGCGACGCTTTATGTCGTCTTAGGTGTAACATTCCAGAATTTTAAAGTGTAATGTTAAATATTTATTAATTTATATAAGTATTTAATGGATATGTTTATTGTTGAATAAATAATTAAATATTAAATATTTATTGAAATATATAAGTATTTAATGACAATTTGAGTTGATGTGGTTTAGTTAATTATTTGTTGAATAAATAATTAAGGAGCTAAGAAAATTAATTGTTATGAGATTATATACCAATTTAATTTAATAAGTAAGCTAGAGAGCTTATAATGATTTAAATAAATTATAATATTTTAAATGGGAAATTGTAATTTAAAATATTAGTTGGTTAAATAAAATTATAATTATAAAGAAATTATAGTTTTGTGATAATGATTTATGTGTTAAAGTAATTTAATAGATTAGTATTTGAATTAATTAAATTGATTATTTAATTAAGTAGAAGTGTGACTAATAACCTTGCTATAAAGGAGTTATTAAAATAAATTAAAAGAGTTTAATTTAGTTTTGCCAAGCATGTCTTATTGCATAATAAGTCTTTAATCTAATAGTGTTTTATCAAACAAGGTATAAGGATTAATCCATTTGTTTTAGTTAGATTTGCCAAACAAGGTGTGTAAGGTTAATGAGTTAGTTTTTTTATTAGCTTAGCCAAACAATCCTTATGACTTTTGATTTAAAAAATATATATAAGCGATGTCGGTTAAAATCCTATACTAAATATATCTATTATTACATCGTTATATTATTATACGTAAACTAGAGAAAGACTTAGTGGAAGAAAAAAAGAAGAAGAAGAAGAAAAGAGAAAGGGAGAAAACTTGAGAGAAATCCTTGAAGGTTTGAGAAAGGAATTGGAGAAAAGAAATTAATAATCAAAAGTAGCCATCATCTTCTTAATCAAAGGTAGGAGCTTAACCTTTTCTTTAAAAAATCTAGTTTTCTTCTTCTTCCAAAAAGTTCTCTATGAAAAATTTTATAAAGGAAAAATTGTTGTTATGTATATAGTTTTGTATGATTATTGATTATAAGGTTATTCCATGAGTTTATATATGATTATAGATAAGTAATTCATGTATGTATGTGTATTGTGAAGAAAATATATTACAGTGTTTACATGAAAAATATATATGAACATGGCTTAGTTTAAAATAGAAATTAAGGTTTTATTAGTTGTTAAATTGATAAATTGATTATGGAAATTGATAGAGTATGTATAATCATAACTATGATGTTTTGAAATTTCTGTTTTGATTGAAAAACAAAATCACAGTGTTGATTTTCATTGAAAACATCAAAAATGGAGTTTTTGCCAAAAACATTGAAATTGGGGGTTGTAACTTTGATGTTTGTGTTATTTTATGAGTAGAAACATGTTAGAAGTCTTCACAATATGTTTATATGAATTCTATATGTGTATTACATGTTAATCAGTCTATTAGATTTGAGCTTTTAGGCCAATTTGGCTTTTGTTCATACTGTTGCCGAGCTTGGTTCACGGATTACGAGTTCTGGTGCTTTATGGCATTGCCCAAAAAAGATAAATCTCATGCCGTAGCAGTTGACACACATATTATGGCCACCAACAAATGGTAACTGTGATCCGAGCCGCATGGCCTTGACTCAATGTAATGAAAAAAACGATGTAAATCGTCAAGCGTCGCATGTATGAGTTAGCGATGAGTTACGATAGTTTTGTTTAAGTATACAAATTTTGAAAATAAATGTTATGTGTTAATAATATGAATGTTAAATGATGATTTAGTAGTATTAAACTATGAATGAGCATGTTATCAAGAGTTAATTAGTATTAACATAGTTTGATTATGTGAATGGGTAATTTAACCTACATGATGTATATATTTTGTTTATATAATATACAATGTTGGTAATGACTAACTATGTCAATATGGCATATGTATAGGGTATTGATTCAAGTTGTAAGGTTTAGCTTGTGCTAAAGGCAAGTTTTGTAACTCTATTTTATAATTGAGCAAGTTCTCTAACTCAAAACTTCATTGTGCGAGTTTAATTTCATTTGGTACATTATTGTTTTCAAATTCAATTACAATTGTTGTAAGTTGCTACTTCTACACTTTCGTATAGCTAGATTGCCTATTATTGAGTAAGTCATTGTATCTAGTTACTCATGACGATACAAGTTTTCTAATCTATTATCTTGTTAATTCAATTACTGTTTTCAATTCGATTACAATATAATGATGTAAGTTATTTGGAGCAAGTTATTCTTATATTTAACTTGTGGTTTAGCATGCACAACTATATATGCTATGCATGCTTATTATTTAATTCTAATTAACCTTGGCTTAGTGTTGTTCAAGCAAGGTACGCTATAGTTATTCAAATTGTATGCTATTAGATTATTCCTAATGCATGACTTTAGTTTACTATGATTGATTCAATCACGATTATTCTATAGTATAGTGTTATTGGTCTTATTCAACTACTCCTTAGTTGATGTTCGTTGAATTCCAAATTATCTTGAAAGTTTATCCAAACCAAACTTCCTTTAGTGCGGACTTGTATTCTAAATCTTTGAGATGAACAACTCTTTTAATAGAGGTTTACGCTTAGCGTTGAAATGGTTGTGCACAATACATTGTATGAAGGGTTGATCCCCCCAAAGCACGTGGAGTCCTTATAGTCTTATGACTATTAAAGTTAAAGTTGAAAGATTACTTATAATTGTGGACATGATTCGTGGTCTTTAGACCCTCATTGAATGTTATAATTTCGAGAAAGTTAATAGAATATATTGTTCAGGTTCTATTAAGCCTAATATTGGCAATTGATGTAAAAGTTTAAAGATTTATTTATTGTTATTTCAAGTGGGCCTTGTTTGCTAACTCTTTTTGTAAAATTTCTTATGACTAAAGTTGAAAAGCGGTGACGTACCTAGCACCCGATGAGGGGAAAGGAAAGATGAACAATCTTGAAGACTTGTAATAGATTTGATAGTTTTATTATCGGACTTTGGTTTAAAGATTGTAATGAAGTTTATTTAATTTCGCATTTGAATGATTGTTGTTAAAGGTTAGATAACCAGGGGAGATTTTATTTAAATTTAATCCTGTATGGGCAGGTTTTATTATTCAATTTTATTATAATTGGGTAGTTATAAATGAATGTTTTAATTAAGTGAACACCAAATCCTGTGGGAACAAAGTACCTGGATTTGGGGGTGTCACAGGTTGGTATCAAAGCTTTAGGTTATGAACCTTAGGTGGGGGAAAAAGCCTTAGGAAGTAACCTTTGAAAAGATAGTGGAGATAACTCTTATCGAGTTTTAAGAAAGAAGTAATAAAACACTTATGTGCTTATGTGTTTATAGTTTATGTACTCGTGAGTGTCGAGTAGTAATGATTAATAATTAAAACTTTAAAACTTTGTTGTCAGGATGACTATTGTCGGAGAATCCAGTCAGGCTAGGGAGGAGGGACCTCAAATGCCTATAGAGGAGGTGCCTCGCGTTTGGGAACAACTACTGCCACGGGAGTCAGCCCCGTTGGTCAAAGTAGTTGAAGATGAGGATGATGACGTGGAAATAGATGAGGAGGATCCCATTAAGTTACCACAGGAGGATGAAGATGATGAGGACGAGGAGGAAAGGATTCCACTTAACTCAATAGCAGGTCGTATATACGATGAGGTGCATGACCGTAACGTCGAACTTCAGGATACAGTTGAGGAGTTGCAGGAGAGATAGTAGTGAACAAATGTACAATGATGACACAAAAGATGGCGAGATCCAGGATCGTGAGGAACGACTGACAAACGTCGAGGAGAAACTAATACAGACTGAAGGAGAGAAAGAACAATTGATCGAGATGGTTCTTTGGGTGAAGAACAAGCTGAGAGAAGAAGCTGCTAAGAGGGCAAGAGCTGAAGATGCATACGAGGAAGCTTATCAATGAACTGGAAGAGCAGTAAGGAACTCACAGGCGAAAAGGATGAAGATGGAAGAGATGGATAAAGTATTTGACACCGCAATTAATCGAGCTCAAGATCGGGTCATGGGATATTCGATTCGATTTCGAGAGACGCCATCATCATATGTATTAGATCGAGGACAATGTTTGAGTCATGGAGGAAGAACATTGATAGGGCTAAGAAGTATCTTAATAGATCATCGTAGAAAATGTTATACGATGAGTAAAAGGTTAAATAATGTGTAAAATCCTAGTGTTAAGTAACCATGGGATATGATAATAATGATGATGTCACTGAAACTTTTGTAGTTCGAGAAAGTAATATAAATAGCAGTGATGATGCTATTGTTTTATGTTTTTCAAGTAATGATGAATAAATAAAAGTTATTATTTTATTCAAAGTGTTATGTGTTATGTGGTTATTTCTTTTATGGAGGCAAGTTAATTAGAAATATTTAAAGAAGTTGAGTAATAGTCTAATAGATGTTTTGTTTTAAATGAAAATGCCTCCCGGACGTGAACCACCCCAAGCGGAGAAATAATGAGAGAACTACCAATAACGACAATGTTGGCCAGTAACCCTGTTCAACAACTAGTGACACTACTAACGAGAGCGTTGCGAGAATCAACCACAAAACCATGGTACAACGTTTAAGGATTTCAAGGCGGTTGGACCACCTGAATTCCGTGGGTCTATGAATCCAGTCAAAGCACAGACCTGGATTATGATGATAGAAAAGGTGTTCGATGTCGCTAGGGTAGGGGATGATCATAAGACTGCTTTCACAACATTCATGTTGAAAGCAGAAGCTAGTTATTGGTGGCAGGCCAATAAAACTCGTGAAGGGCCAGGAGTGATGACCTGGGATAGGTTCAAGGAGTTGTTCTTCGAGACCTATTTCATGGAGAGTTCGAAGAGTCAGCTGGAAGTAAAGTTTCTGGAACTAAAACAAGGGACGATGACGATATCTCGAGTATATCTTGCAAAATTCAATGAATTGGCGAGTTTGCGCCATATCAAGTCAAGTCAGATTTGAGCGTAAGGCGAAAAAAGATTTGAGCAGGATTTGAAGCCACAGGTACATAAAGATAGGGTTTCCCTATTCCAATTGAAGACATTTGTAGCGGTGATGGAGAAAGCAGTACTCACTGAAGGTGGAGGCGAGGCAGTGACAAAGTTCAATCAGGAACAAAAAAAGAAGAAGAATGAGAATGAGATTAAGAATGGAGGTGGTAGCAGTGGAAACAACAACAACAACAATAACAACAACAACAACAACAACAACAACTAGAAGAGGAAGTGGAATGGGAGCATGGGTCTTTGGAAACCATCGGGGTAACCAACCAAAAAACAAAAGTTTAAAGCATCAAGACATGTGGGAAATTTCACAAGGGTGCGTGCTTGATGGGGAAACGAGTTTGCTTCAATTGTGGCCAGGAGGGTAACATCGCCTCAAATTGCACTCAACCAAAGGAGAATGTATGCTTTATGTGCCGATCCAAGGATCACTTTGCTCGTGAATGCCCTAAGAAGAGGAAAGGAGTGACAACCAGAAGCAATGTAGGTAACAATGGAAGTACATGGGCCATTGTAGGACCTGCATCATCAAACAAACCCACAACCAGAACCTTCAACATGATTGTGCAAGATGCTGTGCAATCAAAAGATGTAGTGTCAGGTATTATCCCAATCAATGATATAAATGCTTATGTATTATTTGATTCGGGTGCTACTTGTTCGTTTATATCCGATGAATTTACTAAGAGGTTAGAATTGCCTAGAGAAGAACTGAATTTTCCTTTGAACATAGAAATTACAAATAAGGAAGTAATCCCTGTTAGATTCGTATACAAGAACTGTAGGGTGAACATTAAGGAAAATATTTTGTTGGTAGATTTGATTTCGATTAGACTCGGGGAATTTGATGTAATTTTGGGGATGGATTGGCTATTCAAATATGGAGCAGTAATCGATTGTCACAAGAAGTGTGTAAACCTTATGACTCCGTCAAAGGTAGTATTTTATGGTAGCAAGTCGCCTAGACAAATGAAATGTCTGATGACTATGCAGGCCAAGAAATTGTTGAGTCAAGGTTGTGTGGGCTATTTAGCTTACATAGTCAATACTCAGAAGAAGGGTGTGAAATTAGAAGAAATACCGGTAGTGAGAGAATTCGAAGACGTGTTTCTAGAAGATTTGCCGGGACTTCACCGATGAGAGAAATTGAGTTCATGATCGACTTAGCGCCGGGAACAACACCGATATCGAAGGCCCCGTACAGAATGGCTCTGATAGAAATGAAGGAATTGATGGTACAGTTGGAAGAGTTGCTAGACAAGAAATATATTCAACCAAGCGTATCGCCGTGGGGAGTGCCCGATTTATTATTCGTGAAGAAGAAGGATGGATCAATGCGTCTTTGCATTGATTATAGAGAGATAAATAAAGTCAATATTAAGAATAGGTATCCGTTGCCTAGAATAGATGACTTGTTTGATCAATTTGAAGGTGCTAAATATTTCTCAAAAATAGATTTGAGAAGTGGGTATCACCAATTGAAGGTAAGAAAGGAGGATATACCTAGAGCGACATTGAACTAGAAGTATGACGGACATTACGAGTTTACGGTGATGTCTTTTGGTTTAACTAATGCCCCTCTATTTGTGTTCATGGATTTGATGAGCAGGTGTTTAAACCATTCTTAGACAAGTTTGTAGTGGTATTTATTGATGACATTCTGGTGTATTCCAAAACTCAAGAAGAACACGTGGAACATTTATGTTTGACATTGGAAACACTAAGGAAGGAAAAGTAGTACGCGAAATTCTCTAAGTGCGAATTTTGGCTCGAACGTGTACAATTTTTGGGTCATGTTATTGACAAAGATGGGATTTCAGTGGATCCGTCAAAGGTGGAAGCTGTGATCAATTGGGAACAATCAAGAACATCATCAGAAGTGAGGAGTTTCTTGGGACTGGCCGTTTATTATAGAAGATTCATTCAAGATTTTTCTAAGATAGCCACTCCGCTAACAAATTTGACAAGGAAAGCTGTAAAATTCGTTTGGACGGAGAAATGTGAAGAGAGTTTCCAAGATTTGAAGAAGAAGTTAAGTATGGCACCTGTGTTGACATTACCAGATAATACAGGAAATTTTATGGTGTATAGTGATGCCTCACACAAAGGGTTGGGGTGTGTTCTTATGCAGAACGACAAAGTTATTGCGTATGCATCAAGACAACTAAAGGATTATGAGAAAGGGAATCCGACTCATGATTTGGAATTGGCTGCAGCTGTATTTGCTCTGAAGATATGGAGACACTATCTTTATGGAGAGAAATGTGAAATCTACACAGACCACAAAAGATTGAAGTATATTTTCACTCAGAAGGATTTGAACATGCGTCAGAGAAGGTGGATGGAATTGATAAAAGATTACGATTGTGAGATCTTTTATCATCCGGGCAAAGTGAATGTGGTTGCAGATGCTTTAAGCAGGAAAGGTCGGGAAAAGTTAATGCTAATAACAACTCAGGAGGAGCTCATTTCAGCAATGACAAAATTGGAGTTGGAAATCAAATTTTCAAAAGAATCTGACGAACAACTATTTTGGATAGAAGCTGGTCCAACTTTAGTGGACAAAGTGAAGAATGCTCAACTACAAGATGAAGAGTGTGGGAAAATCAAAGAGAATCTGATTGAAGGTGGTGATGTAAAATACAAGGTCGATACCGAAGGATTACTATGGTTCGAGGGAAGAATTTGGGTTCAAAGAATTTAGAGGCGAAAACGAAAATCTTAGCAAAAGCACACAACACAAGATATTCGATTCATCCAGAAAGCACGAAAATGTATCAAGATTTGCGCCGACATTTTTGGTGGCCAAACATGAAAAGGGATGTTGCTGAATGCGTAGCAAAATGCTTGACATGTCAAAGAGTAAAAGCCGAACATCAAAGACCCAGTGGGTTACTTCAACCGTTGGAAATATCGAAATGGAAGTGGGAACACATCACGATGGATTTTGTGGTGGGTCTTCCAACTACTCAGAGAGGATGCGATGCAATTTGGGTGATAGTGGATGAACGATGAAATCGGCGCACTTTCTACCAATAAAGATTAGATTCAATCTTGATCGGTTGGCAAGATTGTACATTAAAGAGATCGTTTGAGGCATGGAGTGCCGATTATCAATTGTGTCCGATAGAGATCCGCGATTCACTTCAATTTTCGGAAGAGACTATAAGAATGCATGGGGACACGATTTGCGAATGATACGACTTATCATCCACAAACAGATAGCCAAAGTGAACGAACAATTCAAACATTGGAAGATATCTTTGAGAGCATGCGTCATGGACTTTAAAGGAAGATGGGAAGAACAATTACCGTTGGTGGAATTTGCTTACAATAATAGTTATCATGCGAGCATCGGCATGCCACCTTACGAGGCATTGTATGGCGAAGTGTAGAACTCCTTTGTCTTTGGGATGAAGTCGGTGAACGCCAATCGTTAGGACCGAAGCTGGTGCAACAAAAGCTGGCGGCGTTGTCAAACTCATCGAGGACAAGATTAGTAGTGACCCAAGATGTATGAGAAAAAGTATCTTTGATCAACATGAGACAAGATCGTGCATTCGGACGTAGGAACTTTTGTATTCCTAAAAGTTTCTCCCTAGAAAGGGAAAATTCGTTTTCGATAAAAAGGAAAGCTAAGCCCGAGGTTTATTGGACCCTTTGAAGTCTTTGCGAAGAGTGGGAGAAGTGGCTTACGAGGTAGCTCTACCTCCGAGTTGGAAAACATTCATAATGTTTTTCACATTTTGTTGTTACGACCATATAAACCCGACTACAAACATGTGATCGAGTATGAACCATTGCAGATTCGAGAAAGATTTGTCTTATGAAGAGGTTCTATCCGGATAGTTGACATGAAAGAACAAGTGCTCAGAATAAAGTGATACCTTACGTGAAGGTGATATGGAGGAACCACAATATTTGAAGAAGCTACGTGGGAACTCAAGAGAAAATGTTGAAAGAGTACCACGAGTTATTTGTTTAATCGTGTCTTCGATTACGGGACAGAATCTTTGTAAGTAGGGAAGAATGTAACGAATGATTTGTTTGAGTTGTGATTTCGAGGATGAATCCTTGTAAGGAGGGAATGATGTAACATTCCATAATTTTAAAGTGTAATGTTAAATATTTTTTAATTTATATAAGTATTTAATGGATATGTTTATTGTTGAATAAATAATTGTTCAATTTGAGTTGATGTGGCTTAGTTAATTATTTATTGAATAAATAATTAAATATTAAATATTAAATATTAAATATTTATTTGTAATATTAAATATTTATTGAATTATATAAGTATTTAATGGCAATTTGAGTTGATGTGGTTTAGTTAATTATTTTTGAATAAATAATTAAGGAGCTAAGAAAATTAATTGTTATGAGATTATATACCAATTTAATTTAATAAGTAAGCTAGAGAGCTTATAATGATTTAAATAAATTATAATATTTTAAATGGGAAATTGTAATTTAAAATATTAGTTGGTTAAATAAAATTATAATTATAAAGAAATTATAGTTTTGTGATAATGATTTATGTGTTAAAGTAATTTAATATATTAGTATTTGAATTAATTAAATTGATTATTTAATTAAGTAGAAGTGTAACTAATAACCTTGCTATAAAAGAGTTATTAAAATAAATTAAAAGAGTTTAATTTAGTTTTGCCAAACATGTCTTATTGCATAATAAGTCTTTAATCTAATAGTGTTTTATCAAACAAGGATAAGGATTAATCCATTTGTTTTAGTTAGATTTGCCAAGCAAGGTGTAAGGGTTAATGAGTTATTTTTATTAGCTTAGCCAAACAAGCCTTATGACTTTTGATTTTCAAAATAATATAACTGATGTCAGTTAAAATCCTATACTAAATATATCTATTATTACATACATTATATTATTATACGTAAACTAGAGAAAGACTTGGAAGAAAAAAAAGAAGAAGAAGAAGAAGAAGAAGAAGAAAAGAAAAAAGGGAGAGAAAACTTGAGAGAAATCCTTGAAGGTTTGAGAAAGGAATTGGAGAAAAGAAATTGATAATCAAAAGTAGCCATCATCTTCTTAATCAAAGGTAGGAGCTTAACCTTTTCTTTAAAAAATCTAGTTTTCTTCTTCTTCCAAAAAGTTCTCTGTGAAATTTTTATAAAAGAAAAATTGTTGTTATGTATATAGTTTTGTATGATTATTGATTATAAGGTTATTCCATGAGTTTATATATGATTATAGATATAGTAATTCATGTATGTATGTGTTTTGTGGAAGAAAATATATTACAAAGTGTTTACATGAAAATATATATGAACATGGCTTAGTTTAAAATAGAAATTAAGGTTTTATTAGTTGTTAAATTGATAAATTGATTATGGAAATTAATAGAGTATGTATAATCATAACTATGATGTTTTGAAATTTCTGTTTTGATTGAAAAAAAAAATCACAATGTTGATTTTTATTGAAAACATCAAAAATGGAGTTTTTGCCAAAAATATTGAAATTGGGGGTTGTAAATTTGATGTTTGTGTTATTTTATGAGTAGAAACATGTTAGAAGTCTTCACAATATGTTTATATGAATACTATATCTGTATGACATGTTAATCAGTCTATTAGATTAGAGCTTTTAAGCCAATTTGGCTTTTGTTCATACTGTTGCCGAGCTTGGTCGTCGGATTCGAGTTCTGCAGTCTGCAGCCTTATGTGCCAAAGAAGATACAAATCTCGCCATGACATGTAGCTTACCATGACGCCTAATGGCACAGCCACATAAGCATAACTAACTCATTATAGGCAAACGAACCTGATGTAAAGCGTGGTGGCGTTCTTGTATGAAAGTTAGTTATGATAGAGTTCAGCAGTTTTGTTTAAGTATACAAATTTTAAAAATAAATGTTATGTGTTAATAATATGAATGTTAAATGATGATTTCGGTAGTATTAAACTATGAATGAGCATGTATCAAGTGTTAACTAGTATTAACATAAATTGATTATGTGAATGGGTAATTCAACCTACATGATGTATGTATTGTTTATATAGATATACAATGTTGGTAATGACTAACTATGTCAATATGGCATATGTATAGGGTATTGATTCAAGTTGTAAGGTTTAGCTTGTGCTAAAGGCAAGTTTTCTAACTCTATTTTATAATTGAGCAAGTTCTCTAACTTAAAACTTCATTGTGCGAGTTTAATTTCATTTGGTACATTATTGTTTTCAAATTCAATTACAATTGTTGTAAGTTGCTACTTCTACACTTTCGTATAGCTAGATTTCCTATTATTGAGTAAGTCATTGTATCTAGTTACTCATGACGATACAAGTTTTCTAATCTATTATCTTGTTAATTCAATTACTGTTTTCAATTCGATTACAATATAATGATGTAAGTTATTTGGAGCAAGTTATTCTTGTATTTAACTTGTGATTTAGCATGCACAACTATATATGCTATGCATGCTTATTATTCAATTCTAATTAACCTTGGCTTAGTGTTGTTCAAGCAAGGTATGCTATAGTTATTCAAATTGTATGCTATTAGATTATTCCTAATGCATGACTTTAGTTTACTATGATTGATTCAATCACGATTATTCTATAGTATAGTGTTATTGGTCTTATTCAACTACTCCTTAGTTGATGTTCGTTGAATTCCAAATTATCTTGAAAGTTTATCCAAACCAAACTTCCTTTGGTGCGGACTTGTACTCTAAATACTGAGATGAACAACTCTTTTAATAGAGGTTTACGCTTAGCGTTGAAATGGTTGTGCACAATACATTGTACGAAGGGTTGATCCCCAAAACGTGGGGGTCCTTATAGTCTTATGACTGTTAAAGTTAAATTTGAAAGATTACTTATAACTGTGGACATGATTCGTGGTCCTTAGACCCTCAGTAATATATTTCAGAAAGTTAATAGAATATATTGTTCAGTTCTATTGAGCCTAATATTGGCAATTGATGTAAAAGTTTAAAGATTTACTTATTGTTATTTCAAGTGGGCCTTGTTCGCTCACTCTTGCCTATAAAATTTCTTACAGCTAAAGTTGAAACTGGTGACGTACCTAGCACCAGTAAGGGGAAAGGAAAGATGAACAAGTACTGAAGACTTGTAATAGATTTGATAGTTTTATTATCAGACATTGGTTTAAAGATTGTAATGGAGTTTATTTCATTTCCGCATTTGAATGATTGTTGTTAAAGGTTAGATAACCTGAGAGATTTTTATTTAAATTTAATCCTGTCTGGGCAGGTTTTATTATTCAATTTTATTATAATTGGGTAGTTATAAATGAATGTTTTGATTAAGTGAACACTGAATTCTGTGGGAACAAAGTACCTGGATTTGGGGGTGTCACATTAGGTGTTCTTGAGACTCAAGAACACTATCAGACCAGTTTCAAGGGTCATGGTTTGACCGCTTAAAAATTTCAATCCAAATATGTTTATGGGCAATCTCTAACCATGATCTTGTAGTGTATATGTAACACTACAAGAATCAACCATCAAAAAAGTCATATAACCTTACTCAGATGTAAGATCAATGCCATCAAACTCACTATCAGAGTGTTTCTGAGTTTTCCCTGAAACCTAGTAGTTCGAGTGACCACTTTCTAGATTAATTTTCTATACGTTCCAGTCATGATTCATGTAATATAATGGTTCAAATATGAAGTCCTTATGTCATAGAACATTCACAAAGCAACATAACAGTTTAACAACAATAGGATCACCATGTATCATTCGGTCAAACTCTGTCAGAAACTTAGTTCATAGAGTTTCTTGAAATTCCCAGAAAGTTCATCCGTGATCAAATGGTCTAGTTTGACCATTCATTACAACCATCTTATGTGTTGTTTAAGAGATCTACTAGCATGGATCTAGATTCCACATAACCAGCTACAAATATGTTACAATAAAAACATCATAACACTAAATCAACTGACAGATCAATGAGCATAAAAAGGTTGTCAGACACTGAAATAAATTTATGGGTTACCCAGATTTATACTCGGTCATGGTCAGTCAATCGACTTTGACCGATTATAACTTGACATCTAGACATTAAACGACTATAAATCCACATCCAGGTCAAAGACAACATGATAAAGTATAGATTAAAACTTTAAAACAACAAAAACCATAAACGAGCAAGGATCTGTGGACTCTGACATTCGGTTGTCAGACTACATTTCTAGCTCAAGAACAGTTTTGAAAAATCATCATTTTAAGGTACTTTGATGCTATGGATCCATGATGGATCAACATAGATCATCTAAAAACATCATATATACCTGATTAAATACTTAACACAAAACTTTTCTTAGCATGCAAGATCAAAATAGGTTTTAGGGTTTATACCTGATGATTGGGTAATATACTCATGAATCAGATATATTTGGGCTTAAATTATTGTATTCTCAAGGCATTTAGATTCATTTTTACTGTGTTTAGTCTGTATTTTGCAGATTCGGGAGCTGGAAGGGCGATTGAGGAAGTTTTGAAAGTAGTATGCACACAAGCCAATCATGTTTGATGATAAAGCATATACTTTGTAACAATCTTATTCATTTATTAATAAAAAGTATTAATTTATTAAAGGCTTTTAATTATCTACATGATGCTGTTTTATAATATGTGATAAACCCATAGTTTTAAGCAATGCTTTTAGAATAATGATGATGATCATTCTAATGAGATCTAAATTCTTAGAAAGCTTAAAACTAAAATAGTTCCCAATCATTGGATTACTAAATTGGGGATTAGTGAATCCGGATAGATTGGTACATACGTTGTTCTTGCTCATTGGATGAGGATGATTGATCTCATGATCATTTGTGTGGAGACACTAAAGTAAGTAGTATGTAGGTGCTTATTAGAGAATAAGTTCACTGAACGTGGCTCGCTAAGGAATACCTAATGGAGTTTTACTTGCCTGTCAATAGGAATTCCTGTAGTGATAGTAGTACAAGTGATCCTTGGACTTGAGATCATCATAGTATCTTGTGTATGATGAGTTATACTTTGACTTATTCCTTAAGACCCTTAGGGTATATCAAAGGGTATGCTTGGGTATAATAAGTTATACATGGAGATAATGTATGATCAATTCTACCACTTCTATTAAAAGAAGAGAAATGTCCTATGTGATTCGATAAATGATAACCCGGTAGTTCTTGGCCAAGGCAGAATGAAATTAGAAAGGAGTTTCTAATTTGCATTATTTGGTGTTGTGCATTTAAAGATCGAAATACATATAATTAAATAAAATAAGACTTGACAATAATTCCATGTCTTATATTTAATTGGGACATTGTATGGTGGAAGGATTGAATTGTACGGTAACTATTTACTCAAAGGTTCTTTTATGATTAATGTTGAAATCGATATTATCTGGAAAGTCGTTGATCGCTAGGGAGGCTTATCCCTATTGTAGAATAAATATTATTTATTTAAATAAATTATTTATTTAATTTATTTATTTAAATAAGATTAGAATTGTTCTAATTGATTTATTCACAATAGGTTTAATATGGAGAACCTAAAGGGTCACACCATAAAAGGAAGAATAATTATTTAAGAAGTTAATGGCATAATCGTAATAATATAAGTTATGTATATTTAATTTAATCTATGGTGATAGAATAAATTAAATAGCTTAATATTTATTATTTAATATTTTAGAAATATTAAATATAAATTAATAAGAGGAGTCTTATTAATATTATTACAATTATTATTATTATTTTAATTTCTAAAAGAGTTTAGGAATTAATTTAATATAAGTACTCTCATTTATTCCTAATTGGATTAGGAAGGAAAATTAGTTAAAGGAGTTTAATTAATTATCCCTAATAAGATTAGGGAGCCCCTTTAATTAAAAGGGTTTAATTAAATAATACCTTATTTTAATAGGGTTACTTGATATCTTTATAAGAGGAGTCTTATATCAGATATCAAGACGACGTTATAATTCCAATGGTTGGAGAGTACGCTCCTTTTCTATAGAGATAGAAAAACTAGGGTTTAGCCAACCACCCATCTTCTTGAATCCTTCTTCTTCCTTGGTGGATCACCTTTAGAGGCCAAACACTTGGGTGGCTAACGTTGATCAAAGGAAGGAACCAAACCCGGTGGATTCAAGTTGAACGCGAAAAGAATTGGAGGTGAACTTGTACCTGAGGAAGCTCGGATCTTCAAGGGTATGATTCTTGTTCTTCAATTTTTTGTTTAATTAATAATTGTGCATAAAGGGTGATCCGGGTATATGGTTTGTAAATTTTTTAAACTCTGTTTTTCCACGTTTCCGCTTATTTTTGCAATTTGATTGTGTTCATGAATATTACAAACTCTAACAGTAGCATCAGAGCCAAACCTTTATGCAAATTATTAATTATTTTAATTTGATATGTATATTGATATGTGTTTAGAACAATTTAATTGGGCATAATTTTATTATATAAAATTTTATTGTATAAAAAAAAAAAAAAACGCGAAATATTTTTTCGCTGCTGATTCCATTCACGTGGTTAGTTCAATGGTGATTCTGAATCTTCCAAGATTAACGTGAAGTCTTTACTTAGGCGAATAATAAATTCTTCCAGGATTCTTTTGTTAACTTGGTATCATATATATATATATATATATATATATATATATATATATATATATATATATATTTTCTCTCGAAGCATGTTTGCATGTTAACAAAGATGCCGATCACGTGGGATTCATTGGTTATAAGTAATAATTTTAAAAGGATCATATGATTACTTGTATAATATATGTTTATTATATATTATATATATAATCGCATGGTTATATTATATATAATATAAATATATATTATTCTTATTATTTTATAATTAAAATAAAATATATTTTAATCTTAAAATAAAAAGTTTATTTTGATATTAAAATATAAAGTTTATTTTAATTTTAAAATTAGATTTCATGCTAACTAATTAGAGTTGAAATTGGATTCTATGATAACTAGTTAGAGTTGAAATTGGATTCCATATTTCCTTAAATAAAGGAGTTTATTTAGATATGAAATAAGATTTCATATTATTCAAAATCTGAGTGAGTTTATTTGTGAATAGGAAAGAGAATCCGTATTTCTTAAATAAAAGAGTTTATTTAGATATGAAATATGATTTCATATTATTCAAAATAAAGAAGTTTATTTGTGAATAGGAAAGAGAATTCGTGTTTCTTTAAATAAAGGAAATTTTTTTTATATATTGGAATTGGATTCCATAATTAATTAAAATAAAGGAGTTTATTTTGATTAAAGATTTTGATTAAAATATAATAGTTTATTTTATTCAAAATTGGATAAATTAAAATAAAATAGTTTTATTTTGATTTAAATTTGTATTAAAATAAAGGAGTTTATTTTGATTCAAAAATAGATTTTATACTAACTAAATTTGCCCATTAAATGATATCAATATATATATTGAATGTTTATTATTCATCAGATGAATTTTATTTATTGATGCATATGGTGATGTGTATGATAATAAATGGGATTGACTATGGACTATTGACCAATGTGATTGGATTTTATTTTAGTTGGATGCATGAATGTATGAGTTTTATTAAATGGGGTCTGCGTACCTCGTCTTCTCTAATTTTTCTTAATATAAATTTTATCTCCCTCCTATGTACTTCCCCTTGACTGCTGATCAAGGTTTCTATTTATTTTAAATAGTTTTGTAATAGGAATAGTTAGAATTAATTTTGAAGAATTGGAGATCAAGGAGCAAGGAACGCTTGAAGACCCGTTTGTAATGGAGCCCGGGTTTAAATGTAATAGTTATATTTAAATATTATTTCTTGCACCCCTAGGGTTTGACCTTTTGATTCACTTGGTGGCTCTAGTGAACCAAACTAGAATAAAAGTCCATAATCAATCCGAGTAGAATATAGTATTCTATATGTGCATGCTTATACTATATATATTATATATTATGCAAACATGCTTCGCATGTTCATTAATATGACGCGTATTTTATATATATATATAAATGCCATGGCGCTAAACAAGATGAGACAAATTAATAACAAACCCCTCAATTTTTATATTAAGTCATAAGCGTTCAAAGATATTTTGAATATCGAACGTCAGCTTTCTAGCATGATAAAATTAATAGAGTATTAAATATTTAATATGAGTTTGTTGTGTCACCACAAGGCAAGTATTAAGTATTTAAGATGTTAATTTATCACATTTGATGCTTATAAAGAAAATTGAACAATATTGTTTTGTTGTGTCACCACAAGGATGATATTTTTCTTTTTGAATATATGGAGTGCTAGGTCGGACTTAACTTGGATAATTTTGATTCGGATGTGCCACCACTTGATCAAAATAATCTAAGAGGCAAAAGAAAAGGAGTTGCATAGTTGATGTAATTGACAAAAGTTGTCTACCTATTTATTTATATATAGTTTGTTGTGTCACCACAAGGCTATATACATTTGAAATGGGATCCTTATTCTCACTAGCAAATCTTTAATTAGATTTTGCCGAACTATATAAGTGAGGGTAATATAGTTTGAAGAAAATAGTGGGAGATACCAATTTAAAACAAGACCTAAATTATTTTGGTAATTAATAAAAGAATGTATGTTAAAATGTTGTTAATTACAAATTCATTTACAGAATTTTACAATGTCTAAAATTACTATCACTGCGAAACATATTTGATGTTAATTAACCAGACCAAATTACTCGGATTAGTTAAGGAATTTGAGAATAGTTCTCATGGCTGAAAAGCTATCTTATGTCCTTAATACGCCTATCCCTGCAATGGTTGCAGACAATGCCTCCGAGGAAGATATTGCTACTTTTAGAAAGTGGCAAGATGATGACATGATTGGCTCAATGCATCATGCTCGCATCCATGAGTAACGAGCTTCAGCGTCAGCATGAAACTATGGATGCTCCTACTATATTCCTGCACATTAAGTAGTTGATGGTGAGAAAAGTTGGACTAATAGATATCAGATATCTAAGGAGCTCTTCCGATCTAGAATGGCCAATGGCAATATAGTACAGACAAAAAGTTTTTAACATAATCAATTTGATTGATCAATTAGGACAATTGGTTTTGTCATGGATGGAGAGTTGAGCCAAGATTTGATCTTGCACTCACTCCCGGACTCCTTTCACAATTGTTGTGAATTTTTCATATAAACAAGCTAGATATCAGCTTCGTTGATTTGCTTAACATGTTGAAAAATGATGAGAGTCACTTTCCAACCAAGAAAGACCATGTCTTACTGGTAGGGGCCAAAGGATCTTCTGAAAAGAAGAACGATTCAAAGAAGGTATATAGAAAGGCAAAAACAAAGGATAATAAGAACAAAATTGATACGGATAGCAAAGGAGTTTGCTTCCACTACAATAAGCCTGGACATTGGAAAGAAACTGCAAGAAGCATCTTGCAGAGGCTAACCAAAGAAGCTTAGTGAAGTTTTGGTTACAAATACAAATTTGTTCATGATTTAAAATAATTTTTTCTTTAAGTCAAGGTTCTATTTGGGTATTGGATACCGACTTTGGTTATCAAAAATATAGATTTATGAAGGACCAAGTAAGTAGAAAGTTAAACAAAGATAAGTAATCCTATGTGTGGAAAATGAAGCAAAGGTTCTTTGCATTAGCTATAGAAACTTATAGTTTAGCATCGCCTACTACTGGGCAAATCTATTAAGTCAATAAGTTGTTATTGTATTCCAATTCTTGTTAGAAAGATTATTTCCATTTTATTGTTGGACAATAAAATTTTGGAATTATAATTAAGAACAATTGTTGTTCTATTTATAATAATAATGTTTTGTATAAATGAAATATTACTTAATGGATTTTGTATACTTGATTTACGTGAAAAATATATTTTGCAAATTGAACAAACTAGTATAAGAAAATGAGATGATCATTCAAAGAGTTGAATGTGTGTATTTTACGAAGTACAAGTATGAATTATTTGAAAGGTTCAAAGAATTGAAGTGAAATAAATTGATAAAGTATTAGAATTCTTTGATCGGATCAAGGAATAAATACTTGTGCAATAAGTTTCTAGATCATCTCAAATGGTTTTCTCATAATGGACACATCCCGATACGCAATAATTGATTGATGTATCCGAATGGAAAATTCGTACCTTGTTGGACATAGTGCGGTCCATAATGATTTTACCGACATTCCAAAGATCCTTCAGGGTCATGTCCTAGAAATGGTTGCATATCTACGAAAATGGTAACCTCAAAATTTACCCCAAGACTCCATAAAAGTTATGGATGGGGAGGATTCCTAATCTTAAGTATGTTAAGATAAAGGGTTGTCCAACTTATGTGAAAAGGTTTCAAAGGATAAGCTTGGGACAAGATTTTATAAGTGTCGATTTGTGGGACATCCTAAAGTAAGTTTATGGTATATGTTCTATAATCTTAGTTAGCAAAAGGTGTTTGTTGCAAAATCTGCCGCTTTCTAAGATAAAGATGTTTATCATTAAAGGGCTAGTGGGAGGATTATAGATCTTGAAGAGTTCATGATCCACAAAACACTATAAGTCAAATAAGAGGAACCTCGTAGATGTAACTATTATTGCACACAAATCAATCATAACGGAATAGCATCAAGATACCTAGGAGGTATGGATTCATCATGGATGATGATGATGAGGTACGATCATAAGATGATGATCCAGAGTTACATACGATGAGGTAAGAGTTCTAGTGTATACAAAAGGGTCAGTGGGAGCATCGTGAAATTTCTAGTATTATATGTTGATATACTACGGATGAGGAATTACATACCAATGCTACAATCATTAAAGATAAAGTTGTCTAAACAATCCTACATGAATGATTTGGGAAGAGTATCATTATTGGGGATGCAAATCTATATAGATAGATTTAAAAGGATGCTCAACTTAACCCAAGGAACGTATATTCATTTGATACTAAAGTCGTTTAGCATGGCAAACTCCAAGAGATATCTCATGTCGATGAGTCATGGAGTGTATCTCTCTTAATAGTCCCCACAGACTCCTGAAAAGAGAGATCGCATGAGTAACTATCATGTATGCAATGAAATGTACGAGACCTGATGTTGATCAGTCATATTCTGGAGAAGTTCACTGCGAGATAGTGAAAAACATCTTAAAGTACTTTACTGGAACTAAGGATGTGATCTTATTTATGGTGGGTCTAAATTAAAACTAGAGGGCTTAACAGACTCAAGTTTTTCAGACAGACCAAGATGACAGAAAATCCACTTTAAGGTAAAGCGTTATCTTGAATAGTGGTGCAGTGAATTGGAAAGGTTCCAAACAGCAAAGAGTTGCTGGTTTAGTGATAAAGACAAAGTATATAGCTATAAATGAAGCTACAAGTTGATTGTTTGGATGAAAAGTTCATTACAGAACTAGGAATAGTTCCTAAGTCTCATCTTGGATCTAAACATGTGTAGTGGCACTTTCACTTGATTATAGGAATCATTGAAAGATGGGAAATCACTATAGAGATAGTGAACTCTCATGAACCACATTACATATCCATTAACTAAAGTTTATCCAACAGCAGGATAATCGTCACTTAGAGAAGAAGAGTATGAGATACCATGACGATTGGCTTTAGTGCAAGTGGGAGATTGAAAGTAGTATGCACACAAGCCAATCATGTTTGATGATAAAGCATATACTTTGTAACAATCTTATTCATTTATTAATAAAAAGTATTAATTTATTAAAGGCTTTTAATTATCTACATGATCTTTGTTTTATAATATGTGATAAACCCATAGTTTTAAGCAATGCTTTTAGAATAATGATGATGAACATTCTAATGAGATCTAAATTCTTAGAAAGCTTAAAACTAAAATAGTTCCCAATCATTAGATTACTAAATTGGGGATTAGTGAATCCGAATAGATTGGTACATACGTTGCTTGCTCATTGGATGAGGATGATTGATCTCATGATCATTTGTGTGGAGACACTAAAGCAAGTATGTAGGTGCTTATTAGAGAATAAGTTCACTAAACGTGGCTCGCTAAGGATTACCTAATGGAGTTTTACTTGCCTGTCAATAGGAATTCCAGTAGTGATAGTAGTACAAGTGATCCTTGGACTTGAGATCATCATAGTATCTTGTGTATGATGAGTTATACTTTGACTTATTCCTTAAGATCCTTAGGGTATATCAAAGGGTATGCTTGGGTATAATAAGTTGTACATGGAGATAATGTATGATCAATAAAGAATCTACCACTTCTATTAAAAGAAGAGAAATGTCCTATGTGATTCGATAAATGACAACCCGGTAGTCCATGGCCAAGGCAGAATGAAATTAGAAAGGAGTTTCTAATTTGCATTATTTGGTGTTGTTCATTTAAGGATCGAAATACATATAATTAAATAAAATAAGACTTGACAATAATTCCATGTCTTATATTTAATTGGGACATTGTATGGTGGAAGGATTGAATTGTACGGTAACTATTTACTCAAAGGTTCTTTTATGAATAATGTTGAAATCTATATTATCTGGAAAGTCGTTGTTCGCTAGGGAGGCTTATCCCTATTGTAGAATAAATATTATTTATTTAAATAAATTAATTATTTAATTTATTAATTTAAATAAGATTAGAATTGTTCTAATTGATTTATTCACAACCGGTTCAATATGGAGAACCTAAAGGGTCACACCATAAAAGGAAGAAAAATTATTTAAGAAGTTAATGGCATAATCGTAATATGTTATGTATATTTAATTTAATCTATGGTGATAGAATAAATTAAATAGCTTAATATTTATTATTTAATATTTTAGAAATATTAAATATAAATTAATAAGAGGAGTCTTATTAATATTATTACAATTATTATTATTATTTTAATTTCTAAAAGAGTTTAGGAATTAATTTAATATAAGTACTCTCATGTATTCCTAATTGGATTAGGAAGGAAAATTAGTTAAAGGAGTTTAATTAATTATCCCTAATAAGATTAGGGAGCCCCTTTAATTAAAAGGGTTTAATTAAATAATACCTTATTTTAATAGGGTTACTTGATATCTTTATAAAAGGAGTCTTATATCAGATATCAAGACGACGTTATAATTCCAATGGTTGGAGAGTACGCTCCTTTTCTATAGAGATAGAAAAACTAGGGTTTAGCCAACCACCCATCTTTTTGAATCCTTCTTCTTCCTTGGTGGATCACCTCTAGAGGCCAAACACTTGGGTGGCTAACGTTGATCAAAAGGAAGGAACCAAACCCGGTGGATTCAAGTTGAACGCGAAAAGAATTGGAGGTGAACTTGTACCTGAGGAAGCTCGGATCTTCAAGGGTATGATTCTTGTTCTTTAATTTTGCGTTTAATTAATAATTGTGCATAAAGGGTGATACGGGTATATGGTTTGTAAATTTTTTAAACTCTGTTTTTCCACGTTTACGCTTATTTTTGCAATTTGATTGTTTTCATGAATATTACAAACTCTAACAAGTTTGGAGCACAGAATGGCATTTTCGTAATTAAAGCAACCTACAGCGCCAGGGCGCTACTGCTAGAGTAAGTCCCAGCGCCGGGGCGGAATTCTTGTTGACCGAATACACGCGTTGACCAGGCGTTTGACTTGCATTAAAGAGGAGGTTATTTGACAAGTTGAGTTGAAAAAGGATTGTGGTTGGTTAAGTGGAGTATATAAAGGCTATTGTGATTGAATGAGGAATCAGTCTACACAATTGGAGGCTGAACAAGGATTTGAGGAGAGATTGAAGATTTTTACTTAGAGTTTCATCTTCTCCATTCTTTCAATTTGTGTAATTCTTTAAGGATGATTTGCAAAAGATTGTTGGTTTTAATTTTTGTCATGAACTAATTTCTTTAATTAAGATTTCAATTGAACCTTTTATGGCTATAAGTTAGTTATTCAATTTATTCCAATTATTTGTGTTGAAGTGAATTATTTATCTTTCTTTGCATTTATTGATTAATTATTTGGCCAATAATTACCTTATTACTTTAGAAGGATTTGAAAGAGGAATTCTAGGGTTAGAACTGGGCATAATAACATGTGACCTAGTTATTTGCATAGTGAATAATTAGGTTTGTGAATTGAATGGAAATATATGTTCACCGCATGTAACACATAAGGAATTGGAATTGAAGGAGTTTAATTCAACTGTTTTGCATAGGAATATAGCAAAATTAATCTGGATTAAACAAAAGTCAATTGATCACTTGGAAAAGGACTTTTGGCTTTTGAGAATTCCTGTTAACAATTCAGTAGGCATAATAATTGGGATAATTGGATAATTGATTTATAGTTCATAATTGGGGATATTGAAGTCTTAATCTTTATTTATCTGAATTCATTCGTTAAAATCTTAGTTTTATTTTATTTAATTTATTTAGGATAATCTATTTTATTTACTTAATTTAGTTTTATTATTTGGAAAAATCACATTTTATGGTTGTTTAAATAAAATTGGATTGATATAGTGCTAGTAGTTGGAATTTATTGATTAGAATTCTCTGTGGGTTCGACACTTTATCTTATCACTTTATTACTTGTTGACCGTGTATACTTGCACATATTCATTGATTGCAAAATCGACCAACAAGTTTTTGGCGTTGCTTCCGGGGAATTCTTTATTAATATTAATTCCATATTAGTTATAATCAATTCGGTCGTAATTTAAACATTATTTATTTATTTTTCTTCTTGAATTGGCAGGAATTCTTTATGAGTGTATGTACACTAGATCAAGGGCTAAAAAGGAACTTTTTCCTTATACAGACGACATCGAAAGGAAGTTCGGAAATTACGGTTGACTAGTGAGGTTATACAGTTGGAAGAAGATCTGGCAGAACAAGAAATACCAGTGAACATGGCAGGGGAAGAACAAAAATCACTTAGGAATTATGCAATGCATGATGTCATAGATATAAAGTCGAGTATTAGGAGGCCAACGATTAATGCAAACAGTTTTGAGATAAAACCGGGAACAATTTAGATGCTCCAAAATACATGTCAGTTTGGGGGTAGTTCGATAGATGATCCTAATGAGCACATCTTGAGTTTCTTGGAAGTTTGCGACACCTTCAAGTTTAACAATGTATCGGAAGATGTTATAAGGCTGATGATGTTTCCATTCACATTAAAAGATAAAGCTCGGAGTTGGTTACATTCTTTGCCTCCTGGTTCAATTACCGCTTGGGACGATTTATCTCAAAAATTTCTAGCTAAGTTTTTCCCACCAGCGAAGTCGGCAAAACTAAGGAACGATATTCACACTTTTGCACAGTTCGACTCCGAGACATTGTACAAGACTTGGGAAAGATTTAAGGATATGCTCCGCAAATGTCCACATCACGAAATTCCACAGTGGATGCAGGTTGGGATATTTTTTGATGGACTGCATGCGCCCACAAGAGCCAGTATTGATGCATCAGCCGGTGGAGCAGTCATGTCTAAGAAGTTTGATGAGGCTTATCAACTGTTAGAAACAATGGCCAACAACAACTATCAGTGGCCCATGACTAGGTCTAACCCTCTGAAAACACCGGGAAAGTTTGAAGTGGATCCAATGACAAAGAGCAAAGACAGTGGTGCATGATAGCTAAGAAAATGGAAACATAGAGTCCACCATCCACGCAGCAAGTAGCAATGGTTTATGAGTTATGTGCTGGGAATCATGCTACAGATCAATGTGCCATCAAATCTGAATCAGCTCAATTCGTAGGGAGCTATAATAGATCAACTCAACCGTATCCGACTCAAAATGCTTATAATCCAGGTTGGAGAAATCATCCGGGATTTTCATGGAGTAACAATCAGGCTCAAGTACCTAGACAGCAAAACACATCCGGATTTCAAAAGCAGACTCAACAACAACCAGAGAGGAAATCAAGTTTGGAAGAAGCTTTGGAAAAATTCATTAGAGCTACTGACAAAAGGATCGATGAACAAGACAAGATATTGAATGAAGTAGATCTGAATATAAAAAGGAAAGGTGTGTCGATAAAGAATCTGGAAAATCAAGTGGGTCAGATAGCACATGCACTGAATAACAGACCACTTGGAACGCTCCCGAGTGACACAGAGAAAAATCCAGGAGATGAGCATTACAAGGCTGTAACTCTATGAAGTGGAAAGAATTTGTAGGAGATAATTAAGGATAAGGAAAAGAGGGACAATGTAACAGATGAAACAAAAGAAGTTATGGAAACCGGAAAACATCAAGATGAGACCATAGAGCAGAAAGCATCGGAACCAACTATCACAATGCCTCCCAGAGGTTTCAGAAATCCAAGTTAGATAAGCAGTTTTCAAGATTTTTGGATATTTTCTAAAAACTGCATATCAACATCCCATTTTCCGAAGCTTTAGAACAAATGTCGAGATATGCCAAGTTCATGAATGATGTGTTGTCGAAGAAAAGGAAATTGGGTGATTTTGAAATAGTAGTGTACCTCCGAAGTTAAAAGACCCAGGTAGTTTTACTATTCTATGCGACATTGGTAACCAGTTTTCGGGGAGAGCGTTGTGTAATTTGGGGGCCAGTATAAATTTGATGCCATTATCCGTCTACAGTTAGTTTGGACTTAAGGCACCAAAACTGACAAATGTTAGTTTGTTGTTGGCGGACCGATAAGTTACATATCCACGAGGTATTGTTGAAGACGTATTAGTAAAGGTGGATAAATTCATCTTCCCAGCAGATTTCGTTATATTGGATTGTGAAGCAGATAAGGAAATTCCCATCATTCTCGGGCTACCATTTTTAGCAACGGGGAGAACATTGATTGACATGAAAAAAGGTGAATTGACAATGCGAGTTGAAGATCAACAGGTCACCTTTAATGTATTTAAGGCGATGTCTTATCCGAAGGAAAAAGGTGAGTGTTTGCGGGTGGATTTAATGGATGAATTAGTTAATCACAAGTTCAGTGGAACTTACTCAGAGGACTCGATAGAATCCATGTTGTTCGAGATAGACGACTATGGTATTGAAGAGGACATTGAGTATGTCAAATGGCTAGATACATCATCGTTCTTCCGGAAAAGCAATCAACCATTTGACACCCTTGATAGGCCCAAAACGGAAGGTAAAAAGTGCAAACCCTCAATAGAAGAGCCACCGGTGTTGGAATTAAAATCGTTACCATCTCATCTGCAGTATTCTTATTTGGGGAAAGATGCTACACTACCAGTCATTGTTTCGACAGAGTTAATTGACACGCAAAAGGAGAAACTACTATGGGTATTGCGAGAGTTCAAAACAACAATTGGGTGGACTATAGCGGATATTCGAGGAATTAGTCTGTCATTCTGTATGCATAAAATTTTATTAGAAGAGGGGGTAAGACCAACCATTGAGCACCAAAGAAGGCTAAACCCCATTATGAAGGATGTGGTTAAAAAGGATATCATAAAGTGGTTGGATGCCGACATTATTTATCCAATCTCGGACAGTTTATGGGTAAGTCATATACAGTGTGTACCAAAGAAAGGGGGTATGAAAGTGGTGAAGAACGAAGCTAATGAGCTCATCCCTACTAGAACCGTTACAGGATGGAGAGTATGTATGGACTACTGCAAGCTGAATAAAGCCACATGCAAGGATCACTTCCCCTTGCCGTTCATTGATCAGATGTTGGATAGGTTAGCGGGACATCAGTTCTACTATCTTTTGGATGGATATTCTGGGTATAATCAAATTTCCATAGCACCGGAGGATCAAGAGAAAACTACATTCACATGCCCCTATGATACGTTTGCATTCCGGCGTATGTCCTTTGGTTTATGTAATGCGTCAACAACCTTTCAACGCTGTATGATGGCGATCTTCTCTGATATGGTAGAACAAAATTTGGAGGTATTCATGGATGACTTCTCTATGTTCGGTGATACTTTCGACCTATGCTTAAATAATTTGGTTATAGTGCTAAAACGATGTATAGAAACCAACCTAGTTCTTAACTGGGAAAAATGTCACTTCATGGTGCAAGAGGGGATTATTTTGGGGCATAAGGTTTCTGCATCAGGATTAGAGGTGGATAGAGCAAAGATTGAGACGATTGAGAAACTACTTCCTCCATCATCTGTGAAGGGAATACGGAGCTTCTTGGGACATGCGGGTTTCTACAGACGCTTCATTAAAGATTTTTCCAAAATTTCAAAACCCTTATGTTCCCTCTTGGAGAAAGATGTACCATTCAAGATGGATCAGTCATGCATTGAAGCTTTCGAAGTACTAAAGAAGAAACTAGTGTCAGCTCCAATTATTGTGGCGCCCGATTAGTCTTTACCGTTTGAATTGATGTGCGACGCCAGTGATTACGCAGTTGGAGCAGTATTGGGACAACGTCGCGACAAAATATTTCACACTATCTACTATTCCAGCAAGACGTTGACCGATGCTCAGTTGAACTACACAACCCCCAAAAAAGAATTACTTGAGGTTGTGTTTGCCTTTGACAAATTCAGAGCATATCTCATTGGGACCAAGGTAATTTGTCTACACTGATCATTCTGCCATTAAATACCTGATTGAGAAGAAGGATGCCAAACCGCAGTTAATACGATGGGTATTGTTGCTACAAGAATTTGATTTGGAGATCCAGATAGAAAAGGTACCGAAAATAAGGTGGCGGATCATCTTTCTCGGCTGGAAAATGCGGAGGTGCAGAAAAAAGACAACGTAATGATCAATGAAAAATTTTCGGATGAACAGCTTCTCCGAGTAACTACAATATTGCCTTGGTATGCAGATTACGTGAATTACGTGGTTGCAAAGGTGTTACCACTAGATTTGACCTCAGAGCAACGTAAGAAGTTCCTCCACAATGTTAAGCAATACTATTAGGACGAACCATTTCTGTTTAAGGCTTGCACGGATCAAATGATTAGACGTTGTGTGCCACATGAAGAGATGGACAACATATTAGGACATTGCCAATCATCAAATTACAGAGGTCATTATTCCGTTGATCGAACAACGGCCAAAGTGTTACAATCGGGATTTTTCTGGCCTTCTCTATTCAAGGATGCTTATCTCTATGTGCTGAAGTGTGATCGGTGGCAAAGCGTAGGTAATATCTCCAAGCGCAATGAAATGCCACTCAACACAATTTTGGAGGTTGAACTGTTCGACGTATGGGGAATCGACTTTATGGGACATTTCCCATCTTGCTTTAATAATTAATACATTTTGTTGGCGGTCGATTATGTTTCCAAATGGGTAGAAGCCGTAACTTTACCCACGAATGATGCCAACGTTGTCCTCCGATTCTTAAAGAAAAACATCTCACATGATTTGGGACGCCTAGGGCGATAATAAGTGATGAGGGAACTCATTTCTGTAATAAGCCGTTCACTAAATTGCTTATAAAGTATGGGGTTCGTCATAAAATTGCAACCGCGTTTCATCCCCAAACCAATAGTCAAGCGGAAGTTTGGAATAGGGAGGTAAAGCGAATTCTAGAAAAGGTAGTCAATCTGTCACGAAAAGATTGGTCATTGCATCTTGACGATGCCCTATGGGCATATCGAACAACTTACAAGAATCCTATAGGCATGTCACCCTATCGAATGGTCTACGGAAAAGCAAGTCACCTCCCGGTTGAGCTAGAACACAGTGCACACTGGGCCATTTGGAAACTTAATTTTGATCTTCAAGCAGCGGGGGAGAAAAGGTTACTGCAATTAAATAAGATGGATGAATTCCGGTTCAATGCTTATGAGAACTCTAAACTCTACAAGGAGAAAGTCAAAGCCTGGCATGATAAGAATATTCTCGATCGGACATTTGAACCGGGCCAACAAGTATTACTGTTTAATTCACGATTGCGTTTATTTCCTGGGAAATTGAAATCCCGTTGGTCCGGGCCGTTCGTGATTATATCTGTAGCTCCACACGGAAACATCGAAGTCGAAGAACCGAATTCAAAACGTAAATTTAAGGTGAACGGTCAACGACTTAAACATTACTGGAGTGGATCCATCGAACGTCAATCCACGGTCATGTACCTCGCCGATCCGGTGACTAATTGAGCAACACAACATAGTCGGGCTGACGACTATAAACCAAACGCTTTGGGGAGGCAACCCAAGGACTTTTTAGTTCATTCGATTTCGCTTTACTTTATTATTCTTTTTTTAGTTTTTTATTTTTTTAAGAATTGAGTAGAATAATATTTCAATGAATTAAGTTCATATTTTTTTTTACATGTGCTACAGGATTGTGTTACAAGGAAATGTTCATAACATCAGTGAGAAGCACCCCGGCGCCTAACATCAGTGTCTGAATAACATCTTCAGCGCCTCGGCGTCTATTAAAGCATAGATCACAGCGCCCCAGCACTGCAAGTCAGTGTCCCAAAAAGAGGCCCAGCGCCCTGGCGCTTCCACAACAAGGGATCCCAGTGCCCCGGCGCTGGGCTCATTCAACAGATTCTGTCTACAAGCGCCCCTGCACTAGTTTTCCCTTGCAAATTCCAGTCACTTTGCCATTTGAAAATGATATAACCGCAATGATATCTGAACACGTCCATTCGGTTCCCACTTTTTCCCTTTAAATTCTCTTTACATCTTTTCTCCTCTAATATGATAACTGAACTAAATTAGTTTTACAAGTGCAAAACTTGTGACACCATTTCATCTCTCGCCTTTTTGTTTCATCAATTAGTTTCATCTCCAAGGTATGTAATGCTTTAATTTCCAATCACCACTACATCAAATCTCAACTGCATACTAGTAATTGAAGTAATATTGATCTTGATTCATTTTCCCATGACTAAGATTGCATATTATTGTTCTTATTTTGGCTAAAGTCCTGTTATATGTGTGTGAAACACTTTTGATTGGTATGCCTATGCTATGTGTCTATGATGATGGGATGCATCAGGCTTGATTTGCTATGCCAATAGGGATATTCAAGGAGAGTTATAAACTGCATACAAAGTGTTTAAAATTATGCCTGAGTCAAGTGTCTTAGCAAATACCACACCGTATCATATTCACACACTGAGTTAGTTGCCATCTTGACAGCCCAATGTTATAGGTCTACTGTCGAACACATATTTCACTATGATAGGGGGCTAAACTGTATTGATGCTTACATGGGGTCCTATTGTCCTCCACATCACATCTCTTGAGAATAACTTGGGATGCTCTTGCCTATAGCGCTTTCTGAATGTCAAATGAGAATAGTAAATCGCATTTGTACTTCCACGCTACTATGTGTTTCCCACACCCCCAAACCATTCCACATAACATGTAGTCATTTTGAAGTTTGGGGGTGGTGCTATGGGTACACATGTCCATATTCGATTCCTTCCCAATTCTAATACTCATAAATGTGAATTTTTGCAGAATTTTTGACATGGCTTCAAAGCGTCAACACGGTGAAGGTTTCGGTTCCGCCTCGGCTCCACCAAAATTTGATAATAGAAGGTTTGTAAGCGTTGAGGCACAGGAACGTTACAACAAGATGGCCTCCCGCTCTCTCATCCCCGAACGAGGTCTAAGGCCCGATCAATCCAAAGACGGGGATATGGCAGTCATGATCGCTGAGAGAAATTGGTTCCCATTCATTGAACAACCAGATCCAGTTGTGATTGCAGTTGTCAAAGAGTTCTACGCCAACGTGCCTGAACACTACCACTATGGGGTGTATATGAGAGGCAAGACAATCGAATTTGGTGAAGACGATATTAATGAGTGCTATCAACTGCCATTAGAGGGACTCAACGACAAGTATGCCAATCTTGTGAGCCAAGGTCCAGACTATGAGAAAATAATCTGAGAACTCTGTCAACTGGGCACCACGTGGACATTACATGAACGTGGCAGCATGACGTTCCCTCTGTCTCACCTCAGTCTATATGGAAAGGCATGGTATGCCTTTATTTGCGCCAAACTTATGCCATGTATACATGCGAGCCATGTCACCAAAGAGAGGGTTGTAGTGCTGTATTCAATTATACAAGGCCTAAAGATTGATGTCGGCAACCTTATTCAGCAGTCCATTCTCCGCGCGTCACAACGAGGGACCACGTGAGTGTTACCCCATCCGTCTCTCATTTGCGTTTTGTGTGCTAAGTTTGGGGTCAAATGGAAATCAGATGAGATGATTCAAATGTCTATGCTGTGTTGGACCATAAGTTGATCAAGAGGGTATAAAGTGTGGATGAGTGATTGCCAATCACCCACGTGGATTGGGTTTTATAATTTCTCAAGCTGATGCTCCACCTAGTCCACCTGTTCAAGCTCCACCTAGTTATGGTCCCTCATCTACTGCTCACCGTGGTGTTTTCGCTGAGGCCGTCCAGCGTGAGATTGATGGGTGGTTCTACAATATCAAATCTCAGAATGTCCGCCTATTAGAACGTCAAGATGTCATCTACAAATATATGGTTGACCAATTGGCTGCTCAGAATGCCATGCATGCCCAACTGTACCCGGGCGTTAATCTTAGTCAGTTCCATACTGCTCCCGTTCTTCCAGTGTTTCCCCCTTCTGATCAAGAGATGAGCGAGGATGAGGATGTTCCACCCGAGGAAAAAGCTCGCCAGGGAAGTCCTCTGTTTTATATTGTTATATCTTTCGCATGAGGACATTGCTCTTGTTAAGTTTGGGGGTAGTTAATTTTTATTTTGCATTATTAGATTGTTAATGGTTTTAATTTGGATTTTTATGGTGATTAAGTGTTGCATTTTAGGATTGCATGTTAATTCCAGCTGTTTGATAGTTACGTATGTTTGGGGCCAATGATGAAATTAAAATTGCATGAACAAGTCTAGTAAGGATTGTTAAGCTAGTGACATGATTTTCTTGGCATGATTTAAATTTTTATCTGTTTGACACTGATATTATCAGGATAGCACATTTTGAAAAATGATCATGTTGACTATGATAGTTAAATGGATAGATAATAGACTTCTAAAGGATGAATGCTAGTGAAATAAAGGAACAATTTGAATAGCTAGTGAAGACTGAATTTAGACATAAACTCAAGTTTGGGGGAAAAATATTTGGAATATATAAGCTC